>OZ010585.1:10364454-10374454 GCA_963932145.1 Acanthosepion lycidas | reverse complement strand
GCAGATGGACCACTCACCCAATCTTTGATTTATTTCATATAATCTTCTTAAAGTTGTTCATTTTTTTTTTTTTTAACAAAATATGATACCTGATGATGTAAACGTTTTTTGTTTTTTAAATGAATAGAAAGGTTAAAATAATTCAAGATTTGAAGCTGTTATATTGACTATGATTCTTCCGTCTGATGTAAATTGCCTTTCTGGTAGCTTACACAAATTTAGTATGTATTTGCTTGTATTTGTATCATGCCATGACAAAAGTAATGGTACAGGTACTTTGCACATGGGAAAGTCTCATGTCATAGATTCCACAATTGGTTGGAACTGTTGAGTCATACACTCTGTGTTGAGACTACATGACTCAATATGCTGAAATTGTTGCTTGCTCTCTGGCATGTTCCATGTACAATCAATAAACAAAAATAGGCCATTTTTTTTCCTTACAAAATGTATACTGGTATGATACTTGTCAAAAGCAATACATTTTTTTCTTGCTTAGAATAAACACCTCTTTTGTCACTTAGCACCAAAAACAAACATTTTGTTACAGTGTGTGTGAAATTCCTGTTGCAGACACTTTTGTATTTGCTCAACACCCACAGAGCCTCCCTATGGTTTATACTACAATTACGTTGAGCGGGCTTAGTTACAGTTTCTGGGAGAGAGTACATCATCCAGCATGATCAGCAGTTTGAACAAAGGCGAGTATGTTCAAATACTCAACCAGGATGATTTCATGCTAGCACAATCATTGATAACCAGTTCAGTCCACCCAATTTTGCTTACATGGCTTAGGGTAACCTACGGTATCGCCTTCTGGCATTTTCCAAAAGGTAGTGCATGCTTTCCTAGGCCACAATATTATCAAACAGTGGCCTTTTTGACAGATCAGCCATGGTGAGATCAGATTTGAACCTGGATTTACTGATCACAAAGAAAATATTTCAACTCATTGCCACCCCTCATACATACATACATACATACATACATCTCTCTCTCTCTCTCTATATATATATATATATATATATATATATATATATATATATATATACACACACACACACACAATGGCATCCCAAATTTTCTGGGCCCAGTTCTATAAATACAAGTAATCCTTTCTTTTCAATCTGAGAATGTAAACCTATCACTTTGTAGTCTCGAAGAATTAAACCATTTTGATAATTTAGTAGGAAAAACATTTAAAATATTTACAGATTGTAATTCTGTTCTCATCATATATCTTTTCAGTAGTATGATGTTTTTTGACTCTACTGTCATCAGCTGTTATGGTTTCTTCATACCACGTTCAAACTGAATTACTGCAGTCCCAAATATCTAATGGAAGACCTATCGAATTTATGACTAGAAGATATGTCACATTTTTAACTTTAAGATTTCTTCTTTTGTCAGAATTAATTATGTTCATTCTAGAAAACCCTTTCAGTCTCTGCACAACTTATAACAATAGTATTTAGCTATTATAAAGCAGCTATTAACATATAAGATTATTTTTGGATAATCCAGTAACTGGTTCACTAAGCTTTTATAATTTTAAGAATTGATTCACATAAACCAGTTGGATGCTAAAACTAATATATATATATATATATATATATATATATATATATATATATATATATATATGAATACTAAGTTGGTATAAAGTGATTGTACTTGGTCATAAGTTGACAATCCACCATATCTCCAAAGTGTGGACATAAAAATCGACACTGAAAGTTTGCTTAAAGCATGAAACTGACAGTAATCTTCAGATTATCTCAAGATAACTTGAGCTGTGAAACTGACAGTTGCCATACAGTATTGATTTTTATGTCCACACCTTTTTTTTACATCTACAATTGCTTTATTTTCAATATCTATAGGATATTTAAAACACTATACATACAAGAAATGCTGAAAAGTTCTCAGCCAAACCAAGAAACTCTGCTCTTCAAAAAAAATTTATGTTTACTCATTTGGTCAGATTATTGTGGATACTTGTATTTGGAATAGATGATCCATTTTTATTTTTATTTTAAATAGTATGTTTATCAGATTGCACATTCCAGGAAATGAAGAAAATGTACTTTCTGAGAAGCAAAAGGTCATTAATTAAAATCAAAACCAATGTAGGACCAAGGATGGAGTCCTGGGCTACATCTGCATTAGTACAAAAGGATCAGGAAGAGTGGCTATTTAGGTTAATTTTAATCAGACATTTTTGTTACTTCAAATGTTATAATAGCAGATACATCACATCTATTTCAAACACTAGTAAAATAAATTGCTTGTTTTGTTTCAAGTATGAAACTGAAAAGATAGGTTTTTGAGAAAAAAATCTGAATAAGAAAGCATGTTTTCATTAAAAGGGAAAAGAGTCCTACAGAACTATGACACTCTCTCTGTAGCTGAGTGGTAAAGCACACTGGATCAAATGGTAATTTCTCCTACAAAGAGGGATGCAAGTTTCTGATGGTATCAACTCTCAACTTGGTGTCTATGCTGATGACACAACCATTTACTCCTGTCTTGACAGTAAATATGATCAGTTTGATTAGGTCAAAATAGCAGTTGATATCCAAAACTAACTATATTCTGTTGTTACCTGGGGCAAAGGATGCCTTATTAATTTTCCAAAACTAAACTGCTCTCTATTGATCATCTGAGAGAATCCTTGCTGCCTTCAATCAGCATGGCTGATGCTGACCTCCAGGAGAGGGACTTGCTGTGTGTCCTTAGGCTAATGTTCTCAGCTGACATAAAGTGGAAAGACTATATTGAATCCATTCCTTGGTCTGCTGTTGGTTCACTGTGTCACGTGAGACAGTTTTTCTCTCCAGAATCTATCTTACATATCTATAAGTTTATTTATCCATGTTTTGAATATTGCTGTCACATATGGTTCTTGCTTTTTATCTAGAGGTCCTTGATAAAATCCAAAGAATCATCAATATTATTGGTCCTGATCTGGCATCTCAGCTTCAGCTGCTTTTCCATTGTTGTAAAGTTATCTCTCTTTGCTTTTTTATAATAATTTGATGGTAATTGTTCAAATGAGCTCTTTGCTATGCTACCAAGACTCTTTGAATTAGTGCAGTATTAGATTGGTGATAGGTTCTCACCAATTTATAGTCCAGTTGTCTAGACGTAACAGTAAATTCTATGCTGACAGTTACTTTTCTCACACTTCTCGCTGTTGGAACTCCCTTCTGTCTCCATGCTTGACAGCCAACTTTAAACTGCAAAAGTTAAGAGCAATGTAAATCACTATCTACTGTCTTCTTCATTACTCTTCTTTTGCTGTTGCACTTACATAATGTTTCTTTTTTTTCTAACTCTTACACACCCAGTAATCCCTTGTGAATTTACTGCTTTGCATAGGGTGAGCTTGATTTAAAAAAAAAATTCATACATATAAGGAGGCACGATGGAGTAATTGTTAGCAAATTTGATTGAGGAATCGGAAAGCAGAGTTTTAATTCCAGTTGAATCTATTACATTCACTTACATGCTAATACCCTTGGGAAAGATATGAATCATCTTCTTTCTCCAGCTATGGGTAAATAGCAGGACAGACTGGGTTCTATAGCCTTTGACGGCAACTGATCTAGGAGAAGGACAATTCTGAATTCAAAACCTGTGGAGGGTCATTTAGGGACCTTGTGGCATGTAGTGCACCAGGTCTCTGCCCAAAACCTTCACCACTATAATCAGATTTCATGTGCTGATGTTGGGCTGTCAGTTCCCAGGAACTGATCTGCTTGACCCTCATATGTTGAATTCAACAGGAGAGTTGAGATTGTGTGTGTGTGTGTATGTATATATATATATATATATATATATATATATGTATATATATATATGCACATGCATGTTTCATTAAATAATATAGACAAGTTTTGTCTATTTATTTTAAGTAATAGTTTACAAATTCAATTCCGTTGAGATTGTATCTCCAATGGATTAAATAATATTTATGTTGGTCACACCACAAACTTGCTTTCATGGTGCTTGGCTCTACATGCCTGGCCATGTACTCAATTCTGGAAAATCCTTGTTGACAACACAACTATACTTAAACATGAAAACAATAAGCAAAAATTAAAAATTCTTGAAGCTATATACATAGAACAGTTGAAACCTAACTTGAACAAAATAAACTATGAAATCTCCACAAATATTCTTAAATGCCTATAATTTATAACAGAAGCCATTGGTTTATACCAACGGCTTCCCATATTTAATACTTTTTGTTCTTCACTCTTGCATAGTCATGTGTGATGCCACAAGCTGCGACGTGATTTTCACTTCCGTGTCTCGTATATACAAGTTTGTCGTTGCTTTGAAATTTTTCATGCAGCAAGGGCGGACTATCATTGTTGTTTCATCCATGTGTTGTTTGATATATTGAAATTGTCATCTTTGATAATGGCTTAGGTAAGCCGAAAGCTTAGATTGGATTTAAACATGTATCAATATGGTGTTTTCCTTTTGTCTTTCAACGATAATGTGATTAAGCTTATCAGACAATATGAAAGGAACTTACTTAAAATAAATAGACAAAACTTGTCTATATTATTTAATGAAACATGCATTAATGAAAAATTGCTCCCTAAATATACACTATATATATATATATATATATATATATTTGTTAATTTTTGTGTTGTATTGCCAAACAAATTTAGACTACAAATTGTCAGCTCATCCCAAATTTTACAGTTGTCATTTGTTATCCTATATATAAGCCTGAATTAAAAATAAATACCACATAAGTGTGATGCCCCACTTTAGTTCTCACTGCATTTTCTCCTTTTTCTACCACTCATAAATAAGTTTCTCTCCTTCAAACTTGGTACCCTTTCCTTATTGTCTACATTATGTACAAACAGAAAAATATTTGAAAATAATTTTTTTCATTTTTGATATTACATCAGGTGAAAGATTTTTAGTTTAAGAAATACATAGACACAACCCCCTATTTGAGGTGTTCACCTCTTCCCTAATGAATTCATCTCTCTCCAGGTGTTCCTTATAGAATATTGTCAGGATAAAATGACTTTAACAAAGTCAATATACAGCGTTTATTTTACCAATCACTTATTTTTCATATAACTTAATTTACAAAAAGATCGTTTGGATTTGGTCTTATAATAGGTTTGTTATTCACTCATGTTGAGAAAACTTCCATAAAATATAATAGGTGTTTTAACTTTAACTTGAAGCCCCACTGTTAATCCAATTAATCATGTGTGGTATCCAATTATATATGACAGTGAAAGTGTTAACACAGCAGATAAATGTTTCTACAGTGTTGATAAAATATATATAATCAATGTTTTCTTTTAACAAAAATTTTCTTTGAAAAAAAAACGATTTTGTTTAATGTTTGTCAGTGGATTGCTTGCTGTAGTATTTTTACTAGTTTTGTCATTGTTTATGGGAACAAATTCTTTAGTTTTCTTCATGTATAATTCTTTTGATAGTTGGTACTTGTTACTGAAAGTTCTGGTTTTGGGTGTCAGATTCTTGCAGGCATTGTTAATTAAAAAAGAACTTAGACATTTCTGAAACCCATGTCTTGAATAATGACAGTAGAAAATTCTGTATTCTGATTTGATGAATTCTAACATCTGAAGAAGGCTTAAGAATAGAAATGTTAATTTTATGGAAGAATCCATGGAATTATAACTTATCCCAGGATTTGGAAAATCTTTGTACTGGGTTTCATTAAAAAGAGTTGATTATATTTCAAATTAATCTTTTTCTCTAGTTTGTCATTGTTTTCTGTGTAGTCTTGCATATATGCAATAACAGTGTGAAAGAAACAGAGATAGGGTTTACTTAAATAATTCACAACAGGAATGGAACTAGTGGAGATTCTTCCGTGTTTTTGGGGAAACCATATTTAAAATTCCAGATTTGGGCAGGCTGGATTCATCTATGTCACTAGTGGGGACATATGAAGGTAGATTTAGCCACCCTGGGCTAAAAATGCAACTGCTTGATTTGTTTCTTAGAAAGTAACTAACCACTTTTGTAACTCTATGAAATGGCATCACTAAGAGAAGTCTCAAAATATTGAAAACCTTGATCCCCCCCAAAAAAAGCCACTGACTCAGACAAAATTTTGATGGTCTTCCTTAAGAATATCAACCCAGAATTATCCCTGATTCAAGCAAAGATATTTAACTGCTGCTTGTAGGAGAAATCTTTACCAGGCATGTAGAAGGTGGTAAATATATGCATGGTCTTCAAGAACACAAGCAACTGATCCCCCCTCTCCCAGTGTAGACCAATTAGTCTCCTCGGTATCATCAGTAAGCTTTTTGAGGCCTTAATCAATAAGAAGGTTGTCAAGCATGTGGATAGGAACAACCTCTTGTGCGATGAGCAGTATGGTTTTTGATCAGCCCAATCCTCTGCTGATGTCCTAATTACTGTTACACACAGAATTAGTGAAGCCCTGGACAACACACATACTGCATGGACTTTTGAGAAGGTGTAGCACAATTTTTTGCTACACAAGCTCTCCTGCTATAGAATCACTGGAAGGATTTTTTTGATTATAAAATCTTTTCCTAACGTGTAGGTCTCTGAAGGTAGTTATTAATGTGCAGTCCTCTGAAGGTAGTTATTAATGTGCAGTCCTCTGAGGAACTGTTAGTCAATGCAACTCTCCCCCAGGGCTCACTTCTAGGACCAATCTACTTTTTGATTTACATAAATGATCTACCTAGTAATTATGCACTCACATCTAAAAGTCTTGATGACTGAAGATTGGTAGCTGACCTCTCTTCTGATTTAATACTAACTTCTCAGTGGGTGGAAAAAACTGGCTGGTTAAATTCACTGTCAAAAACCAAACTGGTTACATTCCATCACTACCGATCAGACCATGAACTACTGCCAGTTATGATGAACTGATGTTCTCTCAAGGAGGGGCTCCATGCCCCTACAGACAATATTGGGCCTTAAACTCACACCTGACCTCCAGCGGAATTCCTGTTCTGCTCCAGAAAGTACCTAACTTCTTTTGCTATCCTCTACCTTTATATGAACCAGTTAAGTACTGTTATCACATTTGGGAAGGAACTACTCGGACCACATTTTACAGTTTTGATAGTTCAAAAGCGTCTCCAAGTCCTTGTAGGAGAAGAATTATTTTCCACCTTCCGACCTGTCTCACATAGGTGGGATGTGCCGAGTCTCACACTGCTTTATCCCTACTACCATACAAAGTGCTCTGACGAACTGCATCTCCTGGTTCTACCAGATCAGACCTTCATGGCTAGGATACATCATGCCACTTACATAGTTGCACATCACCCGCATTCCCTCTGTATTCCATTGGCAAACAATTTCTTCCTTCAAACCTCTGCCCTATGGAACAAACTCCCTAGAGGATGTTTCTCAAATCACTACAATCTTAACCTGTTCAAGTCTAGAGTTAATCATTATTTTCCCCTCCTATCCATATAAACTGCCCTTTAATGTCACCCTCTACCTTGAGTGGCCCCTGAACTTTGTACAGGGTGAACCTTATTGTAAAAGAAAAAAAAAAAAAAAAAAAAGTGCCCATCACATAACTCATGTGACTTCATCTATACCAAAGAGAGACAGTCATATTTGTCATCCTAGAATTCTGAGAAATACCTCCCACATAATGGTAAGACATTAGTGGCAATAATGTCTTCATCTAGTTAATGTCTTTTCCTTTTCTGGGAGGGATTTCTGCAACACCCTGTATATTCATCATTATTTTCAATGACTTATTGACACTTATCAGGTTTAGCTCTTCAATGCTTTTTTTTAATAAAATTCTGCAGGTTTTCATGTGAAAGTTTCTGATGGACTCTTGAATCTAGCTTTCATTAATTTTTACCTTCAAATTGTTTTACAACAATCCTTAAAGGTAATCAGTTGATGCAAAGTCAGATGAATATAGCTGGTTGTGCAAAACAGACAAACCAAGTTCCAATTTGTTTTCCTGTTATTCTTATTGTACGCACACTTGCATTGTTATTGAGAACATTCTTTCCTATTGACAAGTGCAGGGAAATTTTAACCAAATTTTTATAGACATGTTGCAACTGCTGGACATATATGTGCATTTACTGTTTTCCTACATTTTGTTCAGCTTTTGAGGTCAGTTGAGCTTTATCCTGTTACTTTTCAGACAGATCTTGTAGATGTTATACATGGTACATCCATTCACAAATGTCCAACCTATCAGCTATTTTTTTATCTGCTCAGTGTACAAGGCAGGACAAATTGTGGCTGCATTGCCTAACAATGCACCTACTCACAAAGCCCTGAACATGAGGCAGTTCCTGGCTGAGAAGAATATCACTATACTGGAACAATCTCCCTATTCTTCTGATCTTGCTTTGTGTCATTTCTTCTATTCCTCAAGCTCAAGGGAATCATCAAGTAGAATCTTTTTGAAGGCATGGAGGCCATCAAGCTGAGGGTCATGCAAAAAGAATCCTTCCAGCAGTGCATAGAAGCATGGCAGAGAAGGATGGAAAAGTGTGTTAGACGAGGTGGATTATTTTGAAAGGGTAACCATGTAGTTGTTTGGAATTGAAATAAATTGTTTTTGACATCAGTACCATTACTTTTCAGACAGGCCTCATATGTAACCCACATTTCATCACCTGAAAAAGAACAGGATAAGAAATTTATTACAATTGATTCTTTCCAAAATGGAAAACACTTATGACTTGATTTAATAACATTAAAAAAAATCTTCAAACTTTGTTTGCTAAATAATTATTATATAAGAATCAATATATCATGCAATCTTATTGATTCTCTCTCTATAAAAATTCTTCTACATTTTAAGTAGATGATTATAATTGTGTGTGACTGAGAAGTTTTTCATTTCCATCTTGGGTACTTGAGCACAAGCAGCCCACTAAAATCCTAGAAATAATGGTAACCTTTGAACAGTAACGTGCTATATTATTTTCCTTAATGCAAAGAAGACAAACACAACTTTTCTCCAAATGAACAAAGATATCTATCAATGACTGGTACTTATTAAAAAGAATAAAATTCACTTGCAATTCAAGGCAACGTTGAGTGGAAAATTTGAATCAAAATAGAGAAGACATAAAATGGATGAATTCTTATTTTCTATAGTGAAAAATAAAATTTAAAAATAAACAAGATACTTGTCATTTTCAGACATGCAAACAAAAGTAATGGTATTTAGAGAAGAAATCTCAAATATAAAGGAAATAATTACATATATTCACTTTTCCCTGAAGATGTGTGTGTAGAGCAAAAAAGTAGTTATAGAAATAGTTATACAAGAATTGTATTTGTCATAGATTAGAAAACAAAAGAATAATTTCTGGTTTAATTTATACTGATTCATGATAACTTATAATTTATACTTGTATAGATTGATTTTGCAGTAACCTGATATTTTAACTTTTTTCTTTAATTTTGCATAATATCTGTCAAAAATGGGCCTTTAAACTTAATATCAAGACACTCTCTATTTACTGAATCTATTTCTTCTTTCTGCTTATCAACTCTTTGCAGATTATTTAAAGCCAAAAAGTATTTTTAGATTATGATAATAACCGTATAACTGTATATCAACTGCTTTTATTTGATGCCAAAATTTAAATATTTTTACACATTTATTTTTCATTTTTGAAGATAATGATTTAGTGATACCATTTTTACTAATTAACCCATAGCTGGGAAGAGAAGAGGTGGATTCATTCTTTTTCCAAGGATTATTAGTGCATAAGTAAATACAAAGAACCCAACTGGAATTGGAACTCTGCTCAACAATTCAGAGGTATTTATTAGAGCACTTGGTATTCCCAAGAGGTCACCCATCTCAGTACTGACCAGGGTCAACATTGCTTAACTTTAGTGATTGTAGGGAAACGAGTGCTTCAACATGATGTGGCTGTAAGCTCTATTTACTGAATTTATGATAATTATTTACCACCAAATAAGGGAATCTACACTGTAA
>OZ010585.1:10254454-10359454 GCA_963932145.1 Acanthosepion lycidas | reverse complement strand
AATATTTGATCTGCCATAGAAATGTATAAATTGCATGCTATTGGTATTTTGTTTGGTTTTCATTAAAGGCTCCATATATTTTGCCTTGTACCAGATTTGGCTATGCTTAACAATGTACTTAAAAAATGTTTCTACCCATAAAATTTATTTACTATTGTTTATAATTTCTATATTTTTATCATTCATCCTTTGAAACAGAGCAGAAATATGTTAAGTTCTTGTATAATTTCTTGTCGCTAATTTGTACCCTACAGCAAAATCATAACATGTGTGAAAGGGTTTGAAAAATGAGAGGGTTCTGTTTATATTTCCCAAAGGGAAAACAAGCAGGCCAGTGGTGTCCTCTATGCACCTGGTGAGACTATGTGATATTCTCTGCTCTATTAACTGCTATGGACAGTCACGCCTTGCTTCTCTGCTGTCTATATAGCAAATGGCCTGGGCAAAGGGGTCTTGCCTCTGTGCATGCAAAATAGCCACTGGGACTCATCACCTCATGTCATTGGTCATTATGTGACCCCTGTGATTTCATTTTACTCAAAGGGAGATAATTGCCTTTTGCATCCCTACACCTTTTAAGAGTAACAATATTTGTGGGTTGTATATTTTAAACAAAATAACCCTGGCTTGGGTTAGTTAATCAGTAAGAGACCAATCTAACAATAACAGGGTGGACATTTAAAAAAAAAACAAAAACAAACAAACAACTGTTACCCCTAGACATCTATAATCTACTATAGATTACATGAAGTATTCAGTTCAAAATTCTCTGCAGGTTATCTGGACTGACACACCTAACAAAGGCTGGCAAATACTACAGCCAAAATATGGTGAGAATCTTAACCAAGATGAAGAAATTAGTTCAAGAAAATAAATTTAAATATTACTAGCTTTTTTTCTTCTTCATACTAGTTAAGAGGTGGGATTGTGACTGCAAACCTACTTATGCACAAACATATACATACAAACACAATATCACAAGGTACAATGCCAAATGATCATTGGCTAATAAATCACTAAAACATTTTCTACAGGCAATTTAAAAATCACAGTAATGTGACAATTTTGCAATCACTTTATTTTTAAGTAGTCAAATTTGTGCCCTTTTGGGAGAAATAGCTCATAGAAGCTTCCTTAAGTCTCCCCAAAGCTTGCTCACTGATTGGTCGATGTCAACCAATTTAGATTGTTTGCACATAAAGAATAATTTTTCCTGGGCAACGAATTGGAGCCTATAGTTGCTTATTTAAGCCAAGATTTTTCTCATCTCATTTAGTGAGACCATAACTGTTAAATGAATCTATGACAGTTGGAAACACGCACCAACCTTCTCACTCACATGCACACCCACAAGCTGATGATAATTTATACACCTTCACCAAAATACAAACTCTTTACATTCACACATAAACACTCCTGAACATTTATCCAGTGAACTCTAAACCAAATGATTATCTCTCACTGAACTTTTAAATTTCATTCAAAGGGAGGCAACTCTTGAATAATTCAACCTTTCTTACTTAAATGCATGTTTTTCTTTAACATCATTGTTTGATCGTGAGTGAGTCGTGGTTCTTATCAAAGTTAAATTAGTGGGGTAAAGTCTGCCACAAGACAAGTCATAAAATTATTAACTACAGTGAAATACATTTGGATCACAAATTTAGGTCCCTAAAGCTCTGTTTGAAAAGTTAAGAAATTAAACCTATTTAGGAAAAATTCTAGAATAAACTAGAATTTATGGTAGGAGCAAACTGCCTGCTTTTGGATAAAAAAAATGAATTGATTTGATACACAAAAAGGGATATTGGACAAGTCTGTGTTCTCTCACCAGATTTATTCAACCTCTACAGTAAGGCTATCCAAAGGGAAATGAAATCCCTACCAGAATTGTCCACATTCTTAACAATAGAAGATAACACTATATTGATGGCAGATACAGAAGGAAATCTATGGAACTTTCTAGACAGGGATGTAAAGAAAAAAGAGAGAGAGAAAAAAAAGGACTATCTACAATAAGAAGGTAGAATGCATGGTTATCAGCAAAAGAAAAATCCCAAGGCACAAAATACACATTAGAGATGTTAATATCAAACAATTAGATAAGTTTAAATATCTAGAAAGTTTTTAACAGTGAATGCAATGTCAAAGTCTGGATATACATTGGAATAGTAAAAAGCTGCATTCCAAATGTTCAGCAAAGCACTAGGAAACTGAGAAATGTCATCTGAAACAAAGAAGATTACAGAACTGTTATGTAATATCAATTCTTTTGTATGGCAGTGAATATTGAACAATCTCCTCACAAATACAATCCTGATCAAAAATTTAAGACCACTTGAAAAAATTTTTTAAAACTACCATTTTTCATGGAAAAATTTTAAACATTTCTTAAGGTTACTAATTTTATAATCTAAAAGGTTATGTAGACAAAAAGTTAGAATCCGAACATTTTATTAAGAAATTGACATTTTCATAAAATGAGGCATTTTACACTTGATCAAAATTATAAGACCAGAGACAAAAATTCTACGAAAAGCGTACGAAAAGCGTACAAAAACATTCAACAACTAAATTTAATAATGACTTCTACCTCTACTGGTTTTGATGACTTCAAAAATTCTTTGGGGCATGCTAGAAATTAGTGTTTCTATTAAGCTGCGAAGAATATTGCTCCAGTTTCTAAAAATAGCTTCAAGAAATTCATTTTTTGTTTAATATTGTTTGCCATTTTGATAAACATCTCTTGCCATCCATCCCCAAACATTTTCAATTGGGTTCAAGTCTGGTGAGCATGCAGGATGTCTCAAGAGATTGACTCCATTTTCTTGTAGAAAGATCAAGGTCCGTCATTCAGTGTGGATTGCAGCATTATCCTGTTGGAATAACCATCCATCCCCACACAAACAAGGGCCATCTGTCACCAACGATGCTTTTTGTAGCATGCTAACATAACCAGCCACTGTCTGATGACCCTGGAGCTCCATCATCCCTCTGTAAGAAAAGGAGCCCCATAACATCAGGGATATATGAAGAAAATTTCAGGAGGCATGTTTTTATTATACCAATATTGTTGGAAGCCATCAGGACCATCTAGATTTATTTTTTTCTCATCAGAAAACAGGACTTTCTTCCACTTCTCAATGTCTCATGTTTGGTATTCACAACTAAACCTTAAATAGTTCACTTTGTGACGTGGAAGCAGCTGAGGAATTTGTATGCACTTTTTATTTACCATGCTTTTTTGTCATAAGTGTCGTCTGATGGTTACTGGACTGCAATCAGCATCTGTGGCTGCCTTAATTTGACTAGAAGAAAGTCCATTGGCTTTCACAACCCGTCTTATTCTCCTACTCAATACCAGAGAAATTTTTGGGGGCCTACCAGTAGACTTTGCATTTCCATAATTTGCACTGTCCTTTAGAAAGTTGCAAATTACAGTTTTACTGCATTTTACCTTAGCTGCGATTGCCTGCTGTGACAAACCTTGATTATGGAAATCTAGAATTCGAGTACGCTCAATTTCAGTAAGTTTGCTTGCTTTAGGTATGCTGACACCTTTACACAGTGATTGCTAATCTCTAACTGAACTAAAAACATTCGAATTAACCTAGATCTAACAATTTATACCCCCTGGTCTTATAATTTTGATGAAGTGTAAAACGCCTCATTTTATAAAAATGTCCATTTCTGAATAAATTGATTGGATTATAACTTTTTGTCTACATAACCTTTTAGATTATAGAATTAGTAACCTTAAGTAAGAAAAAGTATATAATGTATCCATGACAAACAGTCTCTTATAAAAAATTTTCAAGTGATCTTAAATTTTTGATCAGGAATGTAAAGAGAAAACTAATGGCAACAGGATTGTGGATCTACAGAAGGATTCTGAGAATTCCAAGGAAGGAGCAACAAAGGTTATAAGGAAAATGAAAAGGACACATACTCAGAATCAGAAAGATTGTTGAATTTTTTGAAGGTGGTAGGCTTGGGGAATTTGACACTCACAAGGCATATTGAAAGCAAAAGGAACAAAGGAAGGCAGCAAGTCCCCATCTAACAATCCTGTGCAAATGGATGGTGGGGAAGAGATTTGGAAAGGGAACAAACATTACTAAGGGTGACAAGGTATACAGGGATTTTCAACCTGGTGGGGTGGATTTCAGTGTTTCTGGTTGGTAAATCTTTTACAGTTCTTGTTTTTTATTTACAGAATTTAAAGCTCAGGACTAATCTTCCTCAGAATAAAATCGATTTTAAATATTTTATTGAACTTTCTATTTATTGAATTACAATACCTTGGCATTTATTGAACTTTGTTAATTGATGTATGCTTCAGTTTATTTAATTACTTTATGAATTAAAACAAATTACTGTACATGTATTCAAGTTTAAAAATAACTCAATCTTTTCTATTGCTATTAAATTTGTAAAACTCCTCTATAAAAAATAATCCATGTATATGTATTAATATAGAAAAGAATGATTTTCAATTATATATGCATATTATTTGGAATTCACCTTTGTATATTTGTACTAATATGGAAAAGATTTAAGATTTTTCAATAATATTTGAAATTCTCTTTGAGTCAGACAATCTTGGAAATGATGAGAATGACATTTTGAGTTTCTTGGATGGGGAGTATTAAATAAGAACTCAATGAAATATCCCTAGACCAGGACTTTGCAACCAGGGGGAGAATTTTAGGGTTTTAGCCAGGAAGGGATGAATCTCTTAGTTTTTCTTTATTTTTTAATTTACTTTGCATTCTATTGAACTTTTTTTTTTATTGAAGTCTGCTTCAGTTTATTTATTTAATAATTAGTTATGAATTAAAACAAATTTTACTTTACATGGATTCAAGTTTTAAAATCTATCAACATTTTCTATTGCCAGTAAATTTGTAAAAATTCCTCTATAAAAAATAATCCTTGTATATGTATTAATTATGCATATAATTTAGAATGCATGTTTTGACATTATTTACATTATTCGGACTATTGTCCTAATCTTTGTCACCATATTTATCACAATGTTTCAGCTGTTGTATGCTCCAGCCTTCTTCAGGTGGTTGGAATGTCAAACTGAACCATTTATTTCGCTCTCTGGAATACACTATTCTAGTTCCATGTGCCATGTTTAATGGATGGCAGTTATCAGTTATCTCCTGTTAATTCCCCTCTTCAAGGTCTCCACTGCCTTAACCGGGTATTGAACTCGCACTCTTTTGGTCCTGTCACTGGATCTAACCAATGCCATTATCCACATGGCACAGTGGATAAAGGCCCAGTGAGAGAAATAAAGGGTTCAGTTTGACATTCCAACCATCTGAAGAAGGCCGGAGCATACGACGACTGAAACGTTGTGATAAATATGGTGTTAAAGACGAGGACAATAGTCCGAATAATGTAAATAATGTACATAATACTTCATCTCAGAAATATAGACAGATGCATCTTTTGAGTTGGACAATTTTGGAAAATGTTGGGAATGGCATTCTGATATATGATGAAAAGGGTTCATTGCAGAAAAAAGGTTAAGAAACACGGATAGGAGGTTGTGGAGATATGTGTCCCTTCAGGACATGGCACGTAGAAGTTATGAGGTTGTTCCTTTTAAATGAATTTGTATAAAAAGGACAAAATATTACACATATTCCCCCACTCTACTTTTGCACACTTGACTATTTCTTGGAGTTGTTATTCTGTTTGATCACAATGTATTCCATCCATTTTTACAAAGCAGTCTGAAAAATTCTCTTGTAGGGCCACCATCAGCTGTCCCAGAATAAATTAAATTTTTGGAAAAGTCAGAAATTTAGGGACACAAATCTCAATGATACACTGTTCACCAAAGAAAATGTTATAAGAAATCTGAAGACTCTACTTGGCCATTGTGAATGCCAATATCACAATGTACAAGTTCAAAAAATAGCACTTCCTTCCCAACTAAAATAATTTCATGGATGTGTATCTGTTCATGCATACACAGTAAGGACCCTTCTGGTTGGTTATCAAAACTGTCCATTTAATTGTCATCATCCTTCTGTAGAACATCTCTCTTGCCTCAAGTCTTCTCTTCACCTGTGAGAAAATTGTCTAGCATTCCCTGCCATATAGGAGGCTTGATATTGTGCAGCAGTTTTTAGTACTCTTTTCTTTGTTTATAATGGATTTTTCCTGTTTCTTAATAGTTTGTTTAGCTCTTTTAAGGCATCTTTTTCTATTCCAATGCACTTCTGAATTTCAGTTTTACTTCCCACTTTTGTACTGGTTTGATTTTGATATCTGTAATTGATAGCTCACAACTTAGAATTTTTCTCTTTGCTGACATCCATGCATTCTGTCTTAAGTTATTGATAATAAACTTTAAGAAATGTGTAAGTTTTTCTTTTTTCTTTAAATTGAGTTTAGATCAGCTAATTCAATTGTTGCTAGCCATGAAAAATTACAAAACCTCCTACAGAAGCTAGCAAAGGAGAGCGAGAAGAAGGGATTAAGCATACACTACAAGACAGAATGCATGGTCATCAGTAAATGGATAAGCCCAAAATGTGATTTACAAGTCGAAGACACTAAAATCAAGGTGGTGTGGAAATTTAAATATCTGGGAAGTGTTTTGACGGAGAACAGTAAGTGCAATGCTGAGATTCAGTGATGCATTGTGATAGCCAAAGATGTATTCCTAAAGCTAGGCAGATTATTACGAGACAGGAGGATTTCTTTGGTAACAAAGAAAAGAGTACTGAACTGCTGCATGACATCTCTCCTCTTTTAGTGCAGTAAATGTTGTACGGTCTTCTCAAAGATGAAGAAGAGACTCGAAGCAATGATATGGTTCTACAGAAGGATGTTAAGGATATCATGGACTGAGTGTGTGAGCAATGATGAGGTTTTCGAGAGGATGCAAACAAGGAGGAAGCTTATACTTAAGAGGCTGGTGAAAGGCAGACCTGGAGAATCCTCTACTCACAGGTCACATAGAGGGAAAGAAGGACAAAAGAAAGCAACACATGACATACCTGTCAGGCTTAAACAAGTGGATGATAGAACATGGCCTGGGGGAGGTAGCAAAAGGACAAAATCTATTGAGACCTACAAGGGATGGCGGGGGGAGTGGAGAGCCATGATTGCCTATGTCCTGAAGGGACATGGCACATAAAAAGAATTTAACTGTAGTGTTTACTGTCTGAATAGTCGTGTAGGCTTGATTTTTTTTTTTTTTTTTTTTTTTTTTTAAAGAAAAAAAAAAAGGACTTTATAATTCTTTAGTCATAACAGGTATCGAATAAACCTTGGTCTCTTGGGCTGCCAAGTTGCCAATAAAATAAGTATTTGAAGTTTGGAGATTGCCCAAAAATTTATTTGCTGAACAAAGCCAATTTTGGCACAAGGCCATATTCACAAAGGGATCTCACTAATAACGTCATGTAAAATGGCCAGGAACATAGCAAATCGAATATTCTAAGTCCAGCTGTAGTTACCATAATAAATGACCCAAGAGCAATTCCATAAGAAGGAACCTTAAAGTATTAAATTATTATTATTATTATATAATGGCAAAGATAACCCTTTTTAGATATTAAGATTAGACAAAGGTAAATTTGGCTTTGGACTATTTTCATGAAGAAATTTAGTGACATGTAAAATGAGCATCGTAACATGTGAGTAACAAGGCAGTCTTAAAGAAACTTGCACTTACAGTCGGAAAGAGTTAAGATTTCTGGGACATGTAATGAGGAAAGAGGGCCTAGAGAATTTAGTACTCACAGGGCATAATGAAAGCAAGAGGAGAAAGAAAATAATGAGTAATCTACTTAGGTGCCTAATAGAAATAGTTGTTTGTTTTTTTTTAAAGGAAACTTTCCAACCCCCCACTATCTCAGTTTTACCCTCTTAAATGGTTTTCTGGACCTCCCCTATTTATTGCTTATTGAGAAAAATTCTGCCCCTTATTAGGGACCTAGTAGTAATGTTTGTGTGGATTGAAGGCAAATCAAGAACAAAAAGGGCTAAAAGTTAGCAGAAAAAAGAATCTGTGGAGAGTCATGATTGCCTATCTCCCGAAATGATGCTGCAGCTTCTAATGGTTTCTTTTTCTACACTGCTAACCTCTGGAACTCTTCTCCAATTTCTTGCTTCCCTGCCACTTACAATCTTAAAAATTTAAGTGCAACATTGATCGCTATCTTCTGTCTTCCTGAGTCCTGTTCTTTTATTGTCTTTTCTCTGCACTAAAATCTTTGCATTCTCTTCCATCCCCAATAACAGCATTATTGCCTTGTTTAGAATGAAATGATAAAAAAAACCCCAACAGAACTATTAATCACCTGCACTTACTGAAACTATTATCTTACCTCTATAGATCTGAGAAAGAATTTGTATACAGCTGATGCTTTAGATATTTCTGAACAAATTTGGTGTCATGTATGACCTCCCTGCTCCCAGAGAATGCTTTCAGAAAATGATTATGTTGATTTGCATATCCAGTGTAAATTTATTCTTGTTGATCAAAGTATCAGGATCAAACAAAGAATTGTCCGTTTCAAACCATTAAGATTAAAATTTAAGCAAAACAAAACTTTTAGTCAAAGTAAACGGCTATCAGAATCTGCATAATGTTGCCAACAATTCAGCAGTGAATTTATTTGATCATGATAAAAACAGATTATGATGGATAAAATCAAACATTTTGTGGGATAAGTAGTAACAATAGGCCAGTATATGGGCTTGTAGCAAATGTTCCAGCTGAGGAAAGTAAATAAAATGTAACTTGGAGAAGGAAACTTGATAGAATAAAATCCAAGTGATGTGCTGCAAAGTCAGTGTCATTAACTGTTATTTGTTTTGTATATGTTTTTGTTTTTTAATCATTTTACCCCAAGCTAGGCAATAAAGCCAATAAAATGCAAGAGGTTACTGAATTAGAGAATACAAAACAAAACACTATTAAGGAGAGAGAACAATATAAGAATTTAGAAGACAATCATTGACATGGCATTTGAATTTTTGTGTTTTAATAGTATTGTTCAAATAATACAAGGCCTAAGAGCCACTCAATGTAGAGGGTTACTAAATGAGGTGGTTGTAAGGGGATATAAAGAAAGAGCAAAAGGTGTAAATTATGAGGATATGTAGGATAGATAATAGTTGACTCAAAATTGACAGGAAAGCAAGAAGTCAGAAGAGTTCCACATGCAAGAAATGAGGGAGAAGAAACTGTCAGCATAGAATGTTGTTACTAATAATTTCAACAGTGAAATTATGAGACCTAAGTGCCAATCTAGTACTGCACTTAAATTTGTGAAGTTGAGATACCAAAGAGGAAAGTTCATCAGAACAATTATCATGAAGATATTTATAAAATTTACACTGGTGGGAAATATGGCTGAAACAGATGGTAGATCAAAGCTGATAATGTTGCAAATAGTTTGTATTTTGTCAGGAATTTCTAGATATAAAACAGAAGCACCAGACCAGATATGGCAGCAATATTCAATGCACAGACAAATGGCAGACTTATAAAGGTGCAAGATAGATTCTGGTGAGTAAAATTGTTTAGCAAAACATAATGAACTTACTTTTTATTGTAATTTCTCAGGCCATCATTCTCTTGGATCTGTAAGAGCACAGATTAAAAAAAAAGTAAGCTCTCAGTGAAACTAGGACTTGCATTCCTTTTACCTCAGGCAAACATGGTGCCATAAAAAGTGGAAGGAAGGAATTGAAATCTGACACTTAGTGGTGTGGGGGCTAAATCAGATGCTAAATTTTGTGGATTCCTGATTCTACATCTTTTTATCTGATTATCTCATTAAATTGATTTTATTTTTTTTTAAATATGCAATATTTTTTTTTCTTGTTCTTGTTTTCTGGAATTAGACCTACAGATATTTTTTCTGCATATCAGACTTGTATAAAACTCTTACAAGTTAATATTTTGAAAACAAAAAAAGTTTTAATACTTATTTGAAAATTAATGGCTATAATGATTTTAGATAAATGATACAGCTTAGCTCCACAGCATTGTCCTGAAGTCTATACTTCTGTTTAAGTACTCAGTTCCAAGAAAATATGGCTTCCCTCACCAGCACTACCATGTCATCATGAATGCCAGGAAGCTTATCTAGGTACAGCAGCTATTCTATTAGGTTGGTGCAAAAATAATATCGTTTTTTGATGTGTTTTTTAATGTCAAAAAACGATATTACTTTTGCACCAACCTAATATCATATGATTTCCTCAAGCCAATAGTTGCTGAAAATCAAATGTACATAAATTCATTCTTTATTTTTCTTCCATTTATTTGGTTCAATAAAATTCAGATAAAAATCTTATTTGACAAAAAATGAATAAAGCTGACAATATTTCATCTAATAAGAATTTATGAAGAAATATAATTTAATATTCTTCTTAAAAAAAAAAAAAGGAAAAAAAGTAGATTTCAGTGGCCCCTGTTTTGTTTATTTTGCAATAATGCCATAAGATTTTGAAATTAAATATTAATCAAGGCAACATTCAAGTCGATTTCTTTAAAACCTAATTGCATAATGCAGTACTGAATTTCTCAGCCTGACCAAGTATCCAAGTTCTGTAAACTCCATTGTGGAGTATAAGGCCACAGCTTCACCACACTTAGCATTGCTGTTGTGATTTGTATATCGAGTAGGTTTTTACAGGGTAGAGACTTGAGCCCCACATTCAACTGGGTTTGGATCCAGGGTTGTCCTTCTCTTAGACTGGTCACCAACCAAAGCCAGAGAGTAGTTAATCCCAAGCTGGAGAGAAAAGATAGGTTCATACCTTTCCAAATGAAAGCTAATTCAATGTCATTGGCTGGAATTTTAACTCCACTTGCCATTCCCAATTTCTTCAGTAATAACCAGTATGCTATGTGTATATCCACTGACATCTGAACAAGAACCGTTTCAAAAAGGAATCCTGATATTTGGTCAGATTTTGGGAATTGGGTCTGGCCAAGAACTGCTCGGCATTCTCTTGTACATATTGGAAGCTCTTTTAATAGTACACTTTTTATTGGATGTCCTATGAATATGGTGCCTTCTACAAAAAATAGTAGAAAATTAGTTTCTTTATAATAGTGAGGAAAGTGTAATAGTCTCTAAGCTGTTCATTCATTCATTCATTTTTTTTTTTTTTTTCCTGGATACTCCAGAAATGTTACCTTATGCCAAACAGCATATTTATTTTAAACAAATGAAAACAGCGGGTCTTTATAAATAGAAAGTAATGACATTAGAAAAATTGGTTCAGCTGCACTTATATATATTTTTTTTAATGCTTCAATTATCAATTATCACAAGAGTATTCTTCAGTTGTTGCTGTTTGCAAAAGCATTTATTCTTTTTTGATTTTTTTTTCTGTGCATAATTAAAAAAATATATATTAACTCAAATTAATATTTGTTGCATGAAATCAGAAGATTTAAGAAAAAGAAAAAAAAGCTGCTAAGAAGTTAGTTGGAAAATATTTTCTTTTTTCTATTTAAAATGGTTGAATGCTCATTACAAGCTTTGTTACTTGACAGTTATTTTTATAAACATTGAATGGGAGTTGATTTTTTTCACATTCAACATTAGGTGAAAAATGTCGACAAGAAATTGAAATTATTTTGCTGTTTTTTCTTGCATTCTGTAAATTCTTACAAAACTAAGCTAAAATAAAACAGTTGATAATTACAGATCTGACGAAGCAAAGAAAAATGTCTATGTAATCAGTATTTTCAGTATATTTGTGTCATTAAAATGTATCATATTCTAGTACAAGTATAAATGTGGGTGGAATTGGCACAATGCACTTTCCAGAGGATTTATTTTGTGTATTTGTCTTGTGTAATTAGAACAAGACTAAATCTTTCCAATCTTGCACATGGGCATTGCACAAAACACCTGGCACTTTGGAACAATTGTTTATAGATTCAGAATCATAATGTGCTTTATCTTTACAAGAATCAGATCATTTTTAACCATTTCACCCCAGGGAAGGTGATAAAAGCCACTAGAATACAAAGGATTACCAAGAGTGAAAGAAACAGGACAACACAGAATTCAAGTAGATAGATGACGATTGACATTGCACTTTAATTTTTGAAGATTTTCGCTGAACAGGAAAGCAGGAAGCTGAAGTGTTATACAAACAAGAAATGCGAGAGAAAAAACTATTGACATAGAACTTAGTTACAACTAGCAATTTCAGCAGTGAAATTGAGATCTAGCTGCCATTCTAGTA
Source organism: Acanthosepion lycidas (assembly GCA_963932145.1). Classification (NCBI taxonomy): domain Eukaryota; kingdom Metazoa; phylum Mollusca; class Cephalopoda; order Sepiida; family Sepiidae; genus Acanthosepion; species Acanthosepion lycidas. Next base: position 10,347,202 of record OZ010585.1, on the reverse strand, counting down.
TTGCAAATTGGACTACTGTTACCATATCTGGGTTGGAGTTGCTTAATTCTTCCTTTCCAGCATTGATAGAGTTTACATGTTTTTGTAGGTGATGACTTATTTTGCATTCTGCAGTCTTTTTACTAAAAATGCAATGTCAAAAGCCTATCACTATTCTCTTGTTATTTCCATGGAAAATGTTCAAATGAGTTCCATTCTTTAGTTCTACTAGTTCAGACCTTTACAACTAGGACATGTCATCCTACTTTCACAGAGTTGAATCATCCCTATTTCCTCCATATTCCAAATGTAAGGAGAAAGCAATTATCCAAGAACTACTGCTGTAGTCACTTTCTTCTGGATTGTAATCAGGTTCCCTAATCTGTTTCTTCCAACAGAGTTGTGTAAGTCAATTCAATACCATGTCTCCTGTTTGCTACTGTGGTCACACACTTCTTTTGTTGATGCTTCAAGTACTTTTTATAGATTGAGTGACAGTTCCAATTTGCATAGGTGGAAAGAGGTTCTTACAAAAATATCCAACTGCAAGATCGATCTTTTTAAATTATGACTTGTAAAGCCACCATTTTCTTTTTTGGGGTACTTTATATTCAAGACACGTCCAAATCCATTTTTGTTCAGCCATTTTGTAAGCCATTTTCTCTGGTGTTACAACTATTTTGTGGGACAAGCATCCCACATGAATGCTTCCTGGGATATTACACTCTTAAACTTAAGGGTCAGTCATTATCTATCCTTCCCATCCTCATAATTCTCACTTCCAACCTCCTCTTTCATTTATATTGTACACTGCATCCATCATAACGATTTTAACTTTCTATCAAGTGGCTCATGAGTCTTGTATTTGGTGAACTTTCATTTAAAAAACTTTGTCTTCACTATGCTTTTACACATATATCAAAATCTATGTTCCTTATTATTTATTGAATAAAAAAGTTTACAGGAAATGTAAGTCTCTGTTTACAATTTTTAATTTGATTATGAAATAGGAAAAAATGGAAAATAACAAAGCAGGTATTTACACTTCATTATCATAGCATTTTCTATAAAATTATATAAAAAATCCTGTTTTAAATTTAACTTTGTATTAAACAAAATTCTCTCTTTGTATAAGGAAGGAAAAAATATCTAAAAGCAGTTAATCTTATAAATTTATGTTTTGTTGGATTGTATGACAAGATTTTACAGAGAGCAATTTTTCACATGAATGAAAATTCATGTGCATTTGATAATTTTTATAATTTTTAATTTCCATGTCAATCATGACTTGGCTAAATTTAAATTTCTCAAATCATAATTTTTGGAGATATTTTCATTCTTCCAGCTAACCATTTAAGTCACTAAGGATGGATGCTGAGAATACCATGGACTGAAAATGGGAAGAGATTTTAAATAAAATGCTAACTAGGAGAATACTTATATGTAAATTCATAAAGAAACAGTTGAAATTTAAGAGACATTATGAGGAAAGAATGCTTAGAAAATTTAACACTCACAGGACATTTTGAGGAAAGGAAGAACAGAGAGTAACCTACCTAATGGATGACAGAGCAGTGTATAAGAATGGTGAATGAGATTCTTCCCTCTTAAGTGCCAAGCCACATTCCTGCCACTCCTGCCAAAACTCTTTTATTGATAATGGGGTTGCATCAAACTTAAAACAACTGATCTGAATCCATAACCCTACCCAACTTAACCCTTGACAATGTTAAAATCTGATGATCCCTGTAGCATTTGCTGTCTGATTTTGCTAGCATGTCGTGTCCAGACTCACAGAGAGAAACCACTGTTTGGACTTCAGACCACAGACTAACATAAATTTAATTTTTCACTCTGTTAATTTTATTCTTTGTTAAGCTTACATGTTACTTCTGGGATTGCCTCTTGGGAGGGGGACATTTTGGAAATGACTACTTTTGACTGTGACTAGGTGATCTATTGGTCATAATGAGATTTATAATTTCTATTGCAAACAACCTACATCCATTAATTTGTTGCAGTATGATATTGCAATTGACCAATTATGAAAACAATTATTTAACAAATGTAAAAAATAAAATCTATAGTAGAATTTTAAGAGGATAAAATTTAGTACAGCAGATGTTCGTCTCACAAAATTCTTCTTTACACTGTATAATGATTTCATAGAGTCAATTCATGAGCTACATGTTTATATTGAGATCGTTGGTTGAGTTGTGACCAAAAATTTGTACGATGTCCTTATCTATAAACAAGAGTCACATGCACTCTTTCTTACTTATCTGATGTCGGATACACATGACACACTGTTGTTTAGGTTGCCAAGATGAGTCACTACTGAAGCTATAGTAAAACAGTTCCCGTGAACATAACTGTAATTGTATAAGTAGATACTGGGTTGAATAATGTTTCTAAATCTACACTAGTAAACAATCAGGTGATAATTCTGTATCAGTCAAGAATTGTTTCACTTACAATCATAAGTATGTTTGTATGAAATAGATCTGTATATAGATCAACATCTGATAAAGCAGTGTTATATAATTTTGCTAATGAAGTTAATATTATGCTAGAGTTATCTTCCCTTTGCTGATGTAGCTTTTTATGCAGAACATAGAGAAAAGTCAAAATTCCTTATTATTTATGCTCAAAAGGTGATACACAGGAGTCTGTGGAAAGGTTTTTGATTTTGATTGGTCAGAAAAAACTTCTTAACTACAAATATATCTGGAGGGATTTTGTTAAAACAAGAAAATTCAAATTTCATTATACTTAAAAATAGACAAAAATTTAGAATATTCTGAACAAAGAAAATTTCTCAGGCTTGAAGTTCTATTTCCAAGAACCAATCATAAACAAGATTTGTTTCCAACAAGAATATGACATGAGTCTCGTAAGCCAAATAGCAATTTCCTACCAGATCTTCTATATACCTACAGCTAATAAACCCAATCTCAGTTAGGATTAATCATTTTTATCAGTTCTCCAATCCTGGCTGTCATCATAAAACACAAAGAGCAAAATTACTCACACATTCGACATACCCACAAACATACTTCATCATTCACTTCAACTCACGTGCAACAATTATACATGCACAGCCAGACTCTTTTCATATGTACAAGGAACTTTATCTTCAAAGATGTGATCATGGCTCTCCACAATTTCCTATCGTTTATCTTTTCTCTATCCCTCTTACTGCTTGTTCTGTTGTTCATTAACTTACTTGCAGTTTCCCTCTGTACCTCTTGTCTTCAATATGTCCTGTGAGTATCAAATTCTCCAAATCATCTTTCATCATTGTATCCCAGAAACTCGAAATGGCTCTTTATGATTTTATGCATAATTTTCCCCCCTTTTTTTATTTTCTATAACAATTTTTTGACTCATATGTTCTGCCCATGGTATTATCAGCATCCTTCTGTAGAACCCAATCTGTTACTTTCTGTTCATCTGTAAATTGTCCATCATTCATTGCCATATTTGATATTACATAGCAGTTTAGCACTCTTTTGTTCGTTTCAAACAAATCTTTCTAAGTTGTTCGACACATCTAAAATTTTTATTGATCAGCTGTTTGCCATTTACTGGACATTTATGTTAACCTATTTGGTGCCTCATGATACATACTACTTCTTGGTGAGGTTTCTGTAAGAGAATTATTCTACAGCATGGGAGAATTGGCATCATGCTCAGCCTCTATACTCCAAGGAAGGGTTGGTTTTCCTGTTCGGATTTTTTTCCTTCCCTTAGACAACTATGTGTTCTCACACTAACAACTTCCATCTATCCAGCTTTAAGAATTCAGTTTTTCTTCTAAATTGGCAGTGAATGCTGGACAAGGCTGAAGAACAGTTTGCCTCTACTATTTAACATAACAAGGGACAGTGGAGGTTGATTTTAATTCTTTCTCTAAAGGATGTTCACACAAAATTGAAATTAATGAATTCAACTAGAATTTGAGCTTGGCTTGCCAAATTCTTATTCCGAGTTGTTAAGTGTTATGCCACCTATACATCCATAAAGTCACCAATACATGAGTTTTGGAAATTGCAGCTAAATTGTAGGTGAACTTAAAAGTGAAACCTGTGATCATATATTTTCCATTTCTCAACAGTAGAAAGGAATGTTATAACATGATGATCCGGAATAACTGAAGAAAGTTGTTTGCTTTTAGTGTTTAACTGAAAGGTTGGCATCATTTACCTTTTTATTTTATTTTAAATTTCATTTTTAACATCTTGGCTTTTATTTTTATCTTTTCAATTTTTAGCAAAACTATAGCTGATGGGCGGGGGAGAAAATGCAAGACAAAATATTTCTTTCATTTTCTTGTTTTTTTTCTCTGTTCAAAGAGAAGCAGTATGTCTTAGCCAAAGATGTCTCATCAATATTCTTCTTTCAATAATATAGACTTTGAAAAGCTTATCTATTTGCCCCCTTTATAGTACAGCCCCACTTATTTTGGACAGCTCACTCTTCCACCCACAATGTATCTGATGACCTCATATTGAACCAAGTGATGAATCCTCTATTTGTAACTCTTCAAAAACTTTTTTGAGAGGAAAAGAAACTTCTACACTAAACTTGGGAATTTTTTTTTCTCACAATGACTGAAAGTGTTTTTACTAGAAAACCATCACAAAATCTTATGAAATTAGTTGCTTATGTTGGCAGTGAATAAATGTTCTAGTTGGCATACATCCTGATTTTAGTTCTAATTGTGCAAACTTTGCAAATAAAATTCTTCCTCTCAATTTTTTATTCTAAATTTTATCTAGATAAAAATTGGCAACCATCAACCATCATGAAATGAGAACTATATTTCTAGTGATAGACTATAAAAGGTGAGACCTCTGCATAAGCAAATATTTTAATAGCATAAATTGGACTAGGGATTTTTTTTTTATAAAATCAAATATGGAAGTCAGTCTGTTGGCTGGCTGAGGTAGTTGCCAGTATTCTATGATTAAGCCCAGGTAAATGAGCATGGTGGAGTAAGTAATAGTGGCTTGAATTGAGGAATTGGAGAGCCAAGTTTGAATTCCATTCAAATCTGTTGCATTCACTTATGTGCTAATATCCTTGGGAAAAGTATGAATCCTCTTCTTCACCCCCTGGCTATGGGTAAGTAGCAGGACAGACAAAGCTCTATAGCCTTGGATGGCAACTGGCCTACTACAGAAAAAATGGCAACCTGCTGCAGGGAAAAAAATCTTTCTTGTCAGTCATACATGATTCGGCGAAGCATGTATTACACATGGCATATAACCGACTGAAATCCGCAGGAATTTACTGTTTTTTTTTATTTATTGATTTACTTTTTTAATGAAAAAATTTAAGAGTTTTTCAATTAGAAGTTTCACCTAACACAATTTGTTGAAAAGAGTTAATGAAAACAATAAGAAGTTAGTATAATTTAATGTGAAATAAATATATAAAGTGAAATTATAATTAATAAATTTTAATGGATGTATGAAATGAAATTTTATTATTACTTTTTTATATGCTACATAATGAGACATTCTTTGCATACAATCACTAATTTTTCATTAGTGTTATAATAATTTATGTATGCACTATATAAATATGTTGAAGAATTTGAAGGCTTGTATAATGGCATGCATGCATTCTGCAATCCATTGTAGGTTCATTAGAACTCTGCAAGTACTGCAGCAACAGTGGATATGCCTAGAGCAAGATGCCTGTGTGTGCCCATTCCTCTTCAGGTTTGTTTGTTTTTTTTTTCCTTTAATACTGTTTTCTATAATGTCACCTAGTGGGCATTAAGAGAAGTTCCATGCCAGTTAAGATAGGGAAATTGGCAAAAAAGAATAAGAAACACTGGTCATACCTCTCCCTCCCTTCATCATGAAATGGGAACTAAATTTCTTACCATATATTATAAAAGGTGAGGTCACTATATAAGATAGTGTAACCCAGTCTCTCTGCTTTGGTCTTCAGGTTCCTTCAGGCCACCATGGTTACCATCTAGCTGAATCCTCACTCATTGCTGGGTTGTTGCTGAGCACAGTTCCACTCAATCTGACTGACATTTGTCAATTTCATGACCATACACTTTTATGCCATGTTGTATTTTTGATCTCAGAGGGTGAGAAGGTCGCTGATGAAATATACTGAAGTGAAGAACTGGTCAATGGCTGGGAGGTACACAAAAAGAATTCTTTGGAATAAAGAATTAACTCTGGTTAAAAATGTAACAACAATTTGGTTTATATATGATTGGTTGTACACAGCAGTTTTAATCATTCCCACTAAAGTTATAATCAAATGACACTGGGATCACTTTTGGAGTTTACAGCCTGTGTTAGTAGTAATTTAAATTTCTAATTCTGGTCTTCAGGGCTGGCACAAAGTTTTGGTCAGGAGATCTTTGCAAATGATGTAGATTCAAGTAGCAGTAATGTGGGGACTCTGTAAGTCCTCCAGCTTATATGGAGTCCTGCATCTAGTAGGGTTGACTAGGGTCTGGGGTTCAGTTTTCTCCCCCTTAGCATCAACCTCTTTCTAAAATCACATATTTCCAAAATATGTTTACTCAATTAATTTTCTAAATTTAAGGGTTGTTCAGACCTCATTTGACAGTAGTCTGAAGAATCAAGCCACCAACTCCAACTCACTTCATTTTTCATCTTGCACCATTGTTCCATATAGGTGGTCCTAATCTCTCTCTCCTTTTTCTCACCTTCTCAGTATCCAACCTCATCTCACTCCAAGGGATGGTACAACTGTCTTTGTCACCAATCTAAACCTTTAGAATGCATAGACAAAAAGGGGATTTCCAGTAATTTATCTTTCTTTATCAGCTTGTCGCGCTGGTTGTTTTAGGTGATTTCCCAAAGCCAGAGACTTGACCATATCTATTATAATCAGAACCAATCTCAAGAACTGTTTTGTTTATCTGCAGTCATTATAGGCAGGAAAGAAAAGGAAAAATAAATATTTCCAATATCTTTAATAATAAAAAAAACAATTATCTTTCTCTGTGTATTTCTTTGTCAACAAGACCACATTGCCTGTTGCCTATGGTCACTCCAAACTGGTAATTAATCTTTTTTATCAGCTTGTCTCAAAAAAATTCAAGCTAATGCCCACTATAAAAATTTAGATGAATGTCACAGAAATTAAAATAAACATACCTGCCCTCAATCTTAGGTTCTAATCTATTTTTGTAGGGATATTTTCTTCTGGGTGGCCAACATAAGCCATATGTTTTTCTGGCTTTTTGTCCAGAACAATTTAGATGTTATTTTGGTGACCCACACCACTCCATTATAGAAAACACATCTTTTTCCAGGACTGACCTCTTCAATGATACATTATCTCTCTCTTATCTGCAGGAAGTGGAGGGTGGTAGTCTTGGTTTTGCTCAGTCTTACTGAATTCTGTCTAGTTAAATTTGGGTTTGATTCTCTTTGGAACTGTTCTTGATTTCATTTTATTATTTTAAAACATAAGTTTTGATGTACTTAGTTTTTGATTTTCTTAATTTTTCAATCCACTTTCCTGAGAATTTCAACAATTAACATCCAATTAGTAATCTCTTTCCTCTTGATTAACTCCCCGTCACAATAATATTTAGCCATAATAGCATAAACTGTGTGGTGAAGGTGACCATAACTGTCTTCCCTTGTAACTATTCTACTCTAAAAATTGATGGTCAAACCTCACATATATGCAGTGGTTGACTTGCTTTGAATATAGCTTCATTACAATCTTAAAACTTTGACTGTTTTTTTATAGACTGAAATAGGATTTTATGTAGAATATTTACAAGATTGACTTAAACTCTTGGAAACCATTAATTGAAAAACTCTATATAATTTCATGAGAAATAAATTCATGTATAAATTAAATTTTGATACATCACTAGACATTCTTTCATAGAATGAACAATTTTATTTTCATTAGTATCAATTCAGCTATAATAATTTATATATTGACTGTGTGCCTATATCAAAGAAATGGTATGTCTTGTATATTTGCATGCATTCATTCTGCAATCTATTATAATGTTATTGGGGCAACAGATGTACCTCAACAACAGCAAATGTATATAGAACAAGACTGCCTGAAAGAGGCTTATTCTCTTCAGGCTATTTTTTAATTCAAATTTCTCTTTCTAGACTGGTTTCCCAAATAAGTATAAAAGAATCCGTCTATATTTTTATGATTTCATATATCGCTTGGGAGAAGTGATTGATTTGTAGTGAGCATATCACAAATTGTTAAACTCAAACATACATTACCAAATTTGAAAATGAAAACAGCTTTAAATGTAGCAGAAAAGCAAAATTTACAAAGCCAGTAGAACCTAAAGAAAACTATAGGCATGCCAATATAGAGTCAAGAAAACAATATTTCTAAGATTTTGGAAGACTTTAAAAACTAAAAAGAAACACAGATTAAATCGGAATAATTTCAATAAAATTTTATAATAACCAATCAGAGCATCGTGTACTAAAAACATTTAGAAATGTAAATAACTTTCAAGGGATTTAGAGCTATTTACCAAACCTGTAATAAAACTTTTAAATAAAATATTGTTACCTTTCTCATGCAAATCTATTTCCTTCTACAGTCTTTTGTATTCCTCCTTCGAAATACACACACACACTACAATTTTTTTTTATTTACTTTCATTGACACCAGTTATTACTTCTGATTAATAAGATATGAAGAATTCACCACTCTGTTTTGTTTGTATACATACTATATTCAACACAAACCAAAGATCATGCTACAATATTTAACCTTCATGTGCACATGTCAAAAGAGCAGTTTTCCCTTCACTATTACTGCAATACTTAGCAATATTTATTTATTTATAAGATTATAAATATGTGAACTAAGTACAATACAATAATTATTTACATTTTATAAAGATTTATTATTTACCATTTTATAAAGAAATGGAAAAGGAATCCTTCAAAAATGTATTAAAAAATTATCAAAATATGTAAACATCTATGATGCAATACTAATTTACCATTTTTTTATTCAATCTAATAAAGAATAATGAAAATGTATCATTGCTTTTTAAAATATTGTGGAGGGAGTCAAGGAAAATAGATGCCCTTTTGATACACTATTTTATTTTTTTTTTTTTTTACAGGCATGAAAGTTAAAAATTGCTGATCCTGTTTTCCTTTCAAATAAACTAATAAGGCCTGACTACATTGCCACAAAACCATACCTTTCTCCACGGCTTTTTTTTATCATTTTCGTTAAGACACCTGGAGTTACTAAGTGTAAAAGAATGATAAAAAAATAAAACTATTAAAATAAAAAACAGGAATTAAGGTAACTATTGATATTGTATAAGATCAAACTTGATTGGACAACAAGAAGCTGGAAGAGAATTCCTCAAGTGAAAAGTGCAAAAGAAGACATTGTTTGCATAGAACTTATGGTTACATCTAGCCATTTCAACTGTAAAATGATGAGACCTTACCACCAATCTTGTACTGTGCTTAAATTCATAAAGCCTAGGTACCATAGACTAAAGATCATCAGAACGATTACCATGAAACTATTTAAAGAAAAGGGACAGGGAAAATATGTTATAATGGTGGAAAAGGGAGTGAAGCTGAGATACCAGATCAGGATCAATAACATTGCAGATCAGATTTTATGAAGAATCTCTAAATATATAGCATGAGAACCATACCAGATGTGGCAGCAATATTCAATGCAAGGATGAATGTTAGACTTATGAATGTGTAAGATAAATTCTGGTGAGAAAAATTGTCATGACACAGTGAACCAACTTTCCTAGAAGCAGACCTAACAAGTGATTCAATAGAAACTTTCCACTTCATGTTGGCAGAAAATATTAGTCTAAGAAGCTGTAACAAGTCCTTCTGGAGGTTAGCATCAGCCATGCTGATGGAAGGCAAAAAGGCTCTCTAAGATGAATAAAAGAAAGCAGTTTTATTTTGGATATGTTAAAATCAACAAGCCATTCTTTGTCCCAGTTAACAGATTGTAGCTGATGTTTTTTTTAGATCACTAAAAATGTGTTTTAGTGTACTAGTTAATCAAGATTGTGAGATCTTTCTGATTCACAAATCCATTTCACCAGACATAAGTACTAAGAAAGCAAAACACAAAATAAAAGAAATTGTCTCCTGCGCTGGAGTTCTGCATAAATAAATCACTGCAAAAATTCAATAGCTAATCATGAATTTTCCTGGAAAAAAAAAAATAGGTAATGTCCCTGGGAGCCTGCATCTCTTAAACCAAAGATCTAAAAACAGTACTCCTTGCTGATGAAAGGTAGTTTAGCTTCAAAATTTTGGCCTTGTCGCACAACTGACAGATCATCAAACCACTCCATGGTGTCAATTTCAACCCTGAAGAAAGGTATATGTCAAACCCTGCTAATAACACTACACTTGGCTTCAGTAATCTACTTCAGTCCTATCTCCTAATCCTAATTGTGACGTCAGTTAACCAATCCAAGAAACCAATCAACTACCAAACCTACCAACACCCCTCTCACACTTAATCACTTTCCTTAGCAACAGCAACTAAGGGACCACATATGAACAATTTTTGCCACTTTTCAAACAACTATGTATATATTGCGAAACTTGGTGAATAGACACACTGTTCAAATTTTAATCCTTGCTTATTCCCTTAACTTTCCAACCATACACTTGTTATAACAGCTGCCAATTTTATGTTATCAAACTTTAGTGCAAAATGAATGCAAACGGCCTTGAATGGAATTTAAACTCCAGATTCCATTTTCTTTGACAACCATGCAGCCACCATTTGTATATGTGGAGTTAAGAGGAGGGTAATTTTCAATTCTAATTTCAGTAATCCCTGAAATGTGGTCAAAGACTATAGTTTATTTCTCAATATTTAATAAGCTTAAACTTAATGCAAATCTAGTTATTAACTTAATGCACCAAATGTAAATGTAAAATCTGTACCAATTGCTCAATCTACTCATCTGTTAAGTTAACCATCATTTCTCTGTGTTACATTGCATAACGCAGATATCCATTCAAAATCACTTTATCATGACATAACCATATTTATTTATTACTTTTTTTACCAATTTTTCCTTTCTTCAAGGAAGCAATTTTGTTTTGCAAAGCTTTCAGTTTGAATACAATTTCTGATTTGTCTGTTTTAATTTCACTCAAATTTAAAAAATCTTAGCCTACTGAGTTGATCTAAAATTTATGATGTTACTAAAGTAGTGGCTGGATCCCCATCTACTGGGGTGGCTAGCTAATCTCTGTTGCAGACACGTGCTCAGGCACATTTGTGTTTGTTCAACACCCACAGAGCCCACCTTTGGTTTATACTACAACTATGCTGAGCAGCCCTTGGTTACAATTTCTGGGAGAAAGCGTGTAATCTAGCATGATCAACAATCTGAACAAGGCCAGCACACTTAAACTCTCGGTCATGATGACTTGTGAGTTTGTTCTAGCACAACCACCACCAACTCCATCTACCCAATTTCACTCACAATGTTTGGGTCAACCTGTGGTATGATTTTCAGACACTTTCCAAAGGTGTTGCATGCTGTGATTGCCTCCTCCAGACTGATAACATCAAGAAGTTACCTACCTGGTGAGATTCAAACTCAAGTCTCATGGTCAGAAAGTGAACATTTGAACCATTTGGCCATATAAGTATGCAACTGAAATATGTACACACTACCAATTTAATCCAGCCTTTGTGTAGCAGAAATGGGTGCAGACAACACTGCTTACCACTACTGATAATGGCACTTGCCCCCATTGGTCAAAGAGATTTAGTGAGTGTTCTCTGTAAAAAGAAAGCAAATGGATGCCCTGCTAGAAAAGAGCTGGCGTGAACGCCTGGACATTTGAGTATGAAGTATCTCTCAGCTTCCTGACATAATAGTTGAGATGGTGAGCTAAGTGGTGTTATCTGTGCAAATGATTCCTTTTGTTAGTCAACTGCTAATACTTGTGAGTCCATAAAAACTGTCACATTTTCTGAGAAATAGCAGGTGGGCAGAGTGCCATGCAGAATGTATGTTGTGATTGTCATGTGTAATCAAGGATTTCTGTCCATGTTACCCAGCATCACCTGAAATTCATTTGTCCTTGCTTGTGTTTCCAGTGTCTGTTACATTAATCCCTTACATGTGGTTTTCATGCCCTGCTTGTCTTGATCTAGTGTTTGGTTACTTTAGTGATACCCAACCAATAAGAAAATCCATGACTTTGTACCCCAGCCAACTAGAATTCTCTACACTCCCACAACATAATACTTCACCAGACATTCTTAATTACTAATTGTACTTCACTGTATATGGTCGACTCTTGTCTTGACATTTGGCTTAATATAGTATAACTTACATTAAACCTTTTGTCAATTTTCATGCATTACTTAATTTCATGAGATTTCTTTTTAAAATAGGCTTGCGTTCTAATACGTTCTGGTTGGTCCACAATGTGAGCTATTCTGGTTTCAATCGTTAAATTTCTAAAGAAAGTTCCACTCAAATTTTCCCCAAGAACTGATATTTTGTGGAATATACAGACATGTGGATGCTTCCATAAACACTAGTCATAAAGTTCATCATGTTTATCCTGTAATCTTCTCTTCCTATTGCCCACTCTTTCATTCATATCCTACAATTCATTTGTCACAACCATTTTAACAATAACTCATTTTTGAGTTGCTCTCATTTCTTGTATTGTGTAAAATGTAAAAAAAAAAAAAAATTTCTCAGGGAAACATTCTTTCAAATCAAACATAACACAAGTGATTTGAGGAAAAGAAAAAACTGTAAAATTCTAAATCAATTAAAATAAGACTTTGGTATGACAAAATTGTTACAATTAATGTTTGATTTGATCATTTTTTTTGTTTATAAAATCTTCCAGTAATTTACTTTTTCATCAGTATAATTTCATTTTTCTAACATTTCTTACAAGAAAATTAAGGAATACATTTGATTATTTGGAGACTTTGGTAGAAATTCCTTTCAAAAAATTATTTCAGCACTGCTGTCTGCTTTTAGATGTACCGATAATCAAAACAAAATCATGGAATAGATATTTATTCTGCAAATGCCTTCAGTAGAAAAGAGGTGAGTCATTCTTTCCTGGCAAATTTTCAAACTTTATAGCCAGAGTATCTGTTATTTAAATACACTCCATTTAAAAATGCATCAATATCTTTTGATTGTAGTCCCACCCTAATATAAATCTGAGAAAAAGCATATGATATAACTTATTTAAACATTCCAAGCAAGCAGATATAAAATCATTACAAAGTGTCTTGGTGAGTTGTACTCTTAGATGAGAAGCATTAACCAATTCACTGGAACTAGTTTGAAAGAAATGCACTTTGATCAGAATACTAAGAAAAATTTGTTTTCTTCAAAAGAAGTCAATGGGACTGAGAATTTATGATGTTTGATTTTCTCAGTAACAGGAATAAAAAGGTGTGTGTGAGTTGTGAGTGAACCTGTAAATAGTGATATATTCAAATTTGCATGTCTTCAAGAGATTAAGGTAACGCTAATGGATTCTCAAAACAGTTTATTTGCATATTGTGCAAAGAATCTGTAAATGAAAACTATTGAAAAAAAAAAAAAAAAAGAAAAGAAAAAAGTTCAATTTCCTCATAAACAAAATTGGTTATATGAGGTGTTAAAAGGTCTTCTGCTTGACCTTATTTCCAAAATCTCAAGAAATGAACAAACATTATACATTTACTGTATTTCTTTCTTTCTTTTAGGGCTTCTTATGCATGTCAAGAACTCTTCAAATCTTGAATGTATAATCTCTCTCTCTCTCCCTCTCTGACTCTATACACACACACATACATATATATATATATATATATATATATATATATATATATATATATATATATAGTTTTAAGGTGTGCTATATTTATGGGATAAAGTGCTCAATATCAGAGAGAGCATATGTAAATATAAAAGTGAACATTGAAGTCAACACTCAGGCGACAGACTGTTTCATGCCAGACACAATTGTCAGGCGGCCTGATGATGCGTCTAGCATGAAACCGACTCTGTCTATATTTCTGAGATGAGGTATTATGTACATTATTTACATTATTCGGACTATTGTCCTCATCTTTGTCACCATATTTATTACGTTTCGTCTGTTGTATGCTCTGCCCTTCTTCAGGTGGTTGGAATGTCAAACTGAACCCTTTATTTTGCTCACTGGGGTAGACTATTCTAGTTCCACGTGCCATGTTTTAATGGATGTCAGTTATCTCCTGTTAATTTCCCTCTGCAAGTTCTGCACTGCCTTAACTGGGTACGGAACTCAGACTTTTTGAGTCCTGTCACTGGATCTAACCAACGCCTTTATCCACCGTGCCATGTGTCATAATGAAACAGCCTGTCACCTGTTGACTTCAATGTTCACTTATATATATATATATATTTGTCTGTGATAGATCTTAATCTGTATAGATATATACATCAATATCTAACAGTTGGTGAAGCAGAAAGAAAAGGAGACAAGATATGTCAAAATAAAGTTATCTGTATTGTTGGTATAATGGATCAAGCTTGTGTTAAGCCTGTTGACCAGGAGGCCTCTGGCAAACTCTATGACTGCTACTCTACTGCCTTAAGTTTTTCAAGGGGTCCTTTTTACACAATCAGGTTGGATATATTACACAGCATTTTTGTTGTGCTTTTGTCCATGATTGGCTCAGACAACGTATAAATTGTATTTTACATTGATCGGCAGGGGTGATTTGTTTAGTGAACTGGATGAACAGAGACCCTGTGCAGAGAGCAACATATTTTTTATTTTTAAATTTGCTTTTGTAGCATCACCATCTGACTAACAGGTTTGTGATATGGCATGAATTGGAAGGATTTAATTTGAAGTAGAATATAACAGGAATTTATAATACAGGATGCCCTTCCAAACCTACCAGTTAAGCAGCCTCACCTTTCAGATACAGGCTAGCATTTCATTTTCACAAGGACATTCACCTCTTATTGTTGTAAATACTCACCATCTCTGGTCATTCTTTTCAAAAATGGATAGTATTTGTTGCATTTGGGCTGATCGAAATGCAGTACATTAGGCCCTCAAACATCATAGTGATTCATACACGCACATTTTTTTATAAGTTCATCCCATACCAGGCAGTAAAGCCTCTGAGACACAAGGTGTTACAGTGTGTAGAAGAGTTAGAAACAAGAATGTTGCTAAGGAATCAGAGCAAAAGAACAATCAAGAGGACAGTAGACAGTGACAGACATTGCATTTAAATTTTTGCAGATTAAAATTGGCTGGAAAGCATGGAGCCAGAAGGGAGCTCCACAAGCAAGAAGTACAAGAAAAGAAACTGTTAGCATAGAATTTATAGTTACATCTAACCAGCTCAACTGTAAATTGGTGAGACCTTGTCACTAATTTAGTACTGCACTTAAATTCAAAGGTTCTAGGTACCATTGCAGAGACCTCACCAAACAATTACCATGAAAGTATTTATAGAAAAGGCAAAGGGAAGCAACCTTACAGTGGTGGGAAAGCCTAGACACCAAAACAGGGCCAATAATATTTGCTGATGCTTCTTTTGATTTTATCAAGGAGTTCTTGATAGAACTGTACGATGTACAGCAATATTCTAAGCATGGATGAATGGTAGACTTAATGTAATTATGTATGTCTAGCATAACACAGTGAACCAACCTTCCGAGCAGCTGACCTAGCTATGGATTTAATATAATCTTTCCATTTCATGTCAGCTGAGAATGTTAGTCCAAGAGGGCACAATGATTTACTCTCCTGAATGGAAGGGAGACAGGGGTCTCTCACATGATTAATGGGGAGCAGTTTAGTTTTGGAGGCATTCAAATTAAAAAGCCATCCTTTGCTCAGGTTAACAACAGACTGAAGGTAGTTTGGATATCAGCCACCATTTTGACCTTATCAGACTTACTATCGAGACAGGAGTAAATCATCAGCATAGATACCAAGTTGAGAGCTGATGACATTGGGTAGGTCATTAATGAAAATCAAAAACAAAGTAGGACCAAGGATGAAGATTTGGGATACTTGTATGAAAAGAACTGGAAGAGTGGCCATTCAGGATTACTTTCCTTTCACAATTCAACAGGAAAGATTGGATCAATTCAAAAATTTGTCCAGAGAAACTATAACTTTTCAGTTTGTGGAGAAGACCTGCATGTCAAACCCTGTTGAAAGCTTTTGAAATGTTCAAAGCTACACCATTCTTATCTAGAGTTTTATACTCTTTCTGTAAATAGTGAACCAGGAGAAATGAAAGCTATATTGCTTGTCTGAAAAAAGACCTTGATGTGAAGTGCTTAACCATTTCCGCATTGACTAGTGCCTAAAAGAGTTTCCCAAAAAGTGGTAGGCTAATAGTCCAATATTTTTAAGGGTTGGCCAGTTTACCAGAGTTCTTAAAATCTGGAACAATAGATGTGGACTTCTAACAGGCAAGAAAGCAAGAGGTGATAAAGTACTTGTTATACAATTCAGAGAGAACAGGAGCCAGTTTGGGAGCACACACTTTTTAATGACTATTACAGGGATACCATTATGTCCACATGCATTGTGTGGATCCAGGTTAGAGATAATAGCAGAAACCATATAAAGAGCTATATGCAACAAAACTCAATTCTAGGTCTGAAGTTCGGCAGGGATAATCTGATAAGACAAGAGTAGAGTATAAGGAGAATTTACAGTTGAAACATAGATGTTAACACTTCAAATTGATTGAAGAGAGAACATACATTTATTACTATTACAGAGCTGCCAATAATCACGAGAGCCAAAGGTTTTAGCTGCAAAAACAGTGCCTCATGCTATCAGTAAACCCTTAGCTCTTTAGAGGACATTAACATTTATTATGAGCAGCAATGAATAGGCATTTGTTGTGACAGAAGCTGGAGAAGAGTGAGGTTTCACCTGGTATTTCCAAGTAGGAATGAAAGCCTCTATGCCGGTTTTCACCTAAGAGGAAACCTCATAATTCTCAATTTTAATCATTCCAGGAGGTGAAAGAAGAAAATCACAGAAGGAATCCAAATCAGCATGCTGGTAACAGAATGTCTAATGAATAGGAGGTTCCTGATTAACAGATGATTGGAACAAAATATCAATAAATACTACAGGGTGATCAGTTTCTTAGAGGACATTGTTGCAAAGCTTGGCGAGAAGAGGTGGTGAAAAATAAATCGAGAAGCTTGTTGTTCTGTGTAGTTGCAATATAAACCACAGGTGGGTTCTGTGGCATTTGAACAAATACAAATGTGTCAGAGTATACATCATGTTATACGTTGATAGTTGTATTTTGGTTGCTTGGATTTTAATGTTATGATTGATATGACTGGAAATGGTTGAAGGAACTGTGAAAGCATCAACTCTGATTTTTCTGTCAACATTTGAAAATATATATATATAAAACCCTAAACTAAAACACCAAACAATTCTTTCAAAAAATTTTAGGAATTGAAAGTTGAAGGCTTGAGCCAACAGATTATAGGTTCTGCACAAACTCCTAACAGTCTTAGAGATACATGTGATTTATGTTTAGAAGAAAAATTAAAATTATAAAATACAATAATCAAAGCCAACTATTGAATCAAAGGAATGAGTTAATGTCAACATAAAAACAAATTCAAATTTCCATAATATAGTTTTACCTTAATTAGCTGTAATATTTCCATAATATAGTTTTACTTTAATTAGCTACCCAAAATCACTCCACTCTTCAAATTTTGACAGAAAAACCAAAAAACAATTCTAATTTCCATATTGCATTCCTCACCTTTTAAAACCTTTTTATACTATATTAATTATAATTTATAAGCTTTCCCCTACTTGAATATTTCCCTAACTCTCTTTCTGTTAATCCATTACATCCTTTTATCTATATATTTAAAATTTATTTTGGTATTCATTTTTATTTCTCTTTTGATTTTAAATTAAAAATTCATTTTTTTCATATAAACCCAAATTGGTGCCATAAGGTTTATTTTAAGACAGATACCTTCCACCCTCCCCTGCCTTATGCCTTTCATCTGACTGAAACATTGGAATGTATAAATTCTGTTTCAGACGTTTTCGACAAGTTGTATTTAGCTTTCACAGTTAAGTTTTACTTCCGGCTTCATCTAACTTTATAGACATGTACTACTTCTACATTGGGGTTGATAAGACTGATATCTTCGTCTGCCAAAATAGGCTATTCCTCATATGAGGTAATTTTGGGTTTATTTGTTTATTTTATATATATCTATATCTATATATATATATATATATATATATATATATCACAACCAACACACATATATATATAATCACAACCAACACAAAGTAATTCCCAAGGCACATTGGAGAAAGAGAGCTCAAAGCCAAATGACAGAGCATTTGTTATATTATTATAATCTGGTGTACTATTAATTTCTTAATCACTAATGCATGTAGTCAGTACTTCTTCAATGAAATATGCATTTTTTATCTACTCATCTAGTTCAAAGTGTAATACTGAGGGTAGCTGGCAAATAAATTAGACACACACCAACTAAACTGACTGGTGGGGGGGGATACATACATACATACATACATACATATATATATATATATATATATATATAGCCAAAGATTGAACAGCCCCCTCAAAATCATCTATTTGGTGGATGGGGAAAAACAAAAAAGAAAACACTAGAATAAATCAATTTACACACACTCCTCTCTCTCTCTCTCTCTCTCAGATAAAATATGGATCAGAATCTAACAGAATAAGATGAAGAGCAAATAGGAAATATTTATCAATCTAACATGTTTCACTTTTATTAATGCTTCATCAGAGAATGAGATATGAAGAAAAAGAATAGACTTTCTGGTATTTTTATTTTTGTCTTGTTTGATTTTTATTGGTTAAACACGTTTCATGTGCGTACTTGTTAAACTACTGAAATTCAAAAATTAATTAACAGGTTCCAAGCCTAACTGAAAAACTGTAAATATTACTTTATATATGTAAGTGTATCATAATTCTAGTTTGCCTGTCAGATTCAGACGATAATGTTTATTTGTAAGTGTGCGTGTGTCTAGTAGACATAATGTGAAGAGAAATAAATTCACTATCCATATCATTTCATCCTCAACACTAGAAAACAAGCATACAAAGTCAAAAAAAAAAAAATTAGACACCACAAATCACACTTATAACATCAACACAAATTTCATAAAAATAAATTATTTATCCCTAATACAAGGATCTTTACCATTATGTCCAAGACATTTGGAGCTAAAATATAAATCCACTTGCCATTTCTTATCAAATAAATTTCTTACAATATGAAAGCCCATATATATGAAGATAAAAAAGGATTTATGTTTGGACAACCATTTAATAATACATAGGAACAAAATTTAGCCATAATTTTGATTTTATAAATGCCACCCTAATTAAAAAAAAGAACGTATTTCTTTACATCAAAATGAATTCACAAGTGATTAAATTTTATCAAAGAGAACAAAAACAAAAATGTTAAAAAAAAAAAACATTTTATTTTTTTATTTTTTTTGGAAATAAATGTGAATAAATTTTTTACAAAAGAAAAGGAAGAAGAAAAAAAGGAAATACGACATAATGTCTGAAATCTATTTGTTTTAGTTTAAAAAGAAAAAAAAAAAGCCAGATTTTTTTTTTTTTTTTTTTTTTTTTTTGCTTTAAAATTGTTAACAAAATAACAAGTGAAAAAGTAAATTTGCTTTTTAATCCCCACACTAAAATTTTCCCAAATCGTCATATTTCCATGTAAATGTATATGCTGAACTCGAATTAACAATTAAATTATGATAAAACCTACTGTTTTGGAGTTATCGACAAGAAAAATTCGGACTCATTCGCGGTCATTCATCTGCTATTATGGGCATTGTTTTTCTTACATTCACTTCCGGATACGCAATCATAATTTTTGGCCTATTTACTGCTCTTACTCGTCGAAATTACTGCACACTATTGTAAAGCAATGACAAGAGAAAACTTTAAACAAAAACAAATTAAATAATATAATAAAACCTTTTCTTGTGTAGAAAAGCCATGACACATTAAAAAGGAACAAATTAAATAATACACTCAAGCATTTTTTATTTTTTAAAATTGAAAATAAAACAAACAATAATTACTGCGCAAACTTTGTAAAGAGCAAGGTAATTTACAAAATAAAATTACAATGTAAGAAAATGCTAGAAAGAAAATTCTAACAAGAACAAATTTAGGCTTAGGGTTTTCTTTATATATATATATATATATATATATATATAGAAAACTCTAACCCTAACCATTGTCACTGCTTTACAATAGTGCAGAGTAAATAGGCCAAAAAGTTATGATTGCGTGACAGAAGTGATCTGCAGTGAATCTAATTACACAAAGCTGGTAATGGCAGACGAATGACCATAAGTGAGTCTGAATTTTTCTTGTCTATAACTCCAAAATGGTAGGTTTTATCATAGTTTAATTGTTATTTCGAGTTCAGCATGTACATTAACACAGAAATATTGTTTCGGAAAATTTTAATAGATATTTAGCGTGGGGATTAAAAAGCAAATTTACCAGTAAGAATAAAAATAGTTGCCAGTTTTGTCTTAATGTTAAATTTCATAAAGTCGGATTTTTTGTAAGGGTCGGATGTAATTGTTTTCTAGTAAGCCAGTGTCTGTATGTTAATCACAAAATAAAGTTGATGTAAGCTAAACAAATGAATGAAGAGCTATACCATTTTCTCTCTCTCAAAAATATTTTGTCCAAAGACACAAATAAGATATTTTTTATGCAATGATTTCTTTTGTATTTTACCAATTTATTAATAAATATGGTAGTTTAATTCAAAAGTTTAATAAACTTTAATTTAAGTCATGAATTGTGTGACTAAATTACCTTAAAGCCTTAAAAAAAAAAAATGATTTTAGGTGAACAATTCCTATTTTATTACTCACCCCGATTTGTGGTTTTCGGGATTTCCATTTCAGTTGTCTTTAACACATCTATAAATTTTTATTAACCTTGCTTAAAAACAAATATTGACCCCTTTACACACCAGTTAAGTTTTCCAAAATGATAGACATTTAAAAAAACAAAAGTTGAAAAGTATATGGACCATTAATTTTACATGACAAGACAGTAGTTTTAATAATTTGAAAGTTCTTTTACCACACATAATGAGTTAATTATTTTTTTATTTTTTTTTTTTTTGCTGCTTGCTTTATAATTTTTGAAAGAAGAAATGAACATCTTCCTGGTTGAAGTTTAAGGTGTCTTCTAATTGAGTATGTGTACAATTTCAAGAATATTGATAAAGATTGGTCACTTTGATTTTGCAAAACAAAGTAAAAATTTAGTCTCGAAAAAATCATATTTCGCCTTTTCGGCTGTTCAAAGCAAAATACCATTTTAATTCGCTGTTAAAAAAAAAAAAATTCAATAAGTAAAAGCACATACAAATTACATATTTAGAAAGATTATTTTCTTTTCTTTCCAATCATATGAATAGTTTTAAGATCGGACCAGAAATCCATGAGAATTTGCGAATTCAATGAACTAAGTTGCAAATTTATCAATCTCAAACGAAATCAGATATTGACCGGAAATGCTTTCATTACACAAGAAAAGGAATAGTTTCCTTAGAAAGCAAAAATACTAAATTAAAAACCGAAAAACTGAATTGAAAACTGTGGTATCAAGGAATAAAAACTGGAAACCTATACCAAAACAAATTGCCAAACCAACTGTACTGAAGAATAACTATTGAAAAAGAATGGTGAACAGATACACACACACACATCTTGAAATTTATCACACTTAACATACCAAAAAATATAAAGATTGAATATTGTCTTGAGAGAGTGGAGCAATACATCCTAGCTCCCTGGATATGTTTCAAATGTCAAAAATTTGACAATGTAGAGGACAACAGACATGTGGAAAATGAGGCCAAATGGACCCAGACCACATGGAAGAGGATAGTAACAATGAGGTGAAATGTTCTGTCATGAAGGCCATCCAACATTCTCAAGGTCTTGTGACATTTTTAAAAAAGAGGGAAATTTTGGAGGTGAAAGAGAAACCTATTCACAGAAGCAGGAAGAATAGTTGATATGCATATGAGAAAAAAAAAAAAAAAAAAAAATACTTTACAGTGACGCAAAGAGTGAGCCTGATCAGCAACAGCAGGCTATCTGTAAATATAAAACTCTTATTCAGAAACTGTTCTGATTTGGCCTGGGTGACTGGCCAAGGTTCCAGGAACTTAAAAAAACAACACTTGACCCAAAACACTACAAGTCTGCAAATCCAGGCTACATTAAGCTCTCAAACTGCTGCACATAAATTCAGATTAAATTAAATCTCCACATAAAACTGACAAAACCAAAATCACAAAGAATCCGCCTACCAAATGTTGGAAATGTTGCAAAGACAAAGTCAAGAGAAACTGTTCCCAAAAGACAAGAACAATTAAAAGACCTCAAGTCTAACGCCCAACAAAAATAGATTTGAGGTACTGAAAAAAAAAAAAAAAAAAAAAATGGACATAAGTTCACAACCATAAAAATCTTTTTTAAATTAAAAATAAACATAATGAAGAAGAAAAGTGTCATTTGTGAAGTGTCATCCATTCTTTCTAGGATGAAAAAGAATTACAAGCAAAAGCTAAAACAGTAAAAAAACACTTCTAAGGGAAACAAAATATGCCAATGGAATATATGAGGTGTAAAAGCAAATTATAATGATCTTCTGCTAAACAATATAAATCCGGCTATAATATGACTCCAAGAGACCTTCTTCAAAGACAACGCTGCTAAAATTAAAAACTTCTAGCTATAAAATCACATCTGGACTGTGGGCTTTCAGAGGTACATCAATTCTTGTTAAAAACAACATACCCCAAAGTGAAATAAAATTAAATACCAAACAACAAGCAATCACTGTTAAAGTAACTGTAGATAGGGAAATAAATATATGCTCCACTCTACTTTCTACCTGATTAATACCATTGATGAAAGTGAGCTAAGCAAACTCCTTGATCAACTACCGAAACCATTAATAATATTGTGAGATCCAAATGGTTACAATGCCATATGGGGAAATAGAGAAATTAACTGGAAGAGAAGAATAATAGAGAATGTGATCAATGCAAATGATCTATGTTTAGTTAATGATGGATCCCAAATATATTTGAATCCATCAACTGCTCACTATTCTGTCATAGTTTTAACTGTGTTACCCTCAATTCATATAGATTATACATGGAAGGTATATCCAGATACATGTGGCCGTGACCACTTTCCAACTGTGTTGGAGAACTCTAAGCCAAATGAAGATGGCCCATCTCAGTGGTAGTGAAGAAGGTAGACTGGGAAAGATATCAAAACAAATGCAAGAAAAGACTAATTCAGGATTCTAATAACAAAATCTTAAAATATTTTACAGAGACTCTTCTAGCCATAACAACAAAACGTATACCAAAAAAAGACAAAGAGTA
Source organism: Acanthosepion lycidas (assembly GCA_963932145.1). Lineage (NCBI taxonomy): Eukaryota > Metazoa > Mollusca > Cephalopoda > Sepiida > Sepiidae > Acanthosepion > Acanthosepion lycidas. The sequence goes on along the minus strand of OZ010585.1, from coordinate 10,323,675 downwards.
ACAATTAGAAACAAACTCTGGTTTGACCAAAATTGCCAGGACATAGGCAAGCAGCTCTAGATATGTTCCACAAAGAACTCACTACATTCAACTTTCAAACATCTTAGAGCAAAGGCACAAGAAACAATTAAAGAAGTCAAAAAAGAATGTTTGGAAAAATATGTAAACAGCCTCAATAGCGACTCTCATGCCAAAATAAATTTGGGAAATGATTAACAAAAATTCTGGCAAGAATCAATTCACACCATAAAAACACCTTGAAACAAACAATAAGAAGGTAATGAGTAAGGTGGAAAATAGCTAACTTACTAGCTGAAACACTTCCAGAAAACTCCAAAGCAAGTGGAAACCAAAGATTTCAAAACATAAAAAAGGAAGAAGAAAAGCAAAACCTTTTCTTCAAATAACACAGATTGCTATAACAAACCTTTCACTCTGACAGAATTGATGAAGTCCATTGGAAGGTCCCACAACACAACCATAGGACCAGATGAAATACATTATGAATTCATCAAACAACTCCCAAAAGAACCATTATGATACCTGCTAAACACATTCAATAATATTTGAATGAACAGAGAGCTTCCTAAAATTTGGAATATATTGACAGTGATTCCCATTCCCAAACCAAATAAAGATCATATGAATCCACAAAATTATAGACCTATATCACTGATAAGTTGTATATGCAAAACAATGGAATGAATGATCAATATGAGACTGATCTGTTTCTAGAAAAACACAATCTTATATCCAAATACCAGTGCAGTTTCTGAAAGGAAAAAAGCACAGTAGATCACTTGATAAGATTGGTAACTCATAAAAGAGTTTAACATAGGAAAAAAACATCTGATAGACATATTCTTTGAGTTAGACTTACACAAAATTAGGCTGAGAAGTAGACTACACAATTTTATAAGGCAATTTTTATCTGAAAGAATCTTTAAAGTTTGTATAGGATCAACACTCTCCAACCTCCAAAAGCTAGAGGAAAGAGTACCTCAAGGTACTATATTATTGGTGTTGCTTTTCAGCATCAAAATCAACAATATTGTCAATTGCCTGAAATCCGAGTTCACTCTGTGGACAACTTCCTCATATACTACTGATTGAAATACATCCACACAACAGAGAGACAATTATTACAATGCTTAAACAAGATAAGTAAATGGGTAACATCAAACGGTTTCTGATTTTCAAAAACAAAAACTAAATGTGTTCACTTTTGTAAAATTAGAAAAATTCACAATAACTCTGTACTAGAAAGGTCAGAAATACCTGAGGTAGAAGAAAATAAGTTTTTGGGTGTCATATATGATAAAAACCTCTTTGTCCCTTCTGTAAGAAACCTTAAAGCAAAGTGTAACAAAGCATTACAACTACTTTATGTGGTAGCCCACAAAGAACTTTAATGAAATCAAGTTTGATTATGTCTGTATGATCTATGGATCTGCTAGAAAGACATATCTGAAACCATTAGACCCAATACATTATGAAGGCATCAAACTTGCACTAGGAGACTTCTCTACCTCCCTAATTGGAAGTTTTTATATGGAAGCTAATGAACCATCACTTAAGGAGTGAAAATTAGCTGTTCAGTATTATGTCAAATTAAAATCTTACTCTTCTAACCCAGCATATAACAGCACTCTTAACGCAAAATGTAAACAAACTTTCAACCAAAAAAAAAGAATCCAATAAAGACATTTGAAATCCAAATGGAGGATCATACCAAAAATCTATTCGTCTCAAGAGAAATACACAGAACTGAACTATCAGATAGCCCCACTTGTACCATCAAATAACCCAATGTCATAATGAAACTGAGTGAACTTCCAAAAACTAAAACTCACCTCATCATCTACCTTGAAAGATTCTTGAAAATCAATGAAAAATATTCAAATCATATAAGCATATTCCCTGATGGCTCTAAAAATGGAGAAAAAACTGTGTTGCAGTACTCAACGAAAGTACATTTAAAAAACATTTACCAAAGGAAGCATCCATCTTTAGTGCAGAAGCTTATGCAATAGATCTGGCATTGAATCATATAGCTACAAGAAAATATAATAAATTCATAATATTCTCAGATTCACTATCTGTACTGATCTCACTAAAGAGGTAAAAACTGGAAAACCCACTTATAAAACTCCTCAACATGATACATGCCATGCACAAAACTAAGGAAATCATATTTTGCTGGAGTCTGAGTCACATTGGAATTAAAGGTGGTGTTAGAGTAGATTCAGCAGCCAAAACAACTGCAGGAATGGTAATAGGTCCCAACATCAAAATTCCCTACACTGACACCAAAATTTATCATTAATACATCAAATAAAAATGGCAACAATTGTTGAAAAACAACCCTCAAAACAAAATGTTCCAAATATAGCCTAACCTGGGAGACTGAGCAACAGAACTTAAAAACCGAAAAGAGGAAATAGTTTTGACCCAATTGCACATTGGTCATTCATGGCTGACTCGCACGTCTATGCTAAAGATAGAGGAACAGCCAAAATGGTACTTGTGATAAAGTAATCACAATTATACATATCCTCTTGGAATGTGAAAGATTGTCACAAGTCAAAAGGAGGTGTTATCAGGCAGGGAGCCTGGCTGAACTCTTTCAGCAGCCAAAAAACAACATTATGGAGTTTCTGAGGAAGATAAATATATACTATAAAATATAAAGGAACTTTTAAATGTTAAACATTTTATACAAGTATTTGTACATATATTTATAGATCTGAATTTTAATTTTTTAAACTGTGTACAAACAAAAGAAAAAAGCACTTCTTGACTTTGTTTTCCAAAATATATATATTTAATGCTGTTACTTGTATATTTTATTGTCATATTTTTCAAGAACAAAATGATATTTATATTTAAATTATATATTTGTTGTTAAATCTTTAACCGTCTGCATACACTAAATTCTTCAAATCATTTTAACATTTAAAATCTTTGCTACCTAATAAACTTTATTTTCAAATATATGTAAAACAGTACTTGGCTTTAAATGACCCAAAAGGGTTGATAGATCATAAAAACTAAACCAAACCAAGTAAAGCTGATCATAACAAATCCTTTGTGTTCGTAGAAACATTTTTTATATTTTTGCAAGTTTCCCCACTATATTGTGTGGAACAGTTCAAAATTTATGGATATTTTTGATTTTGATCATGCCCATAATAGTTTTAGATTTGGTTGTAATTGTTTTGATGTTAAGATTAGATAAATTGTTTTGGATAGTAGATTTTAAGGAGTTAGTAGCTAGTATTATATGTTTGTTTTATCTAGTTTATTGTCATTGATATCTATAAATAAAATCTCCACATGCTCAGAATCAGAATTGGTTACAAGGAATATCTGTTTAATTGGATCAATTGTTCAAGAACAGAATTAACTTTTTAAATCAGATTTTCTTTTTTCATGTAAATTCATTTAAAAGGAATGACCATTTATTGGTATCAAAATTCACAATATCAATATGTCCTGCTGATACAGAATCCATTTTGTGTGTACATATGTAAAATGTATAATGTCTTTTAGTGTCAGTTGTTAATTGTAAAGTAACAAAATCTTTACCTTCATCTCTGTTTTGAACATGTCTCAAATGGGACACTTTCTTGGCTTCTTCTGTTGTATGGTAGCCAATGAATAATTTCTGATAGTCTTTCATTTCACGTATTTTGTGTTTATTTGTCTTATTCTTTTAAAAAATGTTTTTCATGAAGCCTTGGCATATATAAAATTTTTGTTTTTTGAAATTATGAAAATATATTTCCAAAAATCTATTTTAATAGAATATTTGATAAAGTTGTGCAAAAATAAAAAAAAAATAGGGTCCTGATAAAAATCACAGAATGAAGTGATGGGTTTGTTGTGGGTGGGTATGTTGGTCTGCAAACCAATATTGAGTGATGGAAGACAACAAACAAAATGAAGACTTCAGTAAAAAAAATATATATATTGCCAAGTTTATTTTTGTTAAAGAAAATCTATCAACAAAAATGAGGTTACAGTGCACTAGGCAGAAAATATCTCTGCATGCTTATGTAGCGGGTGAGAAGTGTGTTGTTCTGAAAAGGACTGTTTATTGCTCATCATTGCTGCTGGTGAGGATGGCTGGAGCAGGAGGTCTACTGGAGATGGCTGGAGTGGCAACCGATGGCAAGCTAGAGATAATTGTTATCACTGGATGGAACTGCTGCTGATGACTGGAGCCGAGGACTGGCTCTTAGAACAAATACTGAACTTTCTTTCTAGTTGTCTGGGCCACAGAAGATAGTATTTACCCAGTCTGTCCACTGAGACACAAGGTCAGGTTTAATGTAGGGAACCAAGCATATATACTTGGGCCAGGGAAAAAAATAGCCCAGTCTTTACAACTGTCGGTTGTGCTGGTATTGGTATGACTAACAATTCTCCCTCTCTAGTGCAATGAGGGAGGTAGAGCCACAGGCTACTGTTCTCCAGAACCAGTCTTCTCTCAGTAATTTTTTTAACCCAGTTGCATCTCTGTCTGTGGACAGACACAACTGTGTTGCACTCTGCCCAACGCTACCCAGCATGGGCTGGGGAAGGTGACTTTTTGTTGCTTTCAGGCCTTTTTATATCCTGAGTCAGTTTTACAATGATCACTGGTTAAGCTTTTGTTTAATTTGTCTTTAAAAATATGGGAAGTATGACTGTTGCATAGTCCCTCTCTCCTGGGGTTCCCTTGGATGATGGGGGTCAACTCAACAATAAAGATATCTTCTCTCTTGGCTGGTGTCAATGTTTTTGGTAATGAAATGTTTTCAGTTTAGAATTAAGAGACATCAATAAAAGGAATTTTAACTTACTAGTTTATTAATCCTGTTGATTGTACATCTTCTAACTAGCCAGTGGAATTGCTATCCAACCCCACTGGGAAGCAAGCAGTTTCTATATATAACATGTCTACGATGTTCAACATGTAAAACTTAGCTCACTGAAATCGTTTTCTATCTCTAACATTCCCTCACAATTTTTAGCCAATCAAAAATGACTTCATTTGTTTTCCTGGATTTGTCCTCAAAGGTCAAAATTATGAAGTCAGAGGAGAAATACAATTCTCTAAAAAATAATAGTCTGCCAGACTATTATTTAACATGACGGGTTCATGTCAGATTTGGCTATCTGTAAAAAAGGGACAAGAGTACAAAGCTTGCCAAGAGCGTATCTTTTCTTTCTGATTCTGGATTATTTACTCACTGCTATAGAAATGATGGACTGAGTAAAGGTGTAAAATAAAAATCAACTAAAAATTAAGATGAAAGTAAACACAGGTACAACACCAATTTTCCATAACCTCCTTTAATCCAGACAAATTTCTGAGTAAACATTTGAATTTCAAGCAATTGTCAAATTGGTTCACCAGATAGTCACAGGTTATATTAAATTTAATAATAATCAATTGTTGATGATGTTGCAAGATATACATAATTATTGGGTCATATGTGCAGCATTGACTTATTATGACTTCTGTTGGTCTGATAAAATGGATAACTTGACATGGCTCTGAAATCTAAGGTGCTGGAAAATTTGTGGTGTACTGGTACCAATATAAATATTCATCTAATATAAAATAAATAAAAACAATACTTTTGCTATTGTATACAGATTACAACTCTAGTTTTATTTTGAAAATTTCAATATGCATCTCAGGAAGGTTGAAGAACAGACTAACTAAAATGGTGTTTTCAAACCAGCAAAAATTAAGTTAACCTTTAAAAAGGAAAAGAACCATGATGGACATAATTGCTTGTGACAACTAATTTACCTGAATCATTTACGTAGTGAAAAATATTCAAAATTTGAAAAATGATTTGTTCATTTTGTACCAGGTGAAGTTGATGATTGTAATTGATGTGGTTGAAGAAAATCAATTTAATTTAATCATTTCACACTAAGTAAGGCTATAATTCCCCCCTAAGATGCAAGCAATTACTAGGAGTGAAAGAGAGTGAGAAAATCTTTCGTGAGGAGAAAAGATAGCAGAACGGGATTCAAGATGCTGAATCTAAATCATTAAAGATTGTAGGTGGCAGCAAAGCAAGAAACCAGAGAGTTCTACAGGCAAGAAGTGCAAGAACAGAAACTACTAGATTAGAATTTATGGTTACAGCTATAGCCATTTCAAGTGAATTAATGAGACCTAGTTGTCTATTTGGTAGTATGCTCAAATAAAATGAATTTAACACATTATGTGGATTTTAACACATATTTATTTCAAGAACAACATAATTCATGCAAAAGAAAGGGGAAATTATATGTGTGTGTACAGATAGGGCAAAAAGAAAACTATGGAATTAGTACTAATAGTATATTGTAAGGGTGCCATGTGGTTGTGTTGAAATTAATTGGCTGCTTGGAAAGTGTTGCTGAGAAGAATACTAGATGCTGTCTTGTATCTATCATAGCTTATAGGTTACAAAGTGGAAAAAAGAAGAGAGGAGATTTATGTTCCTTCCTTTTATAGTCCTTAATGGAATACCACTTAGTGGTATTAAGTAAAGTCCATTGACAGACAAATTGGGATATTCCCACAATATAAAGCTGATAATACTTATTTTATTTATTTCTTCTGTTATTTTCATTTAATAATATTAGAATACGATTTTAAATGAATTTGTCTAAATTTTCTGGGAGGAGCATTTTTATTATTTATACTAATCCTCATCTTTATGATCGCAATGTTTCTGCCCATTGTACCTTCTGGATTTCTTTCAATAGCCTATCCGTCTGGGTTGTCATATATAACTTCTATGCATAACAAATCACAACATAACAATTTAACCTATTATATCATACTCAGCCAATATGACAATTTTTTTTTTATCTTCTTGATTTAGCCTAAGTGTTCTTTTTGTTTTTACTTTTATTATTAATCTCTACTCATCACATTTCATATATATATATATATAATCACTGTAACATGAGGTAGTCAGAAGCAGAACACAGGTAACCATCAGGGGATTTCAAACTGAACCCTTTATTCCATATATGTAGGTAGATTCTGTCTATATTTCTGAGATGAGGTATTATGTACACTATTTACATTACTATTGTCCTCATCTTTTATAGTGAAGAAAACGGTGACTTGTCAAACCAAGCGACAGCATGTCACGTGTATCCTACGATGGAAAATGTGGTGAAAAAGAAAATTACTTACCAAAAAAAGGGCGGATATTCCGCATAACATGCTGAAGACAGAATATTTAAATTAAAAACAAGTCTGTCGCAGGAGTCACTGTAAAAGTATTTTGATATGCAAAAATTGGATGTCCTCTACCAGTTGTTGACAAATGGAAGAAATGCTTGGCGAATAAAAGCAGTTGGTGTTCTCAAATCAGGGAGAAAAATTCGGGCATTTTTGCTACTGTGTTTGTCGGAGAGTGAGTTATTTTTCTGACTGGTTGCGTGCATTGTGATTTGTGAGATAGTACCTGCGAATTGAGTTTTTGGCATTTCTTTCTGTCCCCGATGTTCAAATCTGAACATAGTGATTTATTCTCTGCATTATGGAAGTAATCTGTGAAAAATATTTCCTTTGCAATCCCAGATGACTTACATCATTGTGGTGATAAATATGGCAAGAAAGATGAGGACAATAGTCCAAATAATGTAAATAAATTTTTCTCATTATACTGTCAGTGTCTCATCTTTTGTTAATTGTCCTTTTAGTACTGCTCAGTTTTTGCTAGTACAGCCACGCTATCCAATTTAAGAATTAGACTGACAGTTGTTACATTACCAAATTAACTAATCGACACTTTAATACTTTCGGTCATGGACTCAAAGTGATATTTGGTAGTCTTAAACACAAAATTCTGTACTGAAAGAGATAATCACCTACCTTGAAAAAGAGTTTGTGTTTTGTGTACAATCTGCCAAAGAAAAATTGCTGAAAGTAGTTAGCAAAAATCTGTTCCTTTTAGTATCAGAATCTATGTTAATGTTCTTTTCTCCCTTGAATGGTGTGACCAATCAAACAAATTGCTCAGTGAATAAAAGCTGTTGTTTTTCACTTATGAGGGTAAGATTTTTTTCTGAGCTTGGTGGCCGAACATGCGTTTTTGCTGGTGAGAAGTGAAGGTTGGATTTCCTGTTGAACTGTTACAACATACTATCGTTTGAACTGTGATTTGGCTACAAGTGTTGCAGACAAGAGACAGAAGAAACCTATTGCAGGCGTTTATTGCTACGATAAGTTTACAGTTTTTTTTTCTTTTCTTTACAAATTCTTTGTTTGCTTTGCTGCTGATACAGGATGATTGAAAAGTAACTCATATTTTATGTATGATGATCTCTCCTGTCTTGTAAAAATTATACTTAGACTGGAGAATCCATCATGCATAAAATACGGAGTTACTTTTCAATCCCCCTGTAGAACTATGTTGTCAAAATTGGTTCCCTCTGTCATCACTTTTTCTTTTCTTTTTTAATGTCAACCCAATAAAAGGCCCAAGAGCCACTAAAAGTTGATGGTTACTAAATGAGGTTGTTGCATAGATAGAAGACTAGGAGGGAAGTGCAGATTATGAGGATATGTAGGATAGATAAGTTTGCACTAGACTTAGAGAAGTGATTACAATGACTGGGGAAGCATCCTCTTGGGAGTCTGTTTCACAAAGTAGCAGTTTTCAGAAAGAGACTGTCTGAGTGGAACTTCTTAGAATACAAAGGCAAAGAGGAGAATCCAATGCTTTGTACATGACATGACTAAGATGTAACAATCTGAACTGGTAGAACTAAGGAAGGTAGCTCATCTGAACATTTGGTATGGAAATAGCAATAAAGTAGTAATAGGCTTGTTACTTTTTCTGCGGAAAGATTTTTATTGCCTTTCTTTTGTCATTACAATTTAATGAATTAAAAGAAAAATATTATCCTTCATATTTTAACTAATTTTGAAGTATTAAACCCTCAATCTTATGAGTCTAGGTTCAGGGATTTGACCACTAAGCTATCACTCACTGCCAGCCATTTAAAAGTGAACTAAAATTAACTAGCCAACTGCTAATGAGAAGCATGAGCATGCTATAATCCAAAGTTATAGAGAACAGATCAATACTATAAATGACCTAATAAAACTAGTTTTATCATTTACATGTGTTACTGTTCATCTTTAGAGTTATGAGGGTGGGGCAGGTTTGCTTTCAAGTTCATAGAAAGGTTACTCCAGCCAAAAAAAATCAATACCAACAGCAAAATTGATTTCTGTACATTCAAATACTTGAAATCTTTGTCAGATAAACAGTTGTACTAAAACAAAAATGGTAAGCAGAGTGGATGCATTTTTGTTTCCTAATGCATGTCTGTAACTATTAATTCATGGTGAGTTGACCAAGAAGTAAAAATATTTACTATTTTTTTTTTTTAAGAACATTGGTTTTGTGGCACCATTTATAGCCATGGAATATTTAAAAGCTTGCCAAACTTAAACAATCTCAAGCTTGATTTGTTTTTTCAAAAACTGACTGCTCTCTAGAAAATATTTTTCTTTTTTTTTTTTTTTTTTTTTTTTTTTTTAAATAATTGTTCAGAATTGTTTTTTTATTTTTAAAAACTATCTGAAGACTTTTTTCTATCTCTCTGTATTGTCCACATCCTCTCCATGGCTTCTCTTGTTGCTTTCTTCTTTTGGATTCAACTTTCTCTTTATCAAGTTGGCTATTGCTTTTCTCACCTGCAGTGAATCCTGTGGGTATTCAATACTCAGTCTTCTTTTCTTATATATCACCTGAATTTTTTTCTTGTTTTGATTATTTGCAGTGTATATTTTTTTGTTGTTTCTCTTTTCCTTAGATGTTTAATGATCTTTCCATGACATTCTCAACATTTATTGGTAGAACTTCATCTTGGCTGAATCAAGTCTTCTTTTTAATTTCATTTATAACAAAGTTGCCCAGCTTTCATATAGATGGGTAGACATCAAGTAATACTAATGTTGTTTTATTAATGTGCATTAATATTTTGTTCATTTTCTGAAAAGTATCTTTCATTATTCCTGGGCACCTTCTAATTTTTGTGACATTTTCCATCATTTTTTATTACTTCCTAGTTTAAATTTTGCACATTTAATTTTAATATCCACAGTGTGTAATTCAGGTCTTAGACTGTCCCTTTTTCTCACCACCATGCATTCTACCTTCTTACGATTGAGTCAGTACTTGCTTTTGATTTGCTTTACCTCTTATCAATCTATCTTGTCTAGAGGCTGGATCATAAGCTTGTACCTGAAGAGAGCCTAAAAAAGTTCATAGATATGAACTACATATTATTTGAATCACCTTATTTAAAAATCATCATGAACTGTTGGATTATATTTTATCTAATTATCTAACAAGATAATTGCAGCAATAAACACAGCCATAATAGTGATTTGTTTTTGTGAGCATTATAAGATTATTTATTAAGATCCTATATATATATATATATATATATATATATATATATCAAGAACTGAACACTCTCCCCCCCCGTACTCACACGTTCTAGTTACCATTGTATAAATTTTTTTTTTTTAAGTGACTGGAATGTCACGGCAGGTTGGGGAAGGTCATAACCTCATTTTCATGCTTTGATATTTTCAGCTAAATGTCTATTTAACACATTTAAAGGAAGGAATTTTTAGATAACCTGATAAACCATTGTTAAAGTATCTGTCTATATTTTTGAAATGAGGTATTATGTACATTAATTACATTATTTGGACTATTGTCCTCATCTTTGTCACCATATTTATTACAACGTTTCGGCTGTTGTACACTCCAGCCTTCTTCAGGTGGTTGGAATGTTGAACTGAACCCTTTATTTCGCTCACTGGGGTAGACTGTTCTAGCTCCACGTGTCATGTTTAATGGATTTCAGTTATCAGTTACCTCCTGTTAATTTCCATATGAAACTTCTCCACTGCTTTAACTGAGTATTGAACTCACACTCTTTGGGTCCTGTCACTGGATTATTGTTAAAGATCTAAAATATTCAGAAGTCTTACGGCTACTTCATGTTGAAAGACTAGTTCCTATATAATCATTGAAGTTGAGCAACATCAAGCCAGATCAATACCTAGATGAGTGATAACTTCGAAATATCAGTTGTTGTAAGCTTCTATGTGTAGATGGTGTAATGAATAACTGCTTGGAATTGTTAATTAGAGAGACAAGTTCCAATTCCAGTTGGGTTTGTTATATTCACTTACACACAAATCTCCTTGGGACAGGTATGAATCCACCTCTTCTCCCCCAGCTATGTGTTAATTAGTATTACTAACCTATTTTCTGCAACAAATAAAATTGTGTACAAAATATTTAGATTTTGCAATTAAATAACCCAGAGAGATTGATATGTTACTAAACAAAAGCAACCAACTAAAATATTTAGAATTTACAATAGCTAGTATACTGAAAACCTGTTCTGTGAGTCGGTAAGAAATCACAAAGAATTTGGTGGTCAAGTTTTCTTGGAGTTATGCAATGTCATAGAAAAACATTTGAAACTTTTCTGGATATCTCAGTTATTTCCCTTTAGTTATTCAACTCTCCAAGTTTTGTTCACATCTGCTGTGGCCAGGAATTGAACTCGTAGCTCTTTTGGTCAAGTCGATGGATTTTTTCAACCAATACTTTTATCCACTGGGCCATTTTGCATGCAATTTTATTTTTTGGAAATAATAATAGATTATTGATACAGCATAGGTGAACAAAAACTTGGAGAGTTCAGTTATTAAAGGGGAGTAACTGAAACTGAGATATCCAGAAAAGCATGGCATGTGGAACTAGAACAATCTACTCCAGCAAAATAAAGGATTCAGTTTGACATTCCAACATATGACATGAAGTCAGGAGCATACAACAGCCTAAACATTGTGAATATCTTCATTCCACAATGGCTTAAATATCAAAGCATTTGGGCTCTCTTTCCTTGGGAAGGCAACAAATCTAGGAGAATGACAACTCTGAATTCAATCTGAGAAGAAATGGGTAACAAAAACTGGTGAATATCAGCTCCCCTTCATTTTTACAAAACGATTTTGTTGATTCCAATCTTCTAGGAATGACTGCAAAACAGTTGACCCATCTGAATTTATAGGCAGAAGCACACAAATGCATGCTGGGATTTTTTCATTGCAAATAAAATGGGCTGGTTCTCACTTTCATCTGACTCTATTCAGATCTGTCTTGTTTTGAAATCAGAATGCTACCTTTTCTTGTCTGAACTTTCTTTTGTGTGTCAGCTCAATTTTTATTTTGTGAACTTTTTACCATATTACTGTTGCTTTGCCTTATTACTGTTAATTTGCCTTGCATTTATTTTTGGCTTGCCTTATCTTTTGCCCTGTTCTTTTCTTTTTCTTGTAATTGCTTATTGTAAACTTTGTCAATTCTGTTTGCTGGAGAATTCTCTTATTTATCTTGCATTTTGACAATGGCTTCTAATTCATCAGAATTCTGCATTGTTTGCTTGCTTTATATTTTTGCTCCTGTTCTTTTTTTTTTTTCTATTTCTTATTATTGCAAACTTTGTCAGTCCTGTTTGTTGAACAGTCCTGTCACTTATTTTCCATTTGACAATGGCTACTCACTCCACAGATTTATTGTAAGAAACTGTCAATTGTTATTTGATTATCAACTTGTATCTTTACAAACTATGAAATCCTTGCTGTTCTACAAAATAAATATAATATCAAATAATGTGACTTTCTTATACTTCTTTATTTCTCTGTTTATAACCATTGTCAGGCAAAAGGCAAAGAATGGATTAAATTAACAAGTGAATTCTATCCTTTAGCCATCATCATATATAATAATGAACAGTGTTACTTTTTCTCTTTGTTTCTTGGTAACTTCTCACATGCTAAGGTGAATCCTGCTCCAATTCAAACATATGACTAGGAGATAAGCAGGCAAATAACATATCCATTATGCTGGTGTTCTTCTGCTTAAATAGGCATGAATCTGCAAATAAGTTAGGTAGAGGGCATAGATACTACACTGATTATAAGCAGAAGTATCAATGCATCCATAAATAATCCTTGATTTTGAAAGATATGAAGTTTGTAATCTTAGGGGTAGATTTCCAAAAACATCAATGCTTGAAAAAAAAAAAAAATCTGTTCCAAAATAAATATTTGTTGGATTACACAATTTTGCAAAGGCTGTTTTCATTGATCCTTATGTGAAAATGGTAGTCAATAACTGGCAAGTCTTGTACTGGAACTATTACATTTATTTGAAGCTCCAAATATTATGTGACATCTCAGTTCAGAACATGGGGAATTCTGGTTCTCCATAATTTCCAATCCTTTGTAGTTCCTAGTTAGGTTCATCTTTTCACCCTCCCACTATAACCCTATCTGCCCTGCCCTGTCAGCTGGGGCAATAGAATGTGCCGACTGCACCTGTGCAGAGGTGTAAGATTCACCCCCACAATGAATAATCTTGGGTATGACTATAAACTACATCTGGCAATAAGTTCTCTGATTGGGAGATTGGATGTTTTGAGGAGCATTTAACCACCACCTAATTGCTGCTGTTTTTATGCCTGACCTGAGGTGGTAGCACCTGTTAGGGTTCCACCTATAGGAAAATAGTGAACTTTCAAGCAAAAATCAAAATACTTGAAGTATAAAAATACATTTTTTGTAGTGAAATGAAGATCAATACATTGAAGACCTAGTATACATTGTCAGAAAATGAAACAGTTTGCTATGATTTAATCTTATTTCTTTTATAAGATTATTTTGTAAAAACTGCAGCTAATTATAATTTAATCATGAAATAGCATTCTTTTGAATTAACTATAATGTTTGAATTTTCATACTTAGATTTTGGCATTAAATAACCCATATGGAATGATATGCCACTAAACAAAAAAAAAAACAAACCTGCTCTGCTATCCCTTTACACAAACTGATTAGTTAGGTTACTCACTGATTTCTTGTCGCTCTTATTTTTAATGTATCCTGTGAATTTTCCAGGCCCTCTTTCTTCATTATGTTAATTGTCTCTTCCCTATTCTAAATATGTGTTCTTTTTATTTCTGTCTTCCTTAAATATTACCCATTATGCTAATGTTTTGTCCATGGTATTTTCAGTATCCTTCTGTAGAAGCACATTTCTGTTGCCTCCTTCTTCATCTGTGATTGTCCAGAATTCACTGCCATTTAGGAAAACTGAAATTGCATAACAATTTAGCACTCTTCTGTTTCTAATGAAAATTTTTCTGTTTTTTAATACTTTTGAAATTTTTGTACATTGACTCATTTCGTTATCTCCAATTTGTAGTTCACTTCCTACTCTCTTACTTTTCTGGACAAACTATATGTTGTGTTTCCGGACAACTATATATTGTGTTTCCGGACAACTATATACTGGATGTGATGGATTAATTGTCTAAATTAAGCAAAAATGAAAATAACATTGACATCTCATTTTAACAGATATAGTTACCAAAATTACACAAAAATATCTTGAAATACTAAAGAATAAATTTATTCAATAAAATCGCCATTGGCTTCAACTACAGCCTCAAGATGACTTTGGAATCTCTTGCATCTCTTCTGGATGGTCTCCTTTTTTAAGTTGGGGAAAGCTGCCATAATCCTCGCCTTCAGTTCATATTTCATCTTACAAGGAGTTTTTGTTGGTCTCTTGCTAAATCTACATCCCATACATAATAATTAAAGGGGTTGCAGTCTAAGAAGTTAGGTGGCCAGATGTAAGGGGTGATGTGGTTGCAGAAGTTGTCTGATAGCCATGACTGGGTTCTTCTACTTGTGTGACATGGTGCAGAGTCCTGTTGTCAGACATAGGATCATCCAGTAGCAACCCTCTTGACCCAAAGCAGCACTACCTCCTTATGAGACTGTTTTGAGTCTGAGGCCTTGTAAGAAGATGAATGGTATCATAACATTGCCATCACTAGTGATTACTCCAAACAACTTCGTAATCACCATTACACTCATCCATCTTTTTCCAAATCCTCTACACTGTCCTCAGATTGGTAACCAAACACTCTGAAATGTTTGTATTAGAGCTTCTGACATGAATACCAAGCAGTACAGAATGCCTTTTCCAAATTTCTGGCTTTCTTACGGATGGAGCCAAACTGACCCTACTATACTGTGCAGTTGATAGAATCAAAAACAATTTGCATGCACAAAATTAAAAATATAAAATGGCAACATATATGTTGTATATCAATCTGGTTAACCTACAGAGAGTTCTGAATTTAATCTATGGGAATAGACTGTTCTTGTTCCACTTCTCATTTCTAGGGATGTTTTGTTTAGTTCTTCTTTTTATTTATATACTGTTCACTTATTGCTCACCTGGCACAAGTACACACTCCCTGAACAAGGGACTGAACTCACAACCACTATTTCACCAAATTCACAAACCAACACTAAGACATTGGGCTGTAGTGAACTTGGAGCTATAAAATTAACCTGCCTTCTGATTAGGTTGCTACTGCTACTACCCATTTTTTTTATTGCTGTCACTTTGGCTGAAGATTTTGTCATTTGTCTTTCTTTATTAGTGGCTGCCATATTGTATTTATTTCTATGCTAGGCCTACTAATTAGGTCCTCATAGCTTTGCATAGGTGCTGATTCTTTCAGATGTCGAACTCTCAATTGTTCTTCCTTGTCAAGTATTTTAACCTCATTCCACAATGGCTGATGGCTAACCCCTCCCCACCATCTATGATCAGCTATACCTGATTTCATTGTCCCACCCCATATTGATATTGGATATTGATATTGTATAGATGGCAGATTATCTTAATCTTTTCTAATAAGCCTCTGACATAAGGTAAACAGACTGTGACAATTTTCTGGTGATTCACATTCTCCCTTCTGTTCCCACCTGTAGATGTTGATATCATGTTATCTGGGTAGTTGTTAGTCTGAAGGGTAATGTTTGATGCTGATCATTTCTTGTTGTTATGTGTCTAGGTCACCACTTATGATTATTGCCCAATGTTGTAGGCATCGAATAATCCTTTTCTTCGCAGTGTATGACTGGTGAAATTGAAATTTAAGGCATTGTCCAGTGATGGTTGACTTGTGATATATGGATGTTTTAATCCATTCTATGTACAAGTTATTATTACACCCAAGATGTTTAGATTATTTTTTTTTATTTCATTGTGAACTGGATGAGTCTTTATTGAGTTCACATGGTTCAGTTGTATTTGTACATCTTCATTGTGTGGCCAGAGTATGAAAATGTTGTCTACATATCTCAGCCATACTATTGTCATTCATAGTGCTGTTTCTGAAACCATTTCCTCAAACTATTACATGCCTATGTTTGCCATCACTGGTGACAATGGTGAACCCATAGCCAAGCCTTCCTCCTGTCAGACTCTAGTTGGAAGAATTTTGTTGTACACAAAAAATCAACATTTCCATCAGGTTATCTATAGGAATGTTAGTACATTCTCCAATGGAGGAGGCTAATTCCAGTTGGTTTCAAACCACTGTTAAGGCTTCATCTTTTGGAATTCTGAACAGGCTTAAAACATCCAGGCCTATTGTCCGATTGTTATGGATGGTAACCCCTTCAATCAGGTTCATTAAGTGTTCTGAGTTTCTAACATAGGATGAGGACTTCTCTGTTAATTGTTTGAATATATTTGCTAGTAATGCTGAGCCCCTGCAAGTGACTATAGGTCTCAATTGAATACCAACTGTGTGAATGTTGGGGAGACTATACATGCGCAGCAGCTAGGTGTAACATTGAGTCAGCTGTCTATACTTATTTAGTGCAAAATGTTTCTTGTTCTTAATTAGGATCTATGACAGATTCCTTTTAGTTTTTAAGGTTGGATACTTTTTCACTTTGTTATAGCTGCCAGTTTGTATGTAAAATCAGGAACAAACAATTGGAAGGGAACAGGTTGGCCCGTCACCACCTACTTTCGGAAGAAAAAACTCCTCAGCTTCAAGACAGGTTGCTCAAAACAACTTAGCTTCAACACATTGAGTGCTGAACAGTTCGATGGAATTACTCTATATAAAATACAACCAGTCTCAATTGTTGGTAAGAAGGACACAGTTTCCGGTGAAGACAACAACACCTCAGTTCGAAACACACAACGTAGTTATCCAAAAAAGACAATCGCCTCAAAACTCCACTGATCTTCGCACTCAATAACAACACCACCTCGTAGTTCGCTACACACGATCTGTCGAGTGGTCTCCCGGCGTCACCTTTATGCCAGTGAACACCAACCAATTTGCATACGGCCAGGTTCACCTCTTGGCAACCCTTGCAGCTATGAGATCGCGTTTCCCATAAGACCGACTCACCGTAATGGTCGTGTTTCTTCCTTCGGATCAATTACTGCCCTGCACGCCAGACACAAATGAACCCTCTTATGTCAAGAGCTAAGGTTAGTCTCACTTTCATGTCCACACAGTTCGAACTAGACTCACTAATTTTTTTGAGTTTTAGTAATAGACAAGTTATTCTAACTTGTCCATTACCACTGAAGTTTTACCTTTGTCAGCTGCAATTACGGTAATAAGTGTCTCTATGTAAGGTCCTGATTGCCAAACTTTCTTCTCTTGTGATGTTTGATTTAGGTGGTTTTGCCTTTTCCTAGTCCTTGTCTCATTTTCCATCTTATCTGCCTGGGTCTTTGGGATCTTCAAGGCCATCTCCTCTAATGGAGTTATCATGTCTATGTATGGAACTTGCCTGATAGTTATAGCAAAGTTGAAACCCTTGTTTAGCACTAATTCCTCCGCAGAGACAATCAACTACCAATTGCTGACATTAACAACTACTTTTACCAAACTACGATGGGCCTTGTCGCTGCTCTAATTCTGTTCTCGCATCCTTATGAGTTTATGTATGTAGCAAGTCTTGACTCTTTGAATTTATTGACAGCATGACTTACCCAAGTCTTGTTGGATTCTGTATTTGTCTGATTTGTCCATTATTTTGCTAAGTAATGTCTGGGTCAATTTGGATATTTCATATAAATAATGTAAATAATGATAACTCCTTATTCTAGAAATTCAGACAGAAATCAATTTATAAGTTGACATTTCTGTCTGAATTTCTGGGATAAAGCATTACCATGATTTACAGGCAGACTAATGTCTTCATTTTTATTATTGTTATCACAATGTTTCAACCATTGTTCACTCTAGAATTCTTCAGTTGTCTGTTGATCCAGTGTAATCTTCAGGGAATTTTGAACTGAACTTTAATCTGTGCGGCTAAACTGTTCTTGTTCTGTCATCCATGTCTAGAGAAATGACTACTTGTTTAGTGATGTACAATTATTGTTTACCCTGTTTCCACCAAGTCTGTACTACTTGGCCCAGAGATTGAACTCACAATTAATGTCATTAAACTCATGGACCAAGCCTTCTGTTTTGTGGGATAATTCTGGAAATAGAACTTGGAGTCTCAGACCTGTTCTTCTTTTTCTGCCTGCTGCTGACTTGCTTGACTGCATTCCTTTCTGCTTCCTTGGCATTTGTTTGAAATTTACGACTATTTAAGTTGACAAAATATTTTATCACGGTACTGTATATCTCAAAGATTTTTTCATTTCAGATTTGTAGCTCATTGAACTTTCTACACAATGATTATCACTACTTGGAAGTAGCCAACCAGATATTTTACAAAATGTCTTTGTCTTCTTTCTTTTAGTTGGAAATTGAATCATGTTCAAAACAATTTGTAGATGATGATGAATGCATTGGTTATTTTGAAGTGGTTGAGAAAATATTATTCTTTATGGATTCATTATTCTACTCCTTGTTTTTGTTGTTTTTATCGCAATGTTTCAACTCTGGATATCATCCAGTCTGCTACATTTTGGAAATCTTATTTTCATTACATTTCCTCTATTGAGAATTTTTGTTTTCATTCTCATTGTGGTTACTTTTTTATTTTTTAAAATTCTTTCATCCTCAAACAATGCAATAAAGCCACTAAGATACAAGGGGTTACTGAGTGCAAGAGAATATGAGAGAAAGAAATTAAGGAAAGGGCAATAAAAGAAAAGGAATTAAAGAGACAGAAGATAACACTTGCCATTGCATTTAAATCTTTGAAGATCAAGCTTGACTAGGAAGCAAGAAGCCGGAAGAGTGTTCCACAAGCAAGACGTGTGATAGAAGAAATTGTTAGCATAAAACCTATGATTATATCTAACAATTCCAACAGTAAAATGATGAGATCTTGCCTCCAATTTAGTACCGTGCTTAAATTCATAGTCCAGGTACCATAGAGGAAAGTTCATGTGAACAATTATGATGAAAGTATTTACAGAAAAGGCACAGGGAAGATCCATTATGGAGGCCGGAAAGTGTCTTCTGGTAACTATCTAATGGAATTTCAAAGCTCATAAGAGTTAGTTCTTCTTGTTGATGATGCCAATCTACTTCTACATGTCTGCTCACCTTTAAAATATGCATTTAAAATCGTGAGTTCTATCTTGTCTTGAATATCTACCTCAAGTACAAATGAGAAGAAAAAAAAATGATTTCAGTATGTAATATTCTTCCTTTTTTTCTTTTGTCAAATCAAGCCATCCTCTGTACAAGTTGGATATACACAGTATTTTTTTTTTTCTTTAGTTATCTAACATCTTAGAATTGGTGAGAAAAGTCTGTGTCATCGGTAAAGACTTGTGCTTTACTTTCAGTCTGATCACAATGACTTAATTATGAACTGGTAATAAATTTTGGAAATTTCATCAATGCAAATAGCATTTCTAATGATGCCAAATTAGATATATTCTTTAAAAAAATTATTTGAAGTTCTCAAAAAGAAAAAAGTTCAAAGACTTTACACTCACTTTTATCTTGTGCAAATTTTGGTGATAAAAATCCAACTACAATGAACTAGTGCAGATTGTTGATAGCAGAGGTCTTTGCAGGCCAAGTTAAATTGTTGGCATGGAATTTCATTTTGAAAGGTCTGACTGGAAAAGAAAGGGAAGCTGATGTTTGTATTCTGTCTGAGTTTCAAAATGAATGCTTAATGAGTGGCAATTCATCTGTCTCACAGCTAAATAAGAGGCTTGAACCTGACTCAAATTAAATATGTGCACACTCAGGTGCCAAGTGTTGAAAACCAATTCTTGAGAGGGTGCCATAATTTTCAATCTTATAATTGTGCAGAAGTTCTGTAGATAACTTTAGCAACTATTCGGTTAAATATACAGTATTTAATC
Source organism: Acanthosepion lycidas (assembly GCA_963932145.1). Taxonomy (NCBI): domain Eukaryota; kingdom Metazoa; phylum Mollusca; class Cephalopoda; order Sepiida; family Sepiidae; genus Acanthosepion; species Acanthosepion lycidas. The sequence continues at coordinate 10,303,441 of OZ010585.1, read as the reverse complement.
AAGAACCAAATTTAATCTTGTGTCTCTAAAGACTGGAGTCCAACTAACCAGTAAGTTTTGAGAATGGCACCAAATGTTACTAAATTAAAAAACTGTAGATAATTTAGTAACTGGTCAGCTTGATTTCTTATAAGTTGTTTTGACATAAATTCCTAGAAATGTTTTTACTAGATTTTATTTCTGTCTGAATTTCTGGGATGAGAAGTTAACATTATTTACACCATTTATATTTGGAAACAGGCAAGCTATAAAAGAGCCATACTAAAAATAAGAACTAGACAAGATAACTATAGACATGGGCAGTGGAATGGGAACAGTCTACACCCATACATTAAATGTTCAACTTAGAATAACAGAAAAAGCACTGGGATAAGTTACAATTATTTATATTCTGACTAATGTCCTCATCTTTGCTGTAATTATCACCTGATCACCTTCTGTCTGAATTTCTGGGATGTGACGTTATCATTATTTACAATGTTTATATTCAGACTATAGTCCTCATCACATCGTTTTGGCCATTGTCCTCTCTAGATTTCCTCAGGTGTATATCGATTTGTGTAGTCTATGGGAAATTTTGAACTGACCCCTATTTATTTAATCTATAATTGTGGGTTTCAACACTTTTAATGAGATTTTTATGCTCCTGTTTACATTTGATTTGGAAATAATTTTTGGAGGATTCATCTAAGTCCAAAGGAAAAATAAGACTTAGAAGTTGAACAAAGAAACATTAACAAATATATTGATATGACATTTCATCTCATTTTGGTTTTGTTTGTTTTATGATATATCAACACCTCAATGGGTTATTTAATGCTGACAAGATTTTTATGGCTGCTAATATTTTTTTCTTCAAAAATTCATTGCTGGTAATAATTTTATCTTCAAAAATTCACTGCTGGTAATAATTTTATCTTCAAAAATTCATTGCTGGTAATAATTTTATCTTCAAAAATTCATTGCTGGTAATAATTTTATCTTCAAAAATTCATTGCTGGTAATAATTTTATCTTCAAAAATTCATTGCTGGTAATAATTTTATCTTCAAAAATTCATTGCTGGTAATAATTTTTTCTTCAAAACTTCATTAACCTTTTACAAAAATGTATTGCTGGTATTAAAAACTTATTTTTACACTTTCATAGTATTTTGACCCCAGTTTGGGGGTCAAATATTTGCCCATAGCTGGGATCCTAACAGATGCTACCACCCCAGGTCAGGCTGGACCTGGGAACACCAGCAATTAAAAGGTGGCTCCACACTCCTCAAAACCTCCTGATCAGAGGCCTTGCTGTTGGATGCAGTTTATCATCTTACCCAGGATGCTTTCTCATTTTGTAAAGATTTCAAAGCAACCTTCAATGTCTATAGTTGAGGTACTTACATTTTTGCAAGAGCGAAAAGAACACATCATTTTGCTATGAAAAGTCACTAAGAGAGAGATGGCTTCTTTTAAATCTCACACTGTCTGTAATTATCATCGGGTGGGGGGGGGCAATAATTCAAAATCTCACCTGTGATTATTCCAAGGTGACAGTAACCCAACACTGTTCTCGTTAACTCTCATGTCTAGGGATATTGTCTTGATCTTACTTAATACTGCTACTTATTGTTTATTGATTTCCACTGAATACACACTGCCTGAATGCTGCTTCCTGTCATGTTTTGATTGCTGCTGCAGTTGAAGACTTGCTGTCATTTGTCTTTATTTATTAGCGGCGTCCATATTGTATTTATTTCTATGCTAGGCCTACTAAGTAGGTCCTTATAACCTAGCATAGGTGCTGATTCTTTCAGATATCTAACTCTCCGGTGACTTTTCCTTGTCCAGTATTTTCACTTCATTTCCCTCCATATATGACCAGCCATAAATAAATAAAAATAAAAACTAGATGATATCCTTAGACATGAGCAGAAGAACAAGAACAGCCTACCCCACCATAGATTAAATAAAAGATTCAGTTTAGAATTCACTGTAGGTTATTCCAGTTGATATACAACTGAAAAAGGCCAGAGGGTACAATGACTGAAACATTGTGATAACAATAACCAAGATGGGGATAATAGTCTGAATATAAATAGTGTAAATATATTTATTACCATGACTATTGATTGTGAAAGACTGAATTTGAAGTAGAACAGGAAATTTGGGTTTGGACTAATGCTAGGTCATTTATTTCAAACGAGTCAATTTAGGTCTTGTTTTCAGCTGTTAAGAAATTTTCACTCTTAAATTGCTATAGAAGAGGATGAATGCAACAGAAGTTAAGCACTGATTTCTGTTTGTAATAAAATTTCCTTTTATATGTAACTAGCTTAAAAGCCACCCTATCATGTGGCATTTAAGCTAGCTCTTGTGGAGGAATCTTAGTTTGGCCATCATCACAATAGCTAAAGATGAGTAGAAGTGATAGACATCAATAAATTACAGAAGTACTCAAAATTAATTGCTGCATTTAAGTATTGAATTAATATTTAAGCTTACCTTTTAAAAGCTCAACAATAATTCTTCTGCTGCCGTTTAATTTAATGACAATTTGATGCACATAGGTCTTTATTTTCCATACAAACATTTTTATTTTATGGGTGACAGAACAGGACATTTTATAAGATAAAATTAATATAATGTAAAGATGGGAAAATAGAAATTAGAATTAATTTGATGGTATATAAGATTCACAAGTGTTTAAGATTCACTCCAATTTCAGCAGGGCAAATCAAGAAAAAAATTAGTAATTAGTAAAATTAATAAACCTACATATGGCATATAAGATGCAAGGGAATTTTAAAAGATATTTTTTGTAAAATGCACCTAATATGCTGTCAAATACAGTAGTTATACATTCAACATTTGAAGAGTTTGAGAAACATAATAGCTAATTAAGTAAAACCTATATTATAGAATATATTAATATATATTTTTAACTTTGCATAATCTGGCAACTCTGAATCTGAGCTCAATGAAAATTGTTCCCTTCACCCAACTTTTCTAGGGCTTTTGAATGAGCTATGAATCATTGAAATCAGATCAGTGGAAGCAGAGGATATGCTTGGACATGCACACATTCACAAAAACACACACACACATACACTGTACTTTATATATATATGATTTTAGTTTCTGGAAAGCAACTTTCATTATTCCAATGTGTCTTTGGATTTCTGTGTTACACTTCCTGCTATTTGTTATGACACTTCCTCGATAATTAAATCTCTCTATTTGTTTGATTCGGACATTTAGAATTCATAACTCACACTTTGGGCTGTCTCATTCTGTTCCCTTACAATCAATAGTTAGTCCTTTCATCTCATTGTAAGATCTACAGGGTGATTGAAAAGTAACTCCCTATTTTATGAGTCAATCATACATAAAATAGGGAATTACTTTTCAATCACCTTGTATATGTTAACCACTGTGTTATGTGAATTTTTCTTATTTAACTTGCATTTCTTTGCTTATAGAATTCATGTTAATTCTTTAAAATTATTTGTTGTGTAAATTTTCCTTGTCAAGAATGTGAATTAAGAGGATTTCTTTCTCTTTAAACAATTTAAAATACAGATAAGTTTGGAAATGATACAATGACTAATCTAATTCTTCTTTGTGCTATATCTTTTCAGATCATGGGTGATAATGGCTCTCCACAAGCTCCTACCATTTATATCAATTAGTAATATTTGTCTCTTTACCAAACCTCTCACTCCCTACCATTCTGCCATCCATTCACACAGGTTTATTAAATATGTGGCTCACTGCTTCCCTCTGTCCCTTTTTCCTTCAATATGTCCTGTGAGTGCCAAATTCTTCAAACCCTTTTTCTTCATTATATATTCAAGAAATTTTCTGATTTTAAGTGTCCTTTTTGTTTCCATTTATCTGAAGATTCCATTACCATTTATATACCATCCATAGTATTTTTAAGCATCCTTCTGTAGAACCACATTTCTGCTGCATCCAGTCTTCTCTTTATCTATGAGATTTTCAATCATTCACTGCTGTATAACAGGATATGTTGGGATCTGTCTACCCAGGTTTTTGTTATGAGTGTTATTATGCCAAACAGTTAATAACAACAAATCTTTTAAAAAAAAGATAAATAAGATTATTTTCTGAAGGAAAAGTACAAGAACATCAGTTGAAATAACATTTATATATTCTTTTCAGAAATATACAATGACAATAAAATCTTCAGTTTTCCTTGCAATGAAGTTTGTTTTTTTAAAATAATTAAGTAGTCTTAGGGTGGTTAGAAATGTGTGGAGAGACTTACTTTATAACAGTCAGCCTAATTTGTGAGTTTGTAGACAAGGGCTTAGTTGGCAACTACTGGTTATTCCTTTCTACTGTGTGTGTGGACAAGGCCATAGTGAGTGGCTGCTGGCTGTCACCTGTGTGTGTGTGTGTGTGTGTGTGTGCACATGTAACTCAAACTGGTTCTGAAGTTGTTTTTGAACTTCAAAGCAGTAGGCTCTATTTTTATATCTGTAAGGAGGGTCCAAAATATAATTTCACATAGACATGTGAATTTTTTGAATACAAGGTTTTCATTAGTTAGAAAATAATTTCACACTGGCTCACGAAAATATTTTTTTCAAATTTACAGGTGTGGTGAAGGGAGTTGTCATTTTCTAAATGTTCCAAAAATAAAACATGGTATGTCTACAACTATGTCCACCAAGTATTTTGGTAGTATTTTCTCCAGTAATTATTGCTTATATAACGAACCTTCAGATGGGATTATATTGGTTGAAAAATATATATAGAATTTAATTCCTATAGATTCAGTACCATTTTCTTTGTTTCTAATAACATTTTCTTGTTTCTTAGTACTTAGCATATAGAAGGCATCTTTTGCTATTGCAATGTACATTCAAATTTTGGTGTTATATTTTCATTGTCTGTTAAAACACTTTGACATCTCAACTTCTGTACTTCTTTAATACCAATATCTCAAATCTGTGGTTCGTATATTGGGCTTCTCCTATTACTGGTAACCACATATTCCGCCTCCACCTGATTACTGAATTGAAAAGTGAATTTGAGGCCTGTAGAAATAAATTCTACAGATGGACGCTAAGGATATCATGGACCGCGTATGTGAGCAACAATGAGGTTTTGGAGAGGATGCAAACAAGGAGGAAGCTTATATTTAACATCAGGAAGAGGCAGATGAAATTTCTGAGATATGTAATGAGAAAGGAGGGCCTGAAGAATGTGACACTCACAGGTCAAATAGAAGGAAAGAGAGACAAGGGAAATCAATGCATGACATACCTGGCAGGCTTAAGCAAGTGGATGACAGAACATGGTCTGGGGAAGATGGCAGAGGGACAAAACTTTTTGAGAGCTACAAGGGATAAGAGGAAGTGGAGAGCCATGATCACCTACATCCTGAAAGAACATGGCACATAAAAAGAAAGATAAATAAATTCAAATGACTGAATCTTGTAAGACTTGACAAGATATTTTTTCCTTCCTTTATTAAATAATTTTTTTATTTGATGGAAAATTAAACTAAAAACCAATTATATTTTTAAGAGGGAAGTGTAATCATGGTACAGAACATCTGATAACAAATAGTACGAGTCTGGATGCTGAGAGTTGTTGTTGCAACTTGGATTGCATGATGATAAGACATTGGATGATTTCAATAGTAACTCATAATCTTACATGATTCAGTCAGTGACACAATATGCTTGATTTTCTTTGGAGTAGGGGGAGAAAGTCCTCATGATATTTGTTACCAGCAAATTATATAAACACTTTGCAGTTTAGAAATCTTTCCACTTAGAAAAAGTTCTATTCTTCAAATACACTTGATGTTTGGTAAACATTAGCCAATTGTCTCTTACAAGCCTCTGTAATCACCTGACTAAAAGACCCTTTGAAGAGAATTAAAAATGTCAGGGTTTTTTTCCCTTAAAAAGACATACCATTTCATTGTAACCTTCACCTTTTTATTTTATTTTACCTTTTTTTTTTTTACTTTTATCCTTTTGGCATATAAACAAGTAAAGTCAGTTGTAAACTATGATAAGAAATAGAAAGAACATGCTCAATGAATGACTTCATTATTTGGTGCTGTTTCAATTGACATGATCTGTTTTGGATGCCAGTCTCTCTAGAAGTGATCCAATTATTGAATATTATAGAATAAAAAAAAAATAGCCTACATTAGGCAACCTTGCCTTAGGTCTCATCAAAGTACATTTTTGGAACTTTACACTTTTATCCAAGCACTCTTTTTACTGTAAAAGCTGTCTTTCAGGATCACCATCAGCTGTATGAAGTAGTTCATAGCAATCTTTAAAAAGTGTGAAAGATGCTGGGACAAGTGTGTGTGTGCTGTCATACTTTTAAGGGACAGAGGTGACATTGTCGAAAGTTATCTGTTTATTAATATTAAATAACTAGATATTTTCTAGATGGGCCTCACATATACATACTTCTCAGTACTATAATAGGTATGAACTAAGAAAATTTTAGGCATTCTTGTATAATAATAGATTTTAGGAGGCACAGTAGAGTAACCGGAGAGCCAAGTTTGAATTCCAGTCGAATCCATTACATTCACTTACATGCTACTAGGGAAAGGTATAAATCCTCTTCTTCTCCCCCTCCCAGCTATGGATAAATAGCAGGACAGACCTGATTGTATAGCTTTGGATGGCAACTGGTCTACCACAGAAAGAAATGGCAACCTACTGTGGGTAAAAAAGTTTGCCTTGTTAGTGATGTACCAAAAGATACATGATTGCCTAAGTGTATATCATACATGGCATTTAACTGACTAGAATAGATTTTAAGATGGTCTGCAAAAGAGACAGTGTAAGATATGAACTAAAAATTGAGGGATGTCAAAATCAAGCAGGTATAGAAGTCTCTGGTAGAGTGATACAGGAATCCAAAGGTGCAGAGAAATGCAAGAAAAAATGCCTTTTAGAAAGTAAGCAAAGTATAAAGGGATAGGAAAATGTCTCTAAAAGCAAAGAAGTGTTGAACTGCTATGTAATATTAGATACTCTATATGACAGGATACTTAAAAATCTCCTCACAGATGAAGAAAATACTTGAAATGATAAATGTGGTTCTGACAAATGCAGATCCATAACATATAAGGAAATGTGTGGGGAAAATAGAAATGCCTTGCCTCCCAAATGCCCTCGCATCTGTCTGGCCTGTGGGTTGAGAAAAGAAAGAAAGGGTCCAAGATGGCGTCCGTGACTTTTTAATATTCACGGTCTCGTGCAGTCTCACAAGGTCGCATTACATGCATGCTAATGAGGTGTGTCTGGGCTCCATAAAAGCAGGTCACTTGGAGAAATTGGCAGAAGCGTTTACACCCGTGTTTGGTATACATTGCTTTGCGTTGTCAGACATTTTCCTACGGAAAGAGTTTGCGTCCCTTACACTCCATATCGAATTTGACTCCCTTGCTACAAGCTATTTCAGCCATTATTACATGGACAGATTCGACTTGAAGGTGATACCAGAGTTCGACGGCTCCCCCGCTGGCCCGTCTGTGGTCGAGTGGTGGGAAAAGGCCGAGCAGGTTTGCCGGCTGTCTAAAGTTAAGGATCCCGCACTGGTCATCCCTCTGAGGCTCACCAAAGGAGCTTACACTGTATATCAGCAGCTCAGGGATGATGCAGACTTGGAAGAAATTAAGCAGGCTCTATACGTGGCATTCGGTGCAGACCCCTTTGTTGCCTGGAGGCAGTTCACCGAACGGTGGCTTGGGCCAGATGAAATGGTAGATGTCTTTCTGGCTGATTTGAGGAAGCTGGCCACACCAGTTGGTGGAGCAAGCAACCAAATCCTAGGATGCGCCTTTCTGGCAAGACTCCCAGACAACGCCAGTCGACTGCTATGAGCATCGTCGAGGCTCAACGAGCTGGGGCTAGATGAGTTACTGGCCAGAGCCCGGAATATTCTGAGGGACGACGCGGAGCCGGTCTCAGCAGCTGCGGAAGCACCCGCACAGCCAAGGTCACAAGGTGCTATAAATGTGGCAGACTGAACCACTTCTCCAAAGACTGCCGAAGCCGAAGTGGTGCAAAGGATACGCATAACCGAGGAACACGGAGACGTATGCGTTGCTACAGGTGCGACAAGCTGGGCCACATAGCAAGAAGCTGTCCGGGAAACGGGCAAGGGGAGTAAGCTACAGTGCCAGCCTTCTCCCCAGATTGTCGCTGAAAAGTACATTAACTGAAATTGAAAGTACATTAAAATAGCAAAAGATGCCTTCAAAAAGCTAAGGAAAGCATTAAACAAGAAAATTTAATTAGAAACAAAGAAAAGAGTACTGAACTCTTATGTGATATTGTTCTTCCTATATAGCAGCAAATGCTGGACACTTTCATCACAGATGAAGAGGAGGCTTGAAGCGGCAGAAATGTTGTTCTATAAAAGTATGCTGAGAATAGCATGGACTGAACCTATAATTAACAAGGAAGTTTTAGGGTTAATGGAAACAAAAATGACACTTACTCTTAGGATCAGAAAAATACAATTGAAATAGGTAGGGCATATGAAGAAACACTCACATGACATATTGAAGGTCAAAGAGATTGAGGAAAGTAGTGAATAAACCTACCTAACAAGCTTGTATAATTGGTTGGCAAAACTGGGTTAGGAGAGATAGTAAAAAGATTAACTTTACTGAGACCTATAAAGGATGGAAAGTTATGGCAAGCCATGATCACCCATGTTCTGATGGGAAATGGCACCTAGAAGAATATCAAATAGTTGATCTGAAGTTCTTTTTTTATAATTGTGTTCCAGTAAAAACTTACTGTGAAAATAAGACAATGTCTTTTATCTGCCATTGTGTACATGATGACATAAAATGGCCGATTGACCAAAGCCAATCTTACAAGATTGTTTGGATTTTGTTTACAGTATATTATGAAATATTAAGATATAGTCTACCCTTCCTATCTGTGGGTTTCATATTTGTAGATATAACAATTACAGATTAAAATATTAATAAGAACACTCTAGAAATGATTCCAAAAGTACAAATTGAATTTTTCACACATTGAACACTATGCCAACTTCACACAAATAAATTGATATGTAGGCATACCCTACTGTAATGTGGTGCTATTTCACTAGAAGTTTATATATTTATAAGCCTATCCTTGCTTTGACTATTGCTGCCATGTCTGGTCTGGTCTGGTGCTCCTGCTATATATTTAGAGATTTTTGATAAAATCCAAAGAATGTGCAATGTTATTGATCCTGATCTGGCATCTCACCTTAAGTAATGTAGCTTCACTGTGCCTTTTCTTTAAATATTTTCATGGTAATTGTTCAGATGAGTTTTCCTCTATATTATCTAAGCTCTATGAATTTAATCACAATACTAGATTGGCATCTGGGTCCCATCTTTTTACAGTTGAAATGACTAGATCTAACCATAAGCTCTATGCTAACAGTTTCTTCTGTTGCACTTCTTGCTTGTGGAGCTCCCTTCTGGCTTCTTGCTTCCATAGTCAGCTTTGCATTTAAATTTTTGAAGATCAATGTCAATCATTACTTGTCTAAATTTTTGTTCTTTTATTATTCTCGATAGTTTTTCTCATCTTCTCTAGCACTTAGTAACTCCTTGCATACTAATGACTTTAATGCCTTGCTTGGGGTGAAATGATAAAAAAAAAAAAAAACTGTACTTGTTTTAACATTTGTTTATGACTTGTGCTGTTCAATTATCATACTTTTTTAGATGTTATTAAATTGTTAAATTTTTGATAGATTTCTTAACTGAAGGGGATACCCCTTTTATACACCTCCAAGAAGTAATTCTTTTATGCGCTATATCTCTTCAGTACATGTAACGATCATAGTTTGTCACTCTATAAAGTGACATCACTAAATGGCTGTCATGTGACTCACATGACTTAATCTTGACCAAAGGGAGATAATCACCTTTTGTAGCCCTGTAGTGTTAAATGGATATTTCTTTTATATTCTTGTGGATGTTAATGTGAAAATATTATAACACATAAGTTTATAGTTACCATTAATTCTATATTGATGTTTAAATATTTTTGTCTTACCCAGCAAAATGGCAAAACTATAAAATGGCATAGAATTTTAGCTACTAAAATTAGTCTATCTCATTTGGAAGGAAGAAGAAACATAAGTTTTTGTTTTTAATTAACAAATACAACTAAAATTTTCATAAATTGGGGGGAAAAAGACAAAATAGTATTTCACACCTATTTATCCAACTTTTGGGCACATACCAAGTGAACTGTGAGAGTAAATCCAACAGTCCCTATAGTACAATTGAACCTCGTTTATTAAATTTATATTTACAAACTTCTAAACCAAATTTCATGGTAGAGTAATGGATAGCAGCTTGGATTGAGGAATCAGAAAGCTGAGTTCAAATTCCAGTTGAATTCATTACATTCACTTATGTGCTAAGGTATGCAAAAAAGATGAGAACTTGTTTTAAATCTTTGTTGTTCTAACTTCCCATAAAGTTAAGTGTACTCATACAAAGGAAAACAGTAAACAAGACCTCAGAGTATCTGTAAAGTTTAATTATTTTAGTGGTGGATACACCACTAAAATAATTAAACTTTACTTGTTTATAATATATGTATGAAACTTTTAATAGAAAATATTTGATTTTGGTCATTAATTTTCCACACATTCTATTCTATGCAAGAAACAAATCTTCTATTTTACTATTTATTATTAATAGTAAGTAAATCGGATTTTAGTCAATTATTAATAGTAAGTCAATCTGATTTTAGTCAATTATTAAGAGTAAGTCAATCTGATTTTAGTCAATTATTTATCAATGCCAAAGGAGACAGAACAAAAATTCCAGAATTTCAAAAACTTAATTTTAATTAAAAATTGATATGAAATATATTTTTAAAAATTAATCTTTCAGTTTATTTTTTTGAGAGCACAATAACATAGTTTCTCTTTTTGTTGCCACATTTCATAAACAACTTTCTCAAAAGATTTTGCAAAACAAATATTTGACAAATATTTATGAAAAATTTTATTTAACTACAACTGAGTTGAAATTGTTTTTTTGTTTTTTTTTAACAGCATTGCAACCAGAAATAATTTTTTTCTCCATAACTTTTCTCATATTACAGTAAATGAAGTACTCCAGACAACAAATATCCCCACTGCATAATTTTTTAAAATTAAATATTGAAAAAAATAAACTTTTTGAGATTCATAATGAGAAATTTTCTTTCTCACTCTCTCTTCTTCTATTTTGCTCTCTTTCATCGTTCCTTTCTTGCGCTCTCTCTCATCGTTCCTTTCTTGCGCTCTCTCTCATCGTTCCTTTCTTGCGCTCTCTCTCATCGTTCCTTTCTTGCGCTCTCTCTCATCGTTCCTTTCTTGCGCTCTCTCTCATCGTTCCTTTCTTGCTCTCTCACTCATCGTTCCTTTCTTGCTCTCTCTCTCATCGTTCCTTTCTTGCTCTCTCTCTCATCGTTCCTTTCTTGCTCTCTCACTCATCGTTCCTTTCTTGCTCTCTCACTCATCGTTCCTTTCTTGCTCTCTCACTCATCGTTCCTTTCTTGCTCTCTCACTCATCGTTCCTTTCTCGCTCTCTCTCTCTCATCGTTCCTTTCTCGCTCTCTCTCTCTCATCGTTCCTTTCTCGCTCTCTCTCTCTCATCGTTCCTTTCTCGCTCTCTCTCTCTCATCGTTCCTTTCTCGCTCTCTCTCTCACATCGTTCCTTTCTCGCTCTCTCTCTCACATCGTTCCTTTCTCGCTCTCTCTCTCACATCGTTCCTTTCTCGCTCTCTCTCTCACATCGTTCCTTTCTCGCTCTCTCTCTCACATCGTTCCTTTCTCGCTCTCTCGCTCTCTCACATCGTTCCTTTCTCGCTCTCTCTCTCTCACATCGTTCCTTTCTCGCTCTCTCTCTCTCTCACATCGTTCCTTTCTCGCTCTCTCTCTCTCTCACATCGTTCCTTTCTCGCTCTCTCTCTCTCTCACATCGTTCCTTTCTCGCTCTCTCTCTCTCTCACATCGTTCCTTTCTCGCTCTCTCTCTCTCTCACATCGTTCCTTTCTCGCTCTCTCTCTCTCTCACATCGTTCCTTTCTCGCTCTCTCTCTCACATCGTTCCTTTCTCGCTCTCTCTCTCACATCGTTCCTTTCTCGCTCTCTCTCTCACATCCGTCCATTCTCGCTCTCTCTCTCACATCCGTCCATTCTCGCTCTCTCTCTCACATCCGTCCATTCTCGCTCTCTCTCTCACATCCGTCCATTCTCGCTCTCTTTAATTAAGCACTCCAGATCATATTTTTTACATTTTAAGGAATCATATATGAATATGTTTTGATTTCATTAACATAGGTGAATCAATTTACTATTAAGATGCAAAACAAACTGGCCCGTTAATTACATTTTAGAAAATTTAATAATGAAAAAAAAAAATGATATTTTGTGGTTTACAATATGAAAAAGTTTTTTAAATTATTTGAAGTCACTGTGCCTATTATACAAGTCCAGCAGATAATGTTCCTTTTTGAAAACCATTTTTCTTCTATTCATTTTTTCTGCTTAACTCTTCAAATAAAATGTAAATAAAATTAAAACAAAAGTTGCCCATGGCTAAATATTTGTTACAGTATGTTTATTCTAACATTGTTTGAACTTTATTCTAATTTTCACTGAAGAGCCTAGATATTCTGATAAAACCATTGTATCTATGGATATTAAGGTAACTTATAACTGTTAAAAGAAAGCAGAATAAACATAACACAAAGCCTTTTCTTAGCCAGCATTGATATGGCAGTTTTACAACTTCTCCTTTACAGGATTTCATGCTGTTTCAGATCTTTTGTGTGTGTGTGTGCGTGTGTGTATATGTCTTTATCCATTTGAAGAAATCTGTGCTGCTGTCTTTGTGCATTATGTACATAGACAATATGCATTTGGAAATCCAGGACAAAGGAATTGATATCAAAAGTCATACATTTCTCATACCTGTTATGGCTTGAAATATAAATCTCTTACATTTTGTCTGCTGATGCATCAAAGTCACGATTACATGCAAAAGTAATGTTGCTTGGAGGAAGCAAAAAGTTTATCTTGAACACTTGGGTGTTATGCTGATTATATAGGAACAAATTTTGTGATCGTAATAAAAATGTTTAATAAAAGAAATACTATAGTGTTTTTTAAGCAATTACTATATTTTAATCCAACATAATTTTTTTACTACAGACTGTTTATAGTAATAAGAATGTTGGAGTAAAAATTCCAGCAACTGCTTGACCTGTCAGATGGGGCTTCAGAATATGCTGACTGCACCTCTGCAGAGGAGTAAGACCCACCCCAAATGAGGTGTCGTGGGTAAGGTGATAAACTATGACTAGCAGCAAGGCCTCTGATATGGAGGCTTTGAGGAGCATGGAACCACCTCTTAATTGCTGGTGTTCCCAAATCCACCTTTTTTAAGGGGTGGTAGCACCTGTTAGGGTCGCAGATATAGGCAAATAGTTAACCCCCAAACTGTGGTCAAAATGCTATGAAAGTGTAAAAATAGATGTTAATACCAGTAATACATTTTTGTAAAAAATTATTACCAGCAATGAATTTTGAAGAAAAAAATTATTATCAGCAATACATTATTACCAGCAATACATTTTTGAAAAAATATTACCATCAATAAAAATCTTGTTGGCATTAAATAACTCGTTGAGGTTGATATGCTATAAAACAAAACAAACCAAACCTGTAACTATTAAAAATTATTTTTACATTTCATATACAAATATAAACTTAGTAGATATAAATTTCCAAATTCTCCAACAAATTAGGATAATTATGCCTTGCCTTTGTTTAATGGCTTCTTGTAGCTCAATGGTATGCGAGAGAATTGTCTGGAAGTACACGCAAGACAAAAACTATATATAAGTCCAATGGGCAAACTAGTGGTACACTGTCCAACAGGCAAATCAGTTCCACAAATGCTGACTATCACTGTTCCTCAATCTCAGGTATGCAACTCCTTTTGCCAAAAATGAGTCTCGCCTTTGAACGCGCATACCATGCTTTTATTGCTCAGCCAATGAGCGCCCAGGACCAGCCAATAAAAATGGCTACAGGCAACATAATCACTTCCGTCCATATGAAGTGCTGCCCAATTCACCATCTCCACACTCCATTGTAAAACATACACATAACTCTGGCCTTTTGGGCCTCTGAGGTAAGAGATTTACCTCAGTGGCCCAAAAGGGGCTTGCAGTCTGGGGAGTTAGGTGGTCAGATGTAAGGTGTGATGTGGTCACAGAAATTGTGACTGGGTTTTCCTGCTTGTGTGGCATGGTGCAGAGTCCTGTTGCCAGACATAGGGTCTTCCAACAGCCACCCTCTTGTCCCAGGGCAGCACTACCTCCTCAAGGCACTTGATGTTGGCCTTCGTTTTGCTTCTGATGCCCTCAACACCAAATTCAGGAGTTCTTTTCTTATCAGTATGAGTTTTCCAAGTTGCCTCCAACTCTTTTCAAATCCTCTGCACTGTCCTCAGATTGGTACCCAAACACTTTCAAATGTTTGTATTAGAGCTTCCAGCATGAATGCCAAGAAGTACAGCATGCCATTTCCAAATTTCTGGTGGAGTGAATTGTGTTACATTGCTCTTTTTCTCACAGACAGTGCCCAACTGACCCTAAATATAATGTGCAGTTGACAAAATCAAAAACAATATATGTGTGAAATTATAAATGTAAAATAGCAATAATTTACCCATCATACCCTGTATATGTTTATAATTTTAATAATATATGTAAATATTTTTTTTAGTCTGTATCACCCCATGCAAGGCAGTAAGGCCACTAAGACACTAGTGGTTAATATGAGCAGGAAGAGAAAAGAGTAAATAAGAGGACAGTACATAGCGACTGACATTGCATTTAAATTTTTGAAAATTAAAGTTGGCTGGAAAGGATGCAGCCAAAAGGGAATTCCACAAACTAGAAGTACAAGAAAAGAAGCTGTTAGCATAGAATTTATGGTTACATCTAGTCAGCTCAATCATAAATTAACGAGATTTTGATGCCAGTCTAGTACTGTGCTTAAATTTTTAAATATCTAGGTACCTTTGCAAAGAGCTCATCTGGACAATTACCATGAAAGTATTTATAGAAAAGACACAGAGAGGCGATATTATGGTGGTGGGAAAGTGACTGAAGCTGAGATGCTAAGTAAGGACTATTAATATTGCTGATTCTTCTTTGGATTTTATCAATAATTTTATTTATAATAATTGTCTAATAAATATATTGTAAAGTATAATGCATTTTAAAGGATATCAAGACAAATTCTGAGGTGAATTGTCCAAAAGTTTTGAAAGTCTGTTCTTTCTTTAATTAAAACTATGAGAGAATTCTATTTTTAGTTCTAGCAAATAAATCATAGACAAAACTCAGAAGAACTTCAACAAGAATAAACTTAGCCAGGCTGGCAGTGTGACTCTTGGGTCAATCTTATAATTGCATTTTGCATGTATTAGAAGAGAGTATAAAAACTTAATGGAACCATATTGTTTCTTTTTTCCTTTTTTTTTTTTTTTTTACTTTGGGACTAAGCATTTTGAAGAGAATATCCCAAAGACAGGAAGATTGGCAATTTTAATTGAATTCATTGATTGAATAAAATTGAACTGTAACACCCACACAAAATCTTCCACATCATTTATAGGAGAATGTCATCTGACAGCCTCATGATAATGGAAGAAGGATTGAATTCATTGTATATTTTGATGTTATAATGAAGACTTCACTTGTCATTGTTAACAAGTGACCTTGGAATCTGATTTGACATCTGCCCATCAGTGCAGATCAGTAACAATGACAAATCACTGCTCTGAGATCTTTAATGAAACAAATGCTTCACTCCTTCTGGATTTTTAAAATTAAGGAAGAAGATTTGAATATTCTATAGTGTCAATATGATTATGGTAGAACAGCTGCCGAAAATTTGAAATACCCAGTACATCTGGATATTTTTTTAAAGTCATCAATGCTTTTCTGTTAGTAATTATATATCCCTTTTGTGTGTGTTTACCTTGTTCTTTCAGGATATAGGTGATCGTGACTCTCCACACATTTTTTTATTTATTTAATATCTTGAGCCTGGTCAGTACTTAGAGAGGTGACCACTTGTGAATACCAGGTGCTTGTTCTTGGATGTTCAGGAGGTGTAATGGATAAAGGCTGGAATTGTTAGTTGGAGAGCCGTGTTCCAGTTCCCATTGAGTTCATTACATTCACTTGTATGCAAATGCCTTTGGGAAAGGTATGAATCTCCCTCTTCTTCCCCCACCTATGGGTTAATTAGTAAGATATATTGCTAAAACCATTATCCACATAAAAAAACAAATCAAATTGCATACAAAGACAATCCCCTTGACTGACTGTCACCAAGGCTAAAGATCCCAGAGAATCCTGTCTTTCCCAAGAGTATTTGTGAGAAAGTAAATGCAAGCAGGTATTTGCAATTGGTTCCATGATTCTCCTTTATGCACCCACAAACTGAATTATGAGATTGCCAACTGCAGTTGGGATCATAGTCATGTTGAACTCTTTAGCTGCATAGTATGTGCTTTGCCAGTTGTCCTTCTCCTAAATTGGTTGCCACCTAAGGCTGAAGAGCTCAACCAGCCCTTTTATTTAACTCCTGGCCGAGAGGGATTCATGAAGCAATAGATTCATACCTTTCCTAAGGGTATTTGTGCATAAGTGAATGTAATAAACTCTACTGGAATTTGAACTCTGCTCTCCAATTTCTCATTCCACGCTGTTATCCCATTACACCACCTGCACATGCTGATGTGAATATATTTAAGTAAGGTTGAAGAATATACTGATAAAATTTTATGAAATAAGGCTGAAAAATATGGAGCCATAAAACTTAGAACATTAGAAAATAAGTTTGCTTTCTAATTTCTGACCATTCCCTTAAAAGTGAAATCGATGCCAAGTTTTGATGAAAATAAAGACAACTCAAAATATTTGTCTTGAAACTGAAAACTGTTTGTCAAATTCTTTATAAATTTTATGTGCCTTCAAGAATTGGCTATTCTTGGGTCATTTCGTGGACAGTTCAGCAAGGGTTATATTTTACTAGTAACCTCAGCTGATCATCTCAAATCATAAAAGAACACTAAGATTCTCTGATTTCCGTTACATGACTTTAAAAAACGAATGCTGTCTGGTTGAGTGTGATTCCTATCAGCCTAGGTTTGCTTAATGTTAAAGCAACTTAAGAGCATTGTGAGGCATTTTATGCTAATGTAATAAAACATAGATAATTATCATATCAATTAGAACTGGTTTGTATGTAAAATATAGACACAACACTGGAACAATAAATACCATATTTAATAACCTATAAAACTCTAGATGTGACCAAAATATCTCCTGGGTCTTATATGTGAAGCTGAAGTATCTGATAGGCTAATGTCAACCCAGATGCTAAGAGCTACTTGTACCAAGTCTAACATTATAATATTTTAATGAGGTTGAAGTACTTGAGGGAGGTGGGAAGTGTATGCCATTAGATATAGTACATTAATGTAGGTTTTCATTTGGTTTATTTTGTTTTATGGCATATCAACCTCAATGGGTTATTTAATGCTGACAAAATTTTTTATTGCTGGTAATATTTTGTTTTGTCAAAAGTCTGTTTCTGGTAATATTTTTCCTTCAAAATTGTATTGCTGGTGATAATTTTCTTCAAAAAAGTATTGCTGGTAATAGTTAACTATTTGCCCATAGCTGGGACCCTAACAGGTACTACCATCCCAGGTCAGGGTGGACCTGGGAACACCAGAAATTAAGAGGTGGTTCCACACTCCTCAAAACCTCCTGATCAGAGGCCTTCCTGCTAGCCATAGTTTATCGTCTTACCCAAGATGAACATTAATGTATGAAGCAGTGATTATTTTGGTTAAAAAGAAAATTAAAGTTCAGTAAAAAGTTCCTAAAAACTTTAAGATGCATTGATTCTAAAGAGTTGTTGATTGAAAGTCTCGGGATTTCATTAATATAAAAATATATTGCATCTAAAAAATTGGGGTTAGGCCAGGTCTCGTATTAATATAAATATGGTTATGGATATTAAAAAATTGTTTATGCAAAAATTGGATTGAAAGTACTACCTTTGCACAGGAATGATAAGGATTGCATCTTTGACCCAAGTGAAACATTGGTTTGGCAGATGCTTTCTCAACAACATTGTTGTCGTGCAGGTGATGTAATGGATAGCAACTTGGAATGAGAAATTGGAGAGCAGAGTTTGAATTCTGGTTGGGTTCATTACATTTACTGACATGCAAATACTCTTGGGAAAAGTATGATAACTCATCTCCCCAGCTGTGTGTTAAATAGTAGGAGTTGTATCTGGAAAAAAAAAACATTGCTTTTCTCAAATGAAATTATTAATGCAGTATGTATTCTCCCCACAAAAGAAATATTTACTGATACAATCTAAAATGTTTGGGCTTTAAATAATCTATAAAGGGTTGATAAAGGCACAAAAATTGAATTAATTAAATCGAGCAATTTCATAATATATATTTAGTTACTTGTGGCATAAATGTTAATGGTTATATCAGCTGTTTCCTTATAAGGAAACATTTGACATTAACTGACCAATAATGTAGTATTACTTTCAGTTGAAATTTATAAAATCTTTCCCTTTAAAACTATTTTTTTTGTTTCTAGAAAAGTAGATTTCGAAAGTCCTGTAGCTGTTATTGTACTTTCAAGTATTGATGGGAGTTTCCTTCCTAACCTTTTGTTTGAAGTATTGTGGAATGTCAAGATTTGATAATCAACATTTTGATTACGTCATAATTTTCTCTTCCAGTTATGTGTGCTATCCATTTTAGTTGTTACTGTTGTTGAAGGTCTTCAGGTGATGTGGCTTCCACTAATTGGTACAGTTCTTTGTTTGATTCTGTAATGCTAGTTCACAAGATTCAAAGAAGTGTGGACCTCACTAAGACCTACAGGTTTCATTTGCTCAAAACCATTTTTAATCATTGATCTGAGAAAGCAGTTGTGCACAGCTGAGTGTTTAGATATTTCTGAGCAAGTTTGGTGCCAACTATGAAATCCATAAGAAAGTCTTGGACTATTTAAGAATGTGACTAGTGTTATGTCTCTCTCTCATATCTGTTCAGGATGTGGCCAGTGTCAGCCCTCTCTGTCTCTCTCTGACAGCCAGATCCCTTCAGGATATGGCCAATCATGTTTGTCACTTTCTCTCATCATCTCTGCAGGACATATCTCTTCAAGATGTGACCAGTCATGTTTCTCTCTCTCTCCCTATCTCACTCACCCTCTCACTCTCTCTCTCTCTCTGCATGCCCTGTCTCCTCAGGATGTGGCTACTCATATCTCTCTTGTTATTTATCTCTAACTCTCACTCTCTCTCTTACACTCTCTGTATCTCTCTAACTCTGTGTCTCTAACTCTCTCTATCTAACTCTCTCTCTAATTCTATATCCATATCTCTCTCTCTCTCTCTCTCTCTAATTCTATATCCATATCTTTCTCTCTCTCTTTAATTCTATATCCATATCTTTCTCTCTCTCTAATTCTATATCTATATCTTTCTCTCTCTCTAATTCTATATCCATATATCTCTCGCTCTCTAATTCTATATCCATATCTCTTTTTTCTCTTTATCTCTCTCTCTAACTCTATATCCATCTCTCTCTCTCTAACTCTATATCCATCTCTCTCTCTCTAACTCTATATCCATCTCTCTCTCTCTAACTCTATATCCATCTCTCTCTCTCTAACTCTATATCCATCTCTCTCTCTCTAACTCTATATCCATCTCTCTCTCTCTCTCTAACTCTATATCCATCTCTCTCTCTCTCTCTAACTCTATATCCATCTCTCTCTCTCTCTCTAACTCTATATCCATCTCTCTCTCTCTCTCTAACTCTATATCCATCTCTCTCTCTCTCTCTAACTCTATATCCATCTCTCTCTCTCTCTCTAACTCTATATCCATCTCTCTCTCTCTCTCTAACTCTATATCCATCTCTCTCTCTCTCTCTAACTCTATATCCATCTCTCTCTCTCTCTCTATATATATATATATCCATCTCTCTCTCTCTCTATATATATATATATATCCATCTCTCTCTCTATATATATATATATATATCCATCTCTCTCTATATATATATATATATCCATCTCTCTCTCTCTCTATATATATATATATATATATATATATATATATATATATATCCATCTCTCTCTCTATATATATATATATATCCATCTCTCACTCTTTCTCTCTATATCCATCTCTCTCTCTCTCACTCTCTCTCTATATCCATCTCTCTCTCTCTATATATATATATATCCATCTCTCTCTCTTTCTCTCTATATCCATCTCTCTCTCTCTCACTCTCTCTCTATATCCATCTCTCTCTCTATATATATATATATATCCATCTCTCTCTCTTTCTCTCTATATCCATCTCTCTCTCTCTCTCTCACTCTCTCTCTATATCCATCTCTCTCTATATATATATATATATCCATCTCTCTCTCTATATCCATCTCTCTCTCTCTCACTCTCTCTCTATATCCATCTCTCTCTCTCACTCTCTCTCTATATCCATCTCTCTCTCTCTAACTCTATATCAATCTCTCTCTCTCCCTCTAACTCTATATCCAACTCTCTCTCTCTAACTCTATATCCAACTCTCTCTCTCTAACTCTATATCCAACTCTCTCTCTCTAACTCTATATCCATCTCTCTATATATATATATATCCATCTCTCTCTCTCTCTCTATATATATATATATATATATATCCATCTCTCTCTCTCTATATACATACATATATATATATATATATATATATATATATATATATATATCCATCTCTCTCTCTAACTCTATATACATCTCTCTCTCTATATATATATATATATATCCATCTCTCTCTCTCTGTATATATATATATATCCATCTCTCTCTCTGTATATATATATATATATATATATATATATATATATATATATATCCATCTCTCTCTCTATATATATATATATCCATCTCTCTCTCTCTATATATATATATCCATCTCTCTCTCTCTCTCTCTATATATATATATATATATATATATATATCTCCATCTCTCTCTCTCTCTCTAACTATATCCATCTCTCTCTCTCTAACTCTATATCCTTCTCTCTCTCTAACTCTATATCCATCTCTCTCTCTCTCTCTCTATTAATGTACTATAGTTCAGACAATTTTCTGATTCATGTGTGGGGAATATGGATATAACTTTTCCAATGTGATATTGAGCATTTTCATATCTCTCTCTCTCTAACTCTATATCCATATCTCTCTCTCTAACTCTATATCCATATCTCTCTCTCTAACTCTATATCCATATCTCTCTCTCTAACTCTATATCCATATCTCTCTCTCTAACTCTATATCCATCTCTCTCTCTCTCTCTCTCTATATATATATATATATATATATATATATATATATCCATATCTCTCTCTGTAACTCTATATCCATATCTCGCTCTCTCTCTAACTCTATATCTCTCTCTCTCTGTAACTCTATATCCATCTCTCTCTCTCTCTAACTCTATATCCATCTCTCTCTCTCTTTCTCTCTAACTCTATATCCATCTCTCTCTTTCTCTATATCAATGTACTATAGTTCAGACAATTTTCTGATTCATGTGTGGGGAATATCCATCTCTCTCTCTAACTCTATATCCATCTATCTCTCTCTCTCTCTCTCTCTCTCTCTCTATATATATATATATATATATATATATATATATATATATATATATATATATATCCATGTCTCTCTCACTAACTCTATATCCATATCTCACTCTCTCTCTAACTCTATATCTCTCTCTCTCTGTAACTCTATATCCATCTCTCTCTCTCTCTCTGTAACTCTATATCCATCTCTCTCTCTGTAACTCTATATCCATCTCTCTCTCTGTAACTCTATATCCATCTCTCTCTCTGTAACTCTATATCCATCTCTCTCTCTGTAACTCTATATCCATCTCTCTCTCTGTAACTCTATATCCATCTCTCTCTCTGTAACTCTATATCCATCTCTCTCTCTCTCTCTCTAACTCTATATCCATCTCTCTCTCTCTCTCTAACTCTATATCCATCTCTCTCTCTCTAACTCTATATCCATCTCGCTCTCTCTCTCTAACTCTATATCCATCTCTCTCTCTCTAACTCTATATCCATCTCTCTCTCTCTAACTCTATATCCATCTCTCTCTCTATATATATATATCCATCTCTCTCTCTCTATATATATATCCATCTCTCTCTCTATATATATATATATCCATCTCTCTCTCTATATATATAAATATATCCATCTCTCTCTCTATATATATATATATCCATCTCTCTCTCTCTCTATATATATATATATCCATCTCTCTCTCTATATATATATATATCCATCTCTCTCTCTCTATATATATATCTCTCTCTCTCTCTCTCTATATATATATATATATATATATATATATATCTCCATCTCTCTCTCTCTCTATATATATATATATCCATCTCTCTCTCTTTCTCTCTATATCCATCTCTCTCTCTCTCACTCTCTCTCTATATCCATCTCTCTCTCTCTATATATATATATATATATATATCCATCTCTCTCTTTCTCTCTATATCCATCTCTCTCACTCTCTCTCTATATCCATCTCTCTCTCTCACTCTCTCTCTATATCCATCTCTCTCTCTATATATCCATCTCTCTCTCTCTATATATCCATCTCTCTCTCTCTCTATATATCCATCTCTCTCTCTCTCTCTATATCCATCTCTCTCTCTCTCTCTATATCCATCTCTCTCTCTCTCACTCTCTCTCTATATCCATCTCTCTCTCTCACTCTCTCTCTATATCCATCTCTCTCTCTCCCTCTAACTCTATATCCAACTCTCTCTCTCTAACTCTATATCCAACTCTCTCTCTAACTCTATATCCAACTCTCTCTCTCTAACTCTATATCCAACTCTCTCGCTCTAACTCTATATCCAACTCTCTCTCTCTAACTCTATATCCAACTCTCTCTCTCTAACTCTATATCCAACTCTCTCTCTCTAACTCTATATCCATATCTCTCTATATATATATATCCATCTCTCTCTCTCTCTATATATATATATATATATCCATCTCTCTCTCTCTAACTCTATATACATCTCTCTCTCTGTATATATATATATATATATATATATATATCCATCTCTCTCTCTGTATATATATATATATATATATATCCATCTCTCTCTCTGTATATATATATATATATATCCATCTCTCTCTCTGTATATATATATATATATATATCCATCTCTCTCTCTGTATATATATATATATATATATCCATCTCTCTCTCTCTATATATATATATATATATCCATCTCTCTCTCTATATATATATATCCATCTCTCTCTCTCTCTCTCTATATATATATATATATATATATATATATCCATCTCCCTCTCTCTCTATATATATATATATCCATCTCTCTCTCTCTATATATATATCCATCTCTCTCTCTATATATATATATCCATCTCTCTCTCTCTCTCTCTCTAACTCTATATCCTTCTCTCTCTCTAACTCTATATCCTTCTCTCTCTCTAACTCTATATCCATCTCTCTCTCTCTCTATTAATGTACTATAGTTCAGACAATTTTCTGATTCATGTGTGGGGAATATGGATATAACTTTTCCAATGTGATATTGAGCATTTTCATATCTCTCTCTCTCTAACTCTATATCCATATCTCTCTCTCTAACTCTATATCCATATCTCTCTCTCTAACTCTATATCCATATCTCTCTCTCTAACTCTATATCCATATCTCTCTCTCTAACTCTATATCCATCTCTCTCTCTCTAACTCTATATATATATATATATATATATATATATCCATCTCCCTCTCTCTCTAACTCTATATATCTCTCTCTCTGTAACTCTATATCCATCTCTCTCTCTCTCTGTATCCATCTCTCTCTCTCTCTGTATCCATCTCTCTCTCTCTGTAACTCTATATCCATCTCTCTCTCTCTCTGTAACTCTATATCCATCTCTCTCTCTCTCTCTCTCTAACTCTATATCCATCTCTCTCTCTCTCTCTCTAACTCTATATCCATCTCTCTCTCTCTCTCTAACTCTATATCCATCTCTCTCTAACTCTATATCCATCTCTCTCCTACTCTATATCCATCTCTCTCTAACTCTATATCCATCTCTCTCTTTCTCTATATCCATCTCTCTCTCTCTCTCTCTATTAATGTACTATAGTTCAGACAATTTTCTGATTCATGTGTGGGGAATATCCATCTCTCTCTCTAACTCTATATCCATCTATCTCTCTCTCTCTCTCTCTCTCTCTCTCTATATATATATATATATATATATATATATATATATATATATATATATCCATGTCTCTCTCTCTAACTCTATATCCATATCTCGCTCTCACTCTATATCCATATCTCGCTCTCACTCTATATCCATATCTCGCTCTCACTCTATATCCATATCTCGCTCTCACTCTATATCCATATCTCGCTCTCACTATATCCATATCTCGCTCTCACTCTATATCCATATGTCGCTCTCACTCTATATCCATATCTCGCTCTCACTCTCTCTCTGTAACTCTGTATCCATATATCTCTCTCTGTAACTCTGTATCCATATATCTCTCTCTCTCTCTGTAACTCTATATCCATATCTTGCTCTCTCTCTGTAACTCTATATCCATATCTTGCTCTCTCTCTGTAACTCTATATCCATATCTCTCTCTCTCTCTGTAACTCTACATCTATCTCTTTTTTTTCTCTCTCTCTCTAACTCTACATCTATCTCTTTTTTTTCTCTCTCTCTCTAACTCTACATCTATCTCTTTTTTTCTCTCTCTCTCTAACTCTACATCTATCTCTTTTTTTTCTCTCTCTCTCTAACTCTACATCTATCTCTTTTTTTTCTCTCTCTCTCTAACTCTACATCTATCTCTTTTTTTTCTCTCTCTCTCTAACTCTATATCCATCTCTCTCTCTCTCTAACTCTATATCCATCTCTCTCTCTCTAACTCTATATCCATCTCTCTCTCTCTCTCTAACTCTATATCCATCTCTCTCTCTCTCTCTAACTCTATATCCATCTCTCTCTCTCTCTCTAACTCTATATCCATCTCTCTCTCTCTATATATATATATATATATCCATCTCTCTCTCTCTCTATATATATATATATATATCCATCTCTCTCTCTCTATATATATATATATCCATCTCTCTCTATATATATATATATCCATCTCTCTCTCTCTCTCTCTATATATATATATATATATATATATATATATATATATCCATCTCTCTCTCTCTATATATATATATATCCATCTCTCACTCTTTCTCTCTATATCCATCTCTCTCTCTCTCACTCTCTCTCTATATCCATCTCTCTCTCTATATATATATATATATCCATCTCTCTCTCTTTCTCTCTATATCCATCTCTCTCTCTCTCACTCTCTCTCTATATCCATCTCTCTCTATATATATATATATATATCCATCTCTCTCTCTTTCTCTCTATATCCATCTCTCACTCTCTCTCTATATCCATCTCTCTCTTTCTATATATATATATCCATCTCTCTATCTATATCCATCTCTCTCTCTATATCCATCTCTCTCTCTCTCACTCTCTCTCTATATCCATCTCTCTCTCTCACTCTCTCTCTATATCCATCTCTCTCTCTCTAACTCTATATCAATCTCTCTCTCTCCCTCTAACTCTATATCCAACTCTCTCTCTCTAACTCTATATCCAACTCTCTCTCTCTAACTCTATATCCAACTCTCTCTCTCTAACTCTATATCCAACTCTCTCTCTCTAACTCTATATCCAACTCTCTCTCTCTAACTCTATATCCAACTCTCTCTCTCTAACTCTATATCCATCTCTCTATATATATATATCCATCTCTCTCTCTCTCTATATATATATATATATATATCCATCTCTCTCTCTCTATATACATACATATATATATATATATATATATATCCATCTCTCTCTCTAACTCTATATACATCTCTCTCTCTCTCTATATATATATATATGTCCATCTCTCTCTCTCTGTATATATATATATATCCATCTCTCTCTCTGTATATATATATATATATATATATATATATATATATCCATCTCTCTCTCTCTATATATATATATATCCATCTCTCTCTCTATATATATATATATATATATATCTCCATCTCTCTCTCTCTCTCTAACTATATCCATCTCTCTCTCTCTAACTCTATATCCTTCTCTCTCTCTAACTCTATATCCATCTCTCTCTCTCTCTCTCTATTAATGTACTATAGTTCAGACAATTTTCTGATTCATGTGTGGGGAATATGGATATAACTTTTCCAATGTGATATTGAGCATTTTCATATCTCTCTCTCTCTAACTCTATATCCATATCTCTCTCTCTAACTCTATATCCATATCTCTCTCTCTAACTCTATATCCATATCTCTCTCTCTAACTCTATATCCATATCTCTCTCTCTAACTCTATATCCATATCTCTCTCTCTAACTCTATATCCATCTCTCTCTCTCTCTCTCTCTCTCTATATATATATATATATATATATATATATCCATATCTCTCTCTGTAACTCTATATCCATATCTCGCTCTCTCTCTAACTCTATATCTCTCTCTCTCTGTAACTCTATATCCATCTCTCTCTCTCTCTAACTCTATATCCATCTCTCTCTCTCTTTCTCTCTAACTCTATATCCATCTCTCTCTTTCTCTATATCAATGTACTATAGTTCAGACAATTTTCTGATTCATGTGTGGGGAATATCCATCTCTCTCTCTAACTCTATATCCATCTATATCTCTCTCTCTCTCTCTCTCTCTCTATATATATATATATATATATATATATATATATATATATATCCATGTCTCTCTCACTAACTCTATATCCATATCTCACTCTCTCTCTAACTCTATATCTCTCTCTCTCTGTAACTCTATATCCATCTCTCTCTCTGTAACTCTATATCCATCTCTCTCTCTGTAACTCTATATCCATCTCTCTCTCTGTAACTCTATATCCATCTCTCTCTCTGTAACTCTATATCCATCTCTCTCTCTGTAACTCTATATCCATCTCTCTCTCTGTAACTCTATATCCATCTCTCTCTCTGTAACTCTATATCCATCTCTCTCTCTCTCTCTCTAACTCTATATCCATCTCTCTCTCTCTCTCTAACTCTATATCCATCTCGCTCTCTCTCTCTAACTCTATATCCATCTCGCTCTCTCTCTCTAACTCTATATCCATCTCTCTCTCTCTAACTCTATATCCATCTCTCTCTCTCTAACTCTATATCCATCTCTCTCTCTATATATATATATCCATCTCTCTCTCTATATATATATATCCATCTCTCTCTCTCTATATATATATATCCATCTCTCTCTCTCTATATATAAATATATCCATCTCTCTCTCTCTATATATAAATATATCCATCTCTCTCTCTATATATATATATATCCATCTCTCTCTCTATATATATATATATCCATCTCTCTCTCTCTATATATATCTCTCTCTCTCTCTCTATATATATATATATATATATATATATCTCCATCTCTCTCTCTCTATATATATATATATCCATCTCTCTCTCTTTCTCTCTATATCCATCTCTCTCTCTCTCACTCTCTCTCTATATCCATCTCTCTCTCTCTCTATATATATATATATATATATCCATCTCTCTCTTTCTCTCTATATCCATCTCTCTCACTCTCTCTCTATATCCATCTCTCTCTCTCACTCTCTCTCTATATCCATCTCTCTCTCTCTCTATATATCCATCTCTCTCTCTATATATATCCATCTCTCTCTCTCTCTCTATATCCATCTCTCTCTCTCCCTCTAACTCTATATCCATCTCTCTCTCTCTAACTCTATATCCAACTCTCTCTCTCTAACTCTATATCCAACTCTCTCTCTCTAACTCTATATCCAACTCTCTCTCTCTAACTCTATATCCAACTCTCTCTCTCTAACTCTATATCCAACTCTCTCTCTCTAACTCTATATCCAACTCTCTCTCTCTAACTCTATATCCATATCTCTCTATATATATATATCCATCTCTCTCTCTCTCTATATATATATATATATATCCATCTCTCTCTCTCTAACTCTATATACATCTCTCTCTCTGTATATATATATATATATATATATATATATATATATATATATATCCATCTCTCTCTCTGTATATATATATATATATATCCATCTCTCTCTCTGTATATATATATATATATATATCCATCTCTCTCTCTGTATATATATATATATATATCCATCTCTCTCTCTGTATATATATATATATATATATCCATCTCTCTCTCTATATATATATATATATCCATCTCTCTCTATATATATATATATCCATCTCTCTCTCTCTCTCTCTCTATATATATATATATATATATATATATATATATATCCATCTCCCTCTCTCTCTATATATATATATATCCATCTCTCTCTCTATATATATATATCCATCTCTCTCTCTATATATATATATCCATCTCTCTCTCTCTCTCTCTAACTCTATATCCTTCTCTCTCTCTAACTCTATATCCTTCTCTCTCTCTAACTCTATATCCATCTCTCTCTCTCTCTATTAATGTACTATAGTTCAGACAATTTTCTGATTCATGTGTGGGGAATATGGATATAACTTTTCCAATGTGATATTGAGCATTTTCATATCTCTCTCTCTCTAACTCTATATCCATATCTCTCTCTCTAACTCTATATCCATATCTCTCTCTCTAACTCTATATCCATCTCTCTCTCTCTAACTCTATATATATATATATATATATATATATATATATATATATCCATCTCCCTCTCTCTCTAACTCTATATATCTCTCTCTCTGTAACTCTATATCCATCTCTCTCTCTGTATCCATCTCTCTCTCTCTCTGTATCCATCTCTCTCTCTCTCTGTATCCATCTCTCTCTCTCTGTAACTCTATATCCATCTCTCTCTCTCTCTGTAACTCTATATCCATCTCTCTCTCTCTCTCTCTCTAACTCTATATCCATCTCTCTCTCTCTCTCTCTAACTCTATATCCATCTCTCTCTCTCTCTCTAACTCTATATCCATCTCTCTCTAACTCTATATCCATCTCTCTCTAACTCTATATCCATCTCTCTCTTTCTCTATATCCATCTCTCTCTCTCTCTCTCTATTAATGTACTATAGTTCAGACAATTTTCTGATTCATGTGTGGGGAATATCCATCTCTCTCTCTAACTCTATATCCATGTATCTCTCTCTCTCTCTCTCTCTCTCTCTATATATATATATATATATATATATATATATATATATATATATATATATCCATGTCTCTCTCTCTAACTCTATATCTATATCTCGCTCTCACTCTATATCCATATCTCGCTCTCACTCTATATCCATATCTCGCTCTCACTCTATATCCATATCTCGCTCTCACTCTATATCCATATCTCGCTCTCACTCTATATCCATATCTCGCTCTCACTCTATATCCATATCTCGCTCTCACTCTATATCCATATCTCGCTCTCACTCTATATCCATATCTCGCTCTCACTATATCCATATCTCGCTCTCACTCTATATCCATATCTCGCTCTCACTCTCTCTCTGTAACTCTGTATCCATATATCTCTCTCTCTCTCTGTAACTCTATATCCATATCTTGCTCTCTCTCTGTAACTCTATATCCATATCTCTCTCTCTCTCTGTAACTCTACATCTATCTCTTTTTTTTCTCTCTCTCTCTAACTCTACATCTATCTCTTTTTTTTCTCTCTCTCTCTAACTCTACATCTATCTCTTTTTTTCTCTCTCTCTCTAACTCTACATCTATCTCTTTTTTTTCTCTCTCTCTCTAACTCTACATCTATCTCTTTTTTTCTCTCTCTCTCTAACTCTACATCTATCTCTTTTTTTTCTCTCTCTCTCTAACTCTACATCTATCTCTTTTTTTCTCTCTCTCTCTAACTCTACATCTATCTCTTTTTTTTCTCTCTCTCTCTAACTCTACATCTATCTCTTTTTTTTCTCTCTCTCTCTAACTCTACATCTATCTCTTTTTCTCTCTCTTAATCTAACTCTACATCTATCTCTTTTTCTCTCTCTTAATCTAACTCTACATCTATCTCTTTTTCTCTCTCTTAATCTAACTCTACATCTATCTTTTTTTCTCTCTCTTAATCTAACACTATCTCCTTTTCTCTCTCTCTCTAATCTATCTCCTTTTCTCTCTCTCTCTTATCTCTCCTTTTCTCTCTCTCTCTTATCTCTCCTTTTCTCTCTCTCTCTAATCTATCTCCTTTTCTCTCTCTCTCTAAAGCTGTCTCCTTTTCTCTCTCTCTCTAAAGCTCCTTTTCTCTCTCTCTCTAAAGCTGTCTCCTTTTCCTTCTCTCTCTAAAGCTGTCTCCTTTTCCTTCTCTCTCTAAAGCTGTCTCCTTTTCCTTCTCTCTCTTAATCTGTCTCCTTTTCCTTCTCTCTCTAAATCTATCTCCTTTTCCTTCTTTCTCTCTGACTCGACATCTATCTCTCTTTCTCTCTCTCTCTCTCTCTATGCCAAAGATCTAGTTAGGTCTTTTATTTCTTTCAGCAATTCATGTACATTTACACTTTCTCTTCATAGTACCAATCCTTTATTTCTTTCCTCAGACTTATCAAGGACATTTCTCATTGCTTTTGTCTGCTTCTGTTATGTCTTGTGAGTTTAAATTCTCTAAGTCTTCTTTGTATCGTCAAAGACTACCTTGTCTAATAGAGGTTTCAATTTTCTCTTTGACTCTGTGATCAACATCCATTTCATGTGGTTAGTGTATAGTGGTTAAGGTTACGTACACCTAGAATAAACCAGAGTATATCTCTTAATCTTCTTAGAATCTGCTTACTGTACAAGTTAAATAAGTTCTGATGAGAAAATACAGACATGTTGTACTCCTCTTTTTATTTCTGTGTACTCACTTAACTCACTCTCTATGCAAGTTTTTTGTTCCTCAATAGAGGTTAGGGATTATTTAAATATCTTTCCCAATCAGTATTTTAATTTGAATATCAGAAAGATGAGGTCAGGCACTGAATATAATACAAATAAAATGGTTTTGAGATCAAGAAAACATTATAAATTACAAATGTTTGGTGTTCTTTGTTCCTGAATTCCCAGTTGCTTAAATTTGAATTGCTTTGAATGCTGACCTACCTACTTCCAATCATAAGCATTCTTTGCCTTTTGCCATATGTTAAAAATAGTATGTCATGAAAGGCTCATAGATTTTACAGAAATATATAAGGTTAATGGTCAGAATTGAATCAGACCAGGAAACATAGATGGTACAACCATAGGTCATCCTTTAAACTAGCAAATCTTAGGTACTCTACCAAACTAGCTAACCATGTGTAGAATTTAAAAGAAAAAAACAACAGGGATCTGTTTATAAGGTTGAAATTTTTTTAAAAATGGCAATACCGTACAACAATCAGAAATATTTGCAACCTTTGCCAACAAGAAATTTAGTGATTATGACATTTCTGGATGCCCCCAAAAAACCTTTTAAACCAGGAATATTGAAGTCTTAAGTCCTTGCTTACATATCAGAAAATTTTTCTTAATTGCATATGAGGCTTGATAAAAAAAAAAAAAAAAAAGAAGTATTAGGTTGGTGCAAAAATAATGTTGTTTTCTCACATAGTAACATATGTGAGAAAACGACATTATTTTTGCTCCAACCTAATAATTTAACACCCAACCAATACATTTACAATACCTTTGCTTTTCTTCTCTCCCCTAATTTTCTTCTTCACATCTCCTGCCTCCTTTTTTTCTATTACACTCAACGTTGAGCATTTGTTTATTTATTTTTGAAATTGTTTCATTTGTTTTAAAAAAAGAGTTAGGTGGTCATTTGATAAAAATCATCTGAGGATACCATAAGATTGAAACCAATGTAGCAGTTTCAAATGACCTCCTGATTTTTAAAGTATGTGTAGAAATATATATATATATATATATATATATATATATATATAAAACTGTATTAAGGTATGCTATATTTATAGGTTAAAGTGCTCAATATCAGGGATAGAGCATAATATAAGTATATAATTGAACATTGAAGTCAACACCCAGTGAGGACAGTCTGTTTCATGCTTGTATGCAATTGTCAGGCCATTCATTGCATGAAACAGACTGATACCACTGAGTGTGGACTTCAATGTCCATTTATATATATATTCTTATTATGATACACATTACTTTTAGTGGATACTCATGTTTGAATTGCTACCCCTGTTTTCTGAAATAGTAAAATTAATAAGAAAAAAAAACCCAAACATCTGGTTGCTATTAATTTCACTGTTTAAGAAAAGAGAAGCTCAAGCATGTGTAATAAGAAATAATGTCGGATTAAAATAAATCCCATCAGAAATGACTTTACATTTTTTAGGTACAAAACTACAGCTCACAGATAGAGATTCATAGAATTCCCAATGAGAGATACAAATTCTTTAAATCGCCAATTCAAGTATTTCTCTATGAAGATGGTCACCCATGACCAAGACTCGTAGTACATTTCAGTTACTGAAGCAGTTTCCCTGATGAAAAAAGGGATACTGGTTTTATTCCTGTCAGGTAGTATAATTAGTCTTTAGTAGGGCTTCTTGATTTAGGCCAGTTATTAATTTCACTAAAGAAAATAAATAAATAAATAAATAAAAAACAAAAAAAACAAGCATAGCAGCTATATATATATATATATATATAACGAAATACAGACTGTACAAATCACTGGTAGTTTCTATTTTCCTATATGGATGTGCAACATGGACACTGTTAGCAGCAACAGAGAGAAGGTTCCAAGCATTTGAGAACAAAATCCAATGAAGTTGTACAGAAAAAGTTTTCAAGTTTTGTCTGACACCAGGAACTTCTTCTCACCACTGTCAAATGGAGGAAAATGGCATGGTTTGGACACATTGCAAGGCACGACAGCAATACCATCATGAAAGTCACAGTTGAAGGTTTACATAGGAAAGGATGCCAACACAAAAACTGGTTGGACAATGTCAAACAATGGACAGGTATAACTGTATCAGAATTGCTGATGTCTGCAGTCGATAGATCATTGTGGAAAAGAGTTAGTGTGGCTTCTGCATTCAGATCACAATCTATCCTACACATATCACTCCTACTAAATACAAGCATATTTAAATCAGAATTCCTGAAAATTAATTTTTTCTTTATGATAATCTTAATGTTCCTGCTAATGACAAGACATAGTCAAAAGTATTCAAACAAATACATTCTAAACTATGGAATAGTTTCTCTATGAATATGATCCATTGACATTCACTAACTTGTATACAAAGTGAAAAGTGTAATAAGTCAGCCAAATCTTGTTATAGGATTTAAACAAACTCTATTTAATTGAACACTTGATGCCTAAGTGCATGAGTGTATATATGTTTTATTTATGTACATTTAGTAAGACTTTAGGAATTTCATCAATTATTTTATGGTAATCAGATGCATTCAAACAAAGTTGAAATAGCTATAAAACAAAAGTATAATCCATCTACAGATAGTAAAAAATGAAAAAAGAACACCTGTGATTTTTTTTTTCTTTTTATCTATTATAAGAAAATGAAAAGTGTTTCATTTAGTAGTCTGTAAAATCCATCAATACAATCAAATCCTCTATATAAAACTAATATTTTTTACAAATTAACTTGCCCTATTAGAGGTTATATATCTGAAAATAATTTTAAATTCTTTATATTGGATATACAACCACAACTAACACTTGTAATGCCAATCCTCTTACATGGTGTCAGTTGTAAATGTGATTTCTGGTCAAGGCGTCCCAATGTGACACCATATCCTAACCCCACTGGGCCGACGTCATCCACAAGATTGGCTGTTGGTCCTGTATGGTCCAGTATTATAGGTTAGACCTAAATCTTCAGTTTCAAATGTTGATTCAATTGCACTCACCAGCTACATTGTGATTTTTGATCCTGGTGTGTAGTTATCAGGTCATAGAATTCTGAAAGTTCTCCGTTGGTCTACCTGTAAGCTTGGGTGAGAATTGGGTTAACAGCAAATAAATATGGCCAAAGTCAATCCAATTTTAGAGAGACAATGGTTTATTTATTTATTTATTTATATATATATATATATATATATATATATAACCTTAACAATACATATAATAATACAATTCTCGTGGCAAAAAGTTGAATGTCTCTTGTTTTGTTGATCATTCATATACAAAAGAAAATACTTCATGTAACTTTGTTAAAGGAGAGTGGTGGCTTTGTTTTAATCCTTTTTGGTCTGTTCTTAGCAAAACTGCTACAACTGTCAATGTTCCCATCCTCAGTAGTAGTAATAGTAGTAGTAATATTAGTGGTAGCAGGAGCAGTGGTACTTGTATCAACAGCACATTTTAGCAGGCGTTTGGTTCAAATCTCTGATGTCACTTCCTCTCCTCTTTGAGTTTCCAACTCAACTCTCCACTGTCTCTAACCTAAAGCTACTCTCTCTGCTTTCAACCCAAATCTTTATATAGAGAACTGGTGTCATATTTGTTTTTCTAGTGAGAACATACTGGCATACTTTTATTGTTCAACCCATTTCCCAACATACTTCTAAATTAAAACTTCACACTCATTTCATCTTTCAGTAACCCAACCATTTGCCATTGTTCTCAGTTTATCTATTAATAGCTCTGAGCAATTTTGGTAAACTTTACATAGATTCATGCTGTCTTGTTATCAATAAAATTAACCTTTAGATCAAGACATTCTGAATTCTATTTTCTATTAATAATCTGATATCTTTTGTATGCTTAAAGAGAAAAAAGATTGTATTTCGTTTTCTAAATAAAATCTGTAACATTTATATTTCAAAGTCTTTACAGCATTTTTAACATTTCTTTTGAAAACGCCTTTTTTTCTGTTTTCTAGTATATTCTCCTTTATTATCATTATTATTATTTTGGGGTGATATTGTCCCTGCCACACACTCATAGACTCACTTGTCATGTCTTTGTTCAAAGTGCAATACAGCAGCACATTATATAAAAGCACAAAAATGATAAAACACTGATAATGCAAAATATGTAATAAAACAAACTGAAAAGACATTTACAAATTTTAGAAGTTATTCATACTAAGTTAAAACTAGTAATAAACAAAAGGACTTAAAATTTAGGGACATCCAAATTAAGATGTATTGAAATTTTCAGAAACCATATAATGCCATATTCACATCACAATTAAATTAAAACATTACTATATTTGTGATATTAAATACATTCAAAAATTAAAAAATATTGCATCAAAGTTAAAATCAATGTACAGTCATCACTGGACTGAAATTGTTGACAATGAGTGAAGTCGAATGAAACATTAAAGTAATCAAGATGTGAGATGTAAGATGTGAGACAGTGCTTTCATAATTTTAATCCTAATATTAGAAAATTAATTGGTCAAAAAAAAAAAGAAAAATACTTAAAAATATAACAGGCACAACTTATCTGTTTAATAAAGTGTGTGTGTATATATATATATATATATATATATATATATATATAGTGGGGGAAGTAAATATTCGTACACATGAAAAATTGTATTTTTATAAATGTAAAAGCCTTAACTAAAACAAATTTTGATACATTTTATGTGTAAAGATACATTTTATTAAAATATAGTAATAAACTTAATTAATTCTTATTCTAACAGAAATTAATGCATTTTTTGCCTTTTAACTGATGAAAAAAGTATTCGTACAAATCAAAAAAAGCATATTACTTAATTTAATACTTTGGGGAATATCCTTTATTGAGTTCAACAGCTACCAGTCTATTCCTGTACGTCTCAACTAATGATTTGCACACATTGAGTGGTATTTTGTCCCATTCTTCTTGGCATATTGCCTTCAAATTCTTGATATTTGTTTGTGCTCTTTTCCCAATTTGAATTTTCAAATATCGCCATAAATTCTCGATTGGGTTCAAGTCTGGGGACTGACTTGGACATTGCAAGACATCAACATTACTTTCAGCTAACCATTTCCTTGTAGATCTAGCTTAGGATCATTATCCAGTTGGAAAACCCAATCAGGACGTAGCTGAAGTCTCTCAACAGAACGCATTGTCTTGCAGGATTTTCTGGTATCTTTCAGCATTTATCTTGCCATCTATTATTGATATTCTGCCAACACCTTTTGTAGAAAAACAGCCCCAGATCATGATACTGCCACCACCAAACTTTACAGTTGGCAATGTGTTCTTTGGTAAGTAGGCTTCACCGTCCTTCCTCCACACATGATTTTGATAATTATGACCAAACAACTCTTTTTTAGTTTCATCTGTCCATAGTACTTTTTTCCTAAAATGAATATTCTTTATCCTTATGCTCTCTAACGAATTTTAGCCTAGAATCTCTGTGTCATTTCAAGAGGAGTGGAGTCATACTTGGGATGCGTGATTTCAGACTGTTTTTGTGTAGTTCATTACTTATTGTACACTTGGTTACTTTAATCCCTAATGCATGCAGATGTTCCTGCAGCTCTTTTCGGGTAACCTGTGGATTTTGTTGGATCTGGCGTCCTAATATCCTTGCTGATCTTAGAGAAATCTTCCTCAGAGCACCTGTTCGTCTTTGGTTTTTGACGCTGTTACGAATTTTAAACATTGCAATCATCGAAGCAGTTGTAGTAAAAGGAATATTCAGGTTGTTAGAAATCGTTCTGTAACTGTTCCCATCTTTCCAAAGAGACAAAATGTGTTGTTCTTGTGAAATGGTCAATTCTTTACCTTTAGGCATTATTAGAACCTTCTCGTAAAACTAGAAATTGCAGAATGCTCTGATAATGACTAATAGTGTTAACTATAATTACTGATAACATTACTGGAACATTCTAGAATATACTTTTTTCATAATTAATTGGTTATTTTATTCTAATAATTGATTTGTATGAATACTTTTTTCACCAGTTAGAATTAAAAAAATGCATTAATTTCTGTTAGAATAAGAATTAAGTTTATTATTATTTTTTAATAGTATGTCTTTATGCATAAAATGTGCTGAGATTTGTTTTATTTAAGGCTTTTACATTTATAAAAATACAATTTTTCAAGTGTACGAATATTTATTTCCCCCCACCAGTGTGTGTGTGTGTGTGTGTGTATGTATGTATATATATATATATATATATATATATATATATATATATATATATATATATATATTTAATTAGAAACAGTTTTATTTACTATTATTACTATTTTATTTACCATTATTTAATATTGGGCATTTTACTTGCAAAGACTGCTTGTCTTAGAAAAACACAGTAACATCTATTCTTATAGATTTTATAGGCCAGTTAATGAAATTTGAGGAATAAAAAGACAGCAAAATGATAAAAATATTGGCAATAAGATTGATGATATTTATTATATATTAGTTGGCCTTTTGACAAAGCACAAGGAGAAAGATTTTAAATTCAGAATTTTCAGACATGCCTGTGTCTTTTTCAAAGAGATGAGAAATAAAGGAGTGGGAGTCACGTGTCTGGGGAATTTTGTTGTTTTTTATTTTTTTTCTTTCAAGTGTTGCATTACTGTAGTTTGCCACAATTAGGGCTGTGTAAGATTTATACAAGGTTCTCTGGAAACTGTATTCTCTGAGTAAACCTAAATCCCTATTTAATCCCTTAATATGCAAGTCTATTTTGAAATTGTTTCAACTCTGATTTACATCTTTCTTGTTGCCTCTTAAATGAAGAAGCTAAAGGCAGGTTTCTGATGTTATTAATGCTGTGGTCCTGTTAATTGAAGTGTGCAGCAACAGGTAAATAGCTGGTGTGGTCTTTGATGGGATTTTTATGGTTATTGAACCAAAGACTGAATTCTGTACCTGTTTCTCCAACATAGTTTACTTTTTTGCATTTGTGGTTGAAAAGTAAATATATAAGATTTGAATTGTCACAAGTCATTTTGTTTCAATTATATATATATGTGTGTGTGTGTGAGTGTGTTTTAAAATAGTTTTAAGAATTGTGTATTTCCTCAAATTATTTGTGAGGCTGACTTCAAGAAAAGACCATTTTCTTAATCACTAAAATCTTATTATTTTAAAGTCTAGAGTTAACCATTATGCTTCTTACATATATCCTCATAAACTGCACTTTTTATCTCCTCATCTTCCACTTGTGAAGCAACCTAGATGTGTAGGTGGTGTAATGGATATCAGCTTGGAAAAAAGTCAGACAACAACATTCATATTCCAGCTGGGTTCATTAGATTCATTTATGTGCAAATAACCTTAGGAAAGGTAGGAATTCATCTCCTCCTTCCAGCTATGAGTAGGATTTGTATAACAGCCTCATTCAATAACCCTCTACCTTGAGTGGCTCTTGGGACTTTTATTGGGTGAATATCAGTATTAAAAAAATTTAATGCGATACAAAACCATATCATTTTAAAAAGAAATAAAGTTTTATCCTGAAACTCATCTATGAATTTGAGGTACTTGAATGGGGGTACTTGAAATGAGACTCGGACTGAGGTACTTGAAATGAGACTCTGACTGAGGTACTTGAAATGAGACTCTGACTGAGGTACTTGAAATGAGACTCTGACTGAGGTACTTGAAATGAGACTCGGACTGAGGTACTTGAAATGAGACTCGGACTGAGGTACTTGAAATGAGACTCGGACTGAGGTACTTGAAATGAGACTCGGACTGAGGTACTTGATCATTGCACTATAAATATGTAAAAATAAATGAGCAGATATAAATTGAATATTATAGATACATATTGTTCATGCTTTCATTTTTGAGTTTCAGTTTATTTTTTTTTCCAGCAAGAAGGGATGTCAATTAAAACTTTAAGTTTTAAATAACATTCCTCTTTTCAGAACAATAATTACATATGGCTTCCTGTTTTTAAAAAATTGTAGTATAGTCATCAAAAGACTTTTTATTTATATTCTTTATTTAAAAAAAAATGAGGTCAGTACACTGTAAACATAATATATTAAGTAAAACCTCCCTCAACAAGATTATGATAAAAGGTCACCGTCAGAAAATATAGATGGTGGAGGAGGTGAAGAAAATGCCATTTCTTTGCATGTGTATTTTCCAAAAATCAGAAACTCTTAGTAGTAACATCCCTTCATATTTTTTTTTTCTTTGAGAGAGTGAAAAAGACAAAAATTCTGGACTTTGAGTCTCTACCTTCTATCTACCAAAGACTGTTTTTCATACTGACCAATAATCAATAACGTACATTTATGTGATGCCTGTGGCTTTAGATTTTGGTCTTTACTTTGCTTAAAGAATATTCCTATTGTTGCTTGACCATTCAATATTTCCATTGCAAGAACTCTTGTAATGGAGATGAAAGCTTACAGACGCTGGTTTGGTGTGGACAACAGGCAACATAACAGTGCCAACTGTAGCTACTATGGCAAGTGATAAACACTAACAATCGATTTGCTCTGATAGGTTTTAGTATGGTAAAAAGTTAAGCTGACTTTTGTGTGAGAGGGCAATGGTAGAGGCTGGAACATGCAGTTCTTTAGTGACTTAGTAAGAATATAAATGGAAATAATGAAGACATGGAGACAGAAGCTGTATATTCTTTGCATGTATTTCTTTTTTAAAATTCATTCTTTGAACAGA
The DNA here is from genome assembly GCA_963932145.1 of Acanthosepion lycidas. NCBI lineage: Eukaryota > Metazoa > Mollusca > Cephalopoda > Sepiida > Sepiidae > Acanthosepion > Acanthosepion lycidas. The sequence goes on along the minus strand of OZ010585.1, from coordinate 10,263,498 downwards.
ATAAGGATTGGATGTTTCAGCTTTTGAGTCATCACTCTTATGTGGATTCTTTGAGTTTAGAAAATATATATCACTTTTTATTTCTTTTAAATGAAACCAGTATCCATTGGAGTTATTACAAATTATAACGATCTTTCCTTTATGAGGTTTGGGTAAATGAAGATTTGGTGGTGGTTTGGTGCAAAAATAAGCAAAGTTTTGAAGTTGGTAATAAAGTAGAAAGTCCTGAATTTGAAGTGAGTTGGCAGTAGAAGTTTCCAAAAAAGTTTCTTAAACTCTTTCAGATTTTTCTGAACATTTCTTTATATTCGAAAAATCAAATTTGATGAAAACTGAAAACTTCTATCCCATAATAGTCACTAAATTTTTGCACTCCATCTAACAATTTGAAATGCCTCCCTGAATAATTATTACTTTTGTGATTAAAAAATAAAAGATAAAATTATAGTGGCATTGGGCTTAGGGATTAAAATGAGCATTGGAATCATCCATGCCAAGAAGATTAATGGTGGATGGTAATGATGAGGAAACGCACAGATGATTTTTAACAAAAGAAGATAAAGAATTTATTTATGAATTTACATATTTGATGTAGTGTCAGTAGCTCGTTTCCAGAAAAGTAAATCAGAAATGTTTATAGCCTGATAGTCTCTTAATGAATTTTCATGAAGAGAAAATGTTCATACAACAGATTAAATGATCTGAGACAAAATAATATAAAAAATTGTTTCAAACAAAGTTAAGAGAGTTGCTCACAAAAATGATATACGGTTCACATACATTTAAAAGTAGGCAAAGATTGTTTGAAATACTTAGCTTTCTAGGATTGTTGAAAGAAAATACCTTGAAGTTCCACATGTTTAGTTAAAGGCCAACAATATAACAGGCCAATAATTTTACCAATAATTTTCCACTGACAAGAAGAAACCTGAACACTGGTCACGAGAAACTGAAATGAAACCTTTCGCATGACTTCAGACAACTCTTCTCTGATAAATTTAAGTTTTTCTCATTTTATATCAAAAAGAATTTCACATAAACTCACAAATTTATTTCCTCCTCTTCCTCCTCAGCTCATTGGACAATTTCTGTGAAGGCAAGGTTTTCATTGGGCCAGAGATAATTTCACGTATGTTTGTGAAATTCCTTTCTGTCTTTTTCCTCAGTCCTCTAAATTTGAAGTGAGTGAGTAAAATGAGTTATTTCGCACTCACTACAAAATCAATGAAAATGAATTAGTTCATTAATTCATAGCTTGGAAACATTAATTTTGAGAATTTTAAAAGTTTATATTAAAGCTTTGTTTTTGTATTTAAGATAACATCAGTGTTACATTTAATGCAGTTTGGCAGCTGATTTTCCTTTTCTTCATTCATCCGACTAATTTTATAGGATTTTTTCCATTTGATTTAATATCCTATTTTAAATGTTTTTATATTTCTGCTAGCAATTTTGGTTTCAATCTCTGAGGAATGACTTAAAAATCCCCCTCTCCCCAAATTTATAGATAAATCTTACAGATGCATGCTGGGATTTCTTCTGGGCCAATAAAAATAAGACAATTCTTGGTTTTAGCACACTTTTTTTTTCTTTCTTGCCTTCTAGTTAGAAAGTTAAAACTGTTTGAGTGTATCCCTTTGGTATGTGAATGCTATTTCTATTTTGGGAACTTTTTATTTTGTTATTGTCTTATAGTTGCTTTGATTTGTATTACATTTTGTCTTGATTCATATTTATTTTGCCCTCTTCATTTTCTTTTCCCACTTCTTATTTTTATTGAGAAGTTTGTCAATCCTGCTTTACCATGCCTGCTTCCACAACATACTAAAATATAAAACACACTGTAGGGGAGTGTTATAACTCTGAGTAAATAAATATAAACCCCCTATCATATATATATATATTAGGTTGGGGCAAAAATAATGACGTAATAATGTCGTTTTTTGACGTATTTTCAACGTCAAAAAACGACATTATTGCGTCATTATTTTTGCACCAACCTAATATATACAAAAAATACTCATAAAAATGAGAAACAGCAAGACATAGAAATAAAAAAAAAATGAGTATTATTTATTATCAGGCTGTTATGTGGTGTTATAGTAACACTGAGTAAAATTGTGAGTTTGCAGTCAAATGTAGATGAAATATGGATCTGAATCTGACAGAAGGATAAGATAAAGAATAAGCAAAGAATACAGTCTTTCTCATATGATTTTTTTATAGTTGCATGTAAAAAGTGTCCAGATAATTGGAAAAATGCAAGAAGTGTCTGTTTTTTTTTACCTCTTACCAAATTCTGTTGAGTGCTAAAAGATAAATGTTACTATTATGACCTGAAAAATGAAAAGGAGATGAATTTTTCATTGACACATGTGTTAATGACCTGTCTCTGTGAACTGCCTGTTCAATATTGAGAGTGTTACATGTTTGTATATGTAGGGGAGAATTTCATTGGTTTAGAATGAGTGAATTAATTATAATTATTTATTGACATTATAATTCATTTTTATTAATTTTTTATGGACATGCCACTATGTTGGTATAATTCATTTTTTATTTGTTTCTTTATGGGCACAACACTGATTACAATTTTGAAAATTCTGACATTTCTTTTGAACATGACATTATTAAAAATTACTTTCTAATTTAAAAATAGCATCATGAAGTTGTTACTAGGACATAAAAATATATAATTTAATAATGAAAAATAAAACATACAAATGTTATGACTATTTCAAAGGTAATGTTTAATGATTGTTTTAATGATGACTTCAATATTTCAGTCAGGAGAAAATTCTTAAGATATCACAAGTATTTAACAGTAACGTTCTCTCTTTTCAAAATGGTTTCTATCAGAAGATGCCTGACATCTTAGTATTAATTACAAGGATATCTCTGCTATATATTTTCACTTGTTCAGTTCAACTTTTATTGTAGTAATCATAGACATATGTGGATGGGTATTCGAGATCTAATTACATCTGTTATTTTTAATATTAACTTACTGATAAACATAACTTATATCACAAAATAATATCAAATGCTTTACATTTTTTTGTGTTTTTATATTCCCAAAAATATGATGATAGTATCTTGGTATTTGTTTTAACCTTAAGGTATAATGGAAGGAATGGTTTGGAGTCATGTTCTCAATTATCAACTTTCCTTCTTGGTCTCAAGAGAGGAAGAATTGTTGTCTTTTGTATTGAACTATTTAAAATATTAATTTTTTTCAATCTCTGTATATTTCAGTTAGGATCATTTTTATTTCTGAACTGAAAAAATTGCTCCTTTTCATATTGGATCATCATGTTGTAAATATGTTTAGTATAATATACCTGACCACTCGTATTCAAGGATACTCGTCTACTAGGGTGGCTAGCCAATCCCTATTGCAGATGCTTGCTCAGGTGCATTTGTGTTTGTTTAACACTCACAGAGCCCGCTTGTGGTTTATACTGCAACTATGCTGAGCAGACCTTAGTTAGAGTTTCTGGGAAAGAGCGTGTTATCTAGCATAAGCAATAATTTGAAAAAGGCCAGCACACTCTAGCCTTGGCCATGATGACTTGTGACTTCATGCTAGCACAGCTACTGACGACCCTCAAGTGTTCTGTCTACCCAATTTCACTTACAATGTTTGGGTCAACCCATGGTATGGTTTTCAGGCCCTTTCCAAAGGTGACACATGCTGAGATTGACCCCCTCCAGTCCAACAATATCAGGAAGTTTCCTATCTTACATATCAACCATGGTGAGATCCGAACCCAAGTCTCATGGTCAGAATGTGAACATTCTAACCACTTGGCCACATGCCCATATTTAGTACATTAAGCCTATCATGACTATTGGTGCTTTCTGCCTTTTATGACCTTGACATGAACTGAAGCTTTTTAAAGAGAATTACTAAAGTTAATTTTGTGTGATGAAAAATTCACTATAGTCCATGTGTAAACCAGGCTGCTGATGCAAATGATGTAAGTCAAAATTCAATCCAAGTCTAGGATAATGTGGTGTAGTAGTTGTGGGTTGCTGAAACCAGGTCAGGGTTGCATTAATTTATGATAATGCATATGGAAATTGTGTGTTGACTAAACTTGAGAGAAAAAGTGTGGAAGACAGCTGGCATAAACGTCAGCATGGGTCTGCTGATTAAAGGACTGATTGAGATAATTGTGAGTTGTTCACAGAACTAATTAATGATGAGCTCTTTTTTTTTTCTAATGAGTTAAATGAATTCCAGAAGAAACTTGGCACAGCAAAATTGGATTGGTTAGAATTTTTTTTTTTCTGTTCTGAACTCTAATTGGCTAGAATAGTGCTACACTAGAATGTGCTTAGATTAATAAAATTCTCTTGAGATTGTCACTTAATCTCCATCTTGTGTATTGATATTTATTAAGCTTAGGTTTATGCTGCAGAAAAATGGATGGGGAAAAATATGATTGGTATAACACAACTTCCAAGTTAGGAAAGTTTACCTGCAAAGAAAATCGGCATTTAAAATTTTAACCATTTTATCTTTATTTGTTTTTGTTTCTTATGAATCCATGATAAATCTTGTCATTGTGAAGATCATGAATGATTAAGAATTATTTTTTTTAATGTATTTATCTCCACTAAGTTAATAGTAGAGCCCTGTTTGGTCAAAATTCAGTCCTTTTGTGAGCAATGTCTTGAGTAGCTTAATAGTCCAATCATTGCAAGGCACTCTCTTCTGCAGATATGGCAGATGAAGGTGGAATGCAGGCTTGAGATTGCTCTCTCTGCTTGTGTTGTCTTCTGATATAAAACAGTTTCTTTTTTTTTTTTTTTTTTTATACCCTTTGTACCAACCACTGCAATGGTTTGCTAGCTGTTCCCACTTATTAGTCGATACCTTTCAAAATTAGTTCCATGAAATACATGAGACATATATCCTTTTGAACAGGAGTTGAGTTTTATCCCTTGTTTCCTGTTTAGGCTTGGGTTTCCAGTTCTTTCTAAAGTCTTTTTCATTCTCTTTCACTCCAAGTTGCCTCTTGCATCTTAAGGGCAGTATCACCTTGTTTTGGGTGACTTAATTAAAAAAAAAATCTAATCTCAGGTTAATGGAAGATGAGATTGATTAAGCACCTGTTTAAAAAAAGAACAGCCCAGACACAAACCCAAGAATCATTTTGTGGATGTTGCAAAAAAAAAAAAAACAACTTGAAAACTCTTGAAATTAGTCTGAAAGACTGGAAAAGAGGTGGAGAATAGGTCTAAATGGAGAAAACTAGATTTTGGTGCTTGCAATTGCTCTGAGGTCAAATGGAGTGGCATTTGAATTTGAAAGGAGCTCTTAGCAAAGGTGATGTAGACTCGATCCTAGAAGATATTCTGTCTGAATTTGGATGTAAAATCTGTAGGAAGGTCTTTCTATCTCATGCTGGATTTGCTAGTCATCTAAGATCACAAGAAAATCAGCAAATCTAATGCAGATTATGTGACTGTCCTTCCTGACATACCTACAGGGTAAATATGTCAGTTTTGTGATAAAATTTGCAGATCTGCCGCTAGGATGAAGCAACACACGAGAGTGCATGAAGAGAAAGTCAGTTTCAAAACTCTCCAAAAGTCTTTCATGTGTCTCATATGTAAGAGGTTATGTAGGAGTGAGGCTGGTTTGTCAAGTCATCTGCAGGCCAATGGTGACTCAGCTTAACATTAAGGAGATGGCTGGCTTCTGTTAAGAAGTGCCAGTTATAATATATATATATATATATATATATATATATATAAGACATACACACGCACACATACATATATATATATACATACACACACACACACACACACACACACACATATATATAGAAAATAGGAAAGAACTCATTAGGTAAATAATCCAAAGTTCTTTAGTATTTTTGTTATTATTTTAAAAAAATAGTGCTCGATACAAAAGTAGAGCATAAATATAATTATTTATTTAAAATATGATTGCAATGCTACATAAGAGTTCTCATGTTTCAAAACAAGAGCCGAAAACTTCAATATAATTATTTGAATTAGATTGAATTAAAGTACTAAGCTCTGTTCCATCTTCAAGCGAAATTTTTACTGGAATAACTTATTCCTGAAATTTATGCATTTTATAAGCATATTCATTATTGAAATTAAGATTACTATGGTAACGGCTAGAGCAATTGTTTAAAGAAAAGGGGTGTAAGGGTTAATAATTTGTATCAATATCTCAGTTACATTCACAGTCGTCAAGTCAGGGTAAGGTTGGGGTGTCTAAATTTAAAGCGGAAGGTGACATCGTCTAGTCTGGTTAAGTGTCTATGGAGATTTATTTATTTTTTTATTTTATTATTCTGATAAAAAAAACTGTTATAAGTCGCTAACATTTGTTTTTTTGACGACTTCATAAAGGGTTATCTTTATTTTTTTTTATTTTATTGTTTGTTTGTTTTTATGCTAATTATTTAATGCAAAAATTTGATGTCTGCAAAAAACCATTAACTCCTGTCTATTGTTTAATAGATTTTTATTATTTAGAAACTTACACATTATTAAGTTTCTAAATAATAAAAATCTATTAAACAATAGACAGAAGTTAACGTTTTTTTGCTGACATCATCGAATTTTTCCATTAAATAATTAGCATAAAAACAAACAAACAATAAAATAATTTTTAAATTCCATAGTCTAAATAAATAGTTTAAATGCCCTATAAAAAAAAAATAGACAATCCTTTATGAAGTCGTCAAAAAACGAATGTTAGCGACTTACGACAGTTTTTTTTTTTATATACACAAAACCCTTTCAGAAAAATAAAAATAAATAAATCTCCATAGACACTTAACCTGACTAGATGATGTCATCTTCCGCTTTAAATTTAGACACCCCAACCTTACCCTGAATTGACGTCTGTGAATGTTACTGAGATATTGATACAAATTATTAACCCTTACACCCCTTTTCTTTAAACAATTGCTCTAGCCGTTACCATAGTAATCTTAATTTCAATAATGAATATGCTTATAAAATGCGTAAATTTCAGGAATAAGTTATTCCAGTAAAAATTTTGCTTGAAGATGGAACAGAGCTTAGTACTTTAATTCAATCTAATTCAAATAATTATATTGAAGTTTTCGGCTCTTGTTTTGAAACATGAGAACTCTTATGTAGCGTTGGAATCATATTTTTAAATAAATAATTATATATATATATATATATATAACTTATTACTCTAAACGTTTTTTAGTAGATACATGTTTGAGTTGCTGTCCCTATTTTTATTTTCTTAAACAGTGAAATTACTAAAAATACCATTTATAGTTATAAGAAATAATGTCTGATCAATTCCTTCAATATATATATACATATATATATATATATATATATATATATATATATATATATAGCTGGCCACTCATATTCAAAGATACCCATAAGGCAACAGGAGATGATGATTGACATTACATTTCAATTTTGGAAGATTATAGTTATCAGGGAAGCAAGTAAGAGTAAGGGAGTTCCACTGTTGATAAGTGCAAGAGAAGAAACCGTTGGAATAAAGGGGCAGTTACCGTTAACTGCTTTAACAATGAAAAGATGGGACCAAAATGCCAACCTAGTAGCATGGGCAACAGTGAAAATAGCTTGTCAGAGCAGATGCCATGAAAATATTTATAGATAAAGACAGAAGGAAGTCCCATTACATTGGTGAGAAAGTGACTGGAGTCAGGACCCCAAGTCAGGACCAATCACATTGCATATCCATCTTTGGATTTTGCTGAGAACCTCAAGATAGACAGCAGGAGCACCAGACCATATATGGCAACAGTATTCAATGCAAGGACAAATTGTAAATTTGTAGATGTGAAAGATTGACTCGGATGAAAAAAAAATCCTTCTGGTTCGACACAGAGAACCTATTTTCCTTGTGGTAAATGTAGCTATTGATTCGATGTAGTTGTTTCACCTCAGAGAAAACATGAGATCAAGTAGGTGCAACGAGGTTGCAAGATGTTGAATTCATTTTACTTTGAAATTTTTTGTCCTAATCAACCATAACAAATATTAGGTTGGTGCAAAAATAATTTCGTTTTCTCACATAGTAACATATGTTAGAAAACGAAATTATTTTTGCACCAACCTAATAGTAACCCTTCACATTACAAACTGGTGATCAACGTCAACTTCCAACACAAACTGTAACAACATAAGCTACAAGACCTTCCATTTTGCATTGCCTTAGGAATCAAATTTATACAATGTCTGCCTGGAAAACAGATTTTGTATTGAACCATTTTGAATATTTTTCATGAGCCTTGATGCAACTTGGCAACCAGTCCTTCAGGATATTACTGCACGTATATGAAGAGAAACTATCTTTTAACTCGTTCAGCAATGAGACACAAATTGAGTCAGTTTTTGTACTGTATGGCTGAACAAATAATTAGTGAAAACTAATAGGTTGGGGCAAAATGACACCACTCAAGGCTGGTACATTTTTAAGCTGTTCAAATGAATACAAAAAATTAAAAAAAAAAAATCATCATTTCTTTAATGTAACCCTTGGAAAATCACTCTTTATCCCCTATAGTAAGATTTGTATGTGGAAAAAAATCATTATTTTCAAAGAATTGTTAATGCAATATTTACTCACAAAAAAAAAATTACAGTTCAAAATGTGTTTTGGCTTTAAATAATCCACAGGCCCTCCTTTTCTCATTATGTGTCCCAGAAATTTCATCTGCCTCTTCCTGATGTTAAGTATAAGCTTCCTCTTTGTTTGCATCCTCTCCAAAACCTCATTAAGAGGTAAAAAAAGAAATCAGTCGACCAAAATTCAACTCTGATAGCTTTTGATAATGGTGTGATTGAATGCCAAAGTAATTTGTCATGGTCTATACCAGAACTTTACAAAATGGTGGGTTGTGACATTTTAGTGAACTGGTTTTTTAATTAAATTTTTAACTGAATTTTTTATATATATTTCTTGAATCCTAAAGTAATGTCATGAAAACTTATTTTAAAAAAACTCTGTTGCTAAAATAAAAATAAGTTTG
>OZ010585.1:10056954-10249454 GCA_963932145.1 Acanthosepion lycidas | reverse complement strand
AACATCAGATCAAAATTCACTCCCTCACTGTGGAGGGCTATGTATTTATTGATCCAAAGTATATTTTAAATTTCATGTGTGTATACTTATATATGTATATTCACACATGCAGATAAGTATGCATTTCAAGTTTTAATCAACATATGTAGAATTTGTCATTTATTGGTTTCAACTGTCTTTTTTTCCCTTTTATTTTTGATTAAATAGAAATTTTACTTGTGCTTCTCCCAAGACAGTTTCTCCTGATCTTGTTAATGTGAGTCAAGTAAATGAGATGACATGCCTTTTGACTGGTTTCTTTTTTTTAATGTTATACTTCATCAAAATGAGATCTCTTTCTGATTCATTCTGCTCATTGGCCAGATATGAATGCCATGAAGGCAGAAAACAAAAAAAGAAGTCATCTTCTTTGCATTAGGCTCCACACATCATATCCCGTCTCCAAGGTGAGCTTTGGTGGTGGCCAATTGCAAGTGTTGCTGCTGGTATGAGATACCCCTGGAGACTACTAGAACTGTTTAAAAGCTGGTCTCTGAGAACAAGAGGAGTTGTGGCCTGGCCAGCTGTTACGCAGAGTACTGCTGTTGTCACCACCACCCTCATTGTTATCTTTCAACATGAACATCACTCAATGACTGTTACAACTCTCAGGCTTGACCAACCACCTTGGCTATCCAACTTTGATTTGAAAACATCTCAATCTCAGCTCCTACCACAGCTACAAGCCTTCATCAACATCAATTTTTTCACCTCAGCAAATACCAGCCACAAGTGGTCAAGTATCCAAACTCAACACCACTTAGCTACAAACCTTTATTGTCGATAATGATGTCACCTCAGCAAATACCAACTAACGAAAACAACCTACTACCATGACCTTGATCAGTGACCTCTATTCCATAGAACAGGCCTACCACTCCCACCATCACTTCAGCCTACCTCATTTACAAGGCATTCCCTTCACAGTTGACACTGTGATCGCCATTCCATAAAACAGGCCTACAAAAACCATGCCAATCCAATATCACCCAGGTTCAACACAACAGCACTACCAACCAACAAAACAACCTACCACCATGACTTCAATTAATCTAATGTGCGCCAACCATATCCTGTGACCTTTGCCAGGCCAGCACAAGAAATGCGTAAAGTCCTGGTTCTATACTTATAGCAGATTGCTATCCTGATGATTGCCCACTGAAACTGACATTTCACCTAGCTTTGACATATTTGTATGATATACTACCTTCCACCATGACCTTTATCAACCAACACAGGTACCAACTGTATCCAGTAGCCTCACACCAAAACCATACAAGAATTAGGTCAACACCCAGCACTATCCTTACACCCAACCACAATCCTGACGATTGGCAATGGACATTCTACTCATCTTTCAATGTCTCTGTACTCTCTACCAACAATAAACATTGTTCAAAATTTAATCCTCAGTATTCCTTTCTCTCCCAACTGAACACTTGATATAACATTAATGTGGGTCAAGTAAATGAGATGACATTCCTTTTTACTCTTTTCTCTCATTAATGTGGGTCAAATAAAGTAAATGTAGAAGTTCATTTTTAGCTGATTAAATCACATACAAAACAATTTTCCTGTGTTTTTAAATTTTTGTATGATTTCATGAAAAGTACCTTGACTCCCATATTTTTAATCAAGGCCTAACATCCAATGTGAATTAAAAAGGATTTTCTATGAATTTTTTTTTATCTTAATAAACAGAAAAAATATTGATTTCAGAAAAGTTCAAGGTAAACTTTTAAATCTCTAACTTAGCTACAATGATAAATCTTTATTAAGATAGCAACCCAGAAGTTAACAGCCAGATTTTTGCAACTTTATCTTTTTAGCTGTTATAAGTTTTCTTGGAATTTTCATTTTTTTTTTTTTTTTTTTTTTTTAATATCATGCAGAGATGATCCATGTATTTATGCATGTGTTCATGCCTTAAATGAAGCTAATTTTGTTGGAGATAGTTTTTAATTACAAATTGATTTTGTGTTCATATATTTGTTATTACAAACCTGTGTCGCTTGTGGGGGATTTCTGAAGAATAAAAATTATTTTAATGCAATTTTAAAACCAAACACTTTGTACAGTATTGTATTTCAAATACGATTTCTTATAAAAAAAAAACAAAAAAAAACATTGTTCCAGAAGATTTACAAGATTTTGTTTTAAAGAGAAAAAAATATTGGTTCTCAAAGATCTATGAATCTGATAATCTTTTTAAAATAAGCAAGAAATATTCTGAAGCTTTTTCATCTTTTTATTATGATTAAAAATGTTATTTTTATTTTTTCATCTTAATTATATTTTGGCTGATAAATGGTTTGATAAAATTAAGGAAAAATAAAATACTTGCTGCAACTCTCTGGGTTGCCATAGGATTAAATTTCTTGAAAGTTATCTCAAAAATAAGTGGTAATATTAGCCGTTTCCTTATAAGGAAACATTTGACATTCAGTGAATAAGCAGACGATACTGCTTTCAATTGAAATTTATAAAATCTTTCTCTTAAAACAATTTTTCAGTAAAATAGGTTTTTCAAGTCAAATAGCTATTATTGCCCTTTCTATTATTGAGGTGCAGGGATTGAGGAGCTTCCTCACTTGCCTTTTGCTTAAAGACATGTGGAATTTCAACATCTTGAGTTTTGTTATTTTCTCTTCTAGTTACATGTGCTATTCATTTTAGTTGTTGCTGCTGTTGAAAGTCCTTAAGTAATGTAGTTTCTGTTATTTGGTACAGTTCTTTGTTTATGATTTTGTGGTGTCAGTTCACAAGCTTTACTCAGTCATTTTAAACTATGAATTTAGAAAGTGGTTGTATACAATTGACAGTTCAGATATTTCTCCATGGGTTTTGGTATCATGCATGACATCCATATTAATGTCTCAATCTGATGAGGTTATTTAAGAACAGGACTCAAGTTTTCAGGTTGATGTTTTGGTTTTGTGGCACTTTGTAGTGATGCCTGAAACTACCTCTAGCATACCTTATTTCCTTCTCTCCTATACTAAATTTGTTATAACTGATCCAAGGTATCTGAAGTGATTAGTATTTACCAATTCGAAATCCTGAATTAGTTTCTGTTTTGGAAAGTTTTATCTTGAGTCTTGTTTCTTGGTATACTTGATAGATGATGTTGATTTTTTTTTTTTTTTTTTTTTTTTTTTTCTGTTCAAGATCAATGTTTACCCTAACTAAAAATATCTGTCATGTTAGTTAAACACCAGAAGATGACATTTCATGAATGCCATCTGATTCCTCATTTTATGTTGTTTCTGAACATTCGATGCAATCAACAAAAATAAAGACTTTTATGATGAAGAAAAATTTGGTTAAAAATATATTAAAAATCTACATTCCATTCAGCTGTCTGACAAATGAAAGAAATAGATGTGAATTCAATGAGGTGGAATTACTACTCTGTTCTGTTATTTAATAGCCAAAATTGTTGACAAGTTGAAACAATATAACATTGATTTATTGGGTTGGTAAGAAAGTTTCTGAACATTTTGCCCAGTCAAGAAAAGTGCCTTTTTTTTTTTTTTTCTTTTCTTTTTTTTTTTCCAAAGGAATCTTTGAATAATTATTCCACCTATTCACTATTGTTATTTATCACTTACTGTCAAGTACGAAGACAATTCTTTAGTGACAGAATGTTAGAGATTTTGAATCAAAAGCTTGCACTGCTGTTTCAATGATCTTATTTCAGAAGCCATGACCATTCAGGCAATTCTGAAGAAAGCAAAAAAAGGTAATTAGGAGACAAAATGGGTGCAGCAAAACTTCATTTCAGATCCAAGTTGGTTTTTTAAAGACTATCAATACGTGCAGTACAACATTTTCGTGCATTAGATTTCTTGTTCTAGTACATGTTTTTTACTTATATTATTTACATTATTCAGACTGTTATCCTCATCTTCATTGTCGTATTCACAATGTTTCGGCCATTGTACACTCCAGCCTACTTCATGTGATTGGAATTTCAAACCGAACCCTTTATTTCATCCACTAGGGTAGATTGTTCTAGTTCCACGTGCCATGACTCTTCCAGATATCTCGGTTATTTCCTTTTAACAACTCTCCAAGTTCAGTACCAGACCACAGCAGTGGGGAACCAAAAACTTGGAGAGTTGAGTTAAAGGGACATAACTGAGACAATCTAGAAGTGACATGGAACTATCCTGGTGGATGAAATAAAGGGTTCCGTTCAAAATTCCAATCAACGGCCGAAATGTTGTAATAAATATGGTGACGAAGATGAGGATAACAGTTCAAATAATTTAAATAATCATAATACCTCATCTCAGAGATATAGACATACATGTTTTCTTCCTAAACTATACTTTGCAGCTTCATAAATTCCACTTCAGCAATAATAGTTTTATTTGGATCAAGCAGTTCCAAGTAAACAATGCCTTGCATACTTCCCAAACATTGCCTTTTCCCTATGCAATAGCAGGATTAGCATTGCGATTGGCATGGTACCTTTTTTTTTTTCATTTTAATTTGATTTGGATGTTTATGTACAGGTACTCTACATAAACACTTCTAATGATGGTCCAGCTATGTATTAATGTACCTCAGAGAACGCAATTTTTTTCTTTTAACATTTTGAATGCTCTTATATTAATGACACCTGATGACTGTGAAATGTAAGAACTACTACTATATACAAACTGAGTCAATGTTTCAAATATTCAACTGTCTACAACTTTCTCAAATATTCAGAAACTTTCTTACCAATTTACATACATATTTTAAATACTTAGTCTATGATTATTACATGCTAGTTTACACTGCTGTCAAAAATAATGGCTGTCTAAACTTTTCATATTTCATAAATATATTTCAATTACAAAATTATTACCTGTTTATCTGGGAGTTAAAAATAATTGCTTGTTCACTGTGTTGTACTAGACAATTTTTCTTGCCAGAATCTATCGTGCACCTTTATAAGTTTACCATTCATCTGTGCATTGGATATTATTGCCACATCTAATCTGGGGCTTGTGCTATATATCTAGAGATTCTTGACAAAATCCAAAGAATCTGCAATGTTATCGATCTTAACCTGGCATCTCCATTTCAATTACTTTTCCACTACCATAACATATCTTTGCTGTGCCTTTTCTTTAAATATTTTCATGGTAATTGTTCTGATGAGCATTCATCTTTGGTATCTCAGCTTCATAAGTTTAAGTATAGTCCTATACTGGTAGCTAAGTCTCATCATGTTACTGTGGAAATTGCTAAATGTAACAATAAGCTCTATACTGATATTTTCTTCTCTTGAACTTCTTAGCTGTGGAACTCTCTTTCAGCTTCTGTCAATTATGATATTCAAACATTTAAATGCATCTTCAGTTGTCATCATTTTTTCCTTTTATTTTTAATTTTATTTTATTATCCTTTCTACTCAATAACATTTTCTCAGTTTTGTTTTTTACTCCCAGTAACACCTTGTGTCTTAGTGGGTTTGTTACCTTGCTTGCAGCAAAATGATATCTATATATATATATATATATATATATATATATATATGTAATATATGTGTGTTTAAAATAGGCTATAGAATCCTGACAAACTTTTTAAGAAATTTGACAAATGGAAAAAAAAATTTAATTGAAACTAGATTTGATTACATGTTTCATCTTTCTAGGCTTCATCAGATCCAAAAATCAAAGAAATTGTATGTGCATATGCTTAAATAATGAATCATTAGTACTTTTTCCCTAAGTTGGTATTTCTCATGATGAAAAAAAAGAATGAAAATGCGTGACTTTTATAAAAGGCATTACTATTCATTCCATATCTTTATAATTCTTAGTTCATGTCGAAAGTTATTAATATATTTTTCCAGCTTTATCGAATTAAAAGGTAAATCCTCATCTCTTCCGAATGGCTCAAAAGCAATGGATTCATATAGCCTTTTCTGAAATTAATCCATGGCAAATCCTCATTCAATTCTTCAGAATGGGTTGAAAGTAAAAGATTTATGTTTTAGGTCTGTCCATGTATTTTCTGTGTTGACAATGTGTTTAAAAAGGATATAGAATCCTAACAAAGTTTTTAAGAAATTTGACAAATGGAAAAATGTTATATTGAAACTTGCTTTGATTACATGTTTTGCTTCTCTAGCTTTTTACTTTCAAGTCATTAATCATTATTTAAGCATTGCATACAAATACAAACATTTCTTTCTTTCATTTTTGGGTCTGATGAAGTCTAGAAAGCTGAAACACATAATCAAATCTACTTTCAATGAAATGTTTTTTCATTTGTCAAATTTTATATATATTTAGCAGCATGTTTTCATTGAGATATGTTCTGTTGAATAATTTAGACATGTTCTGTCTACTTATTTTCAATAGGATCCTTTTATATTCATGAATAAGCTTTTTAGTGCCATTATTGAAGGACGAGAGAAAATTGCCGTGTTGATACATATTCTTTTTATTTCCAAGTATTTTTGACATAGCAATGTCATCATCAGGGTATTGTTTATTACAAGATAAATTTTGTAGTGTTCATTATTATCAAAGACAAAATTATTGTGTTATCTGAAAGTTACATTTCTTACAAGTGGTTTCTTAAAATTCTTAAATTAAAATTTTTAAACAGTTTCAGAAGTTATACATTGACACAGTATTCCTTACTCGACTTTTCAACACAGTGATTTTCTCTCGTCCTTCAATAATGACACCAAAAAGCTTATCTGTGAATATGAAAAGATCCTATTGAAAATAAATAGGCAGAATATGTCTAGATTATTCTGTGAAACATCTCTCTCTCTCTCTCTCTCTATATATATATATATATATATATATATATATATATTGTAATTTTAAAATTTTGTAATCCCTTTCCCCCTTCAATTTAAAGTATATAATACTATTTAGCTTAAAAAAAGTAAATATTTTTTTTCAGAAGTTATTCAACTTAGCTTGAGAATGGAACAAAAACTTTAAGTTTAGGTCTTAGTTCTGAAACATGGTAATTTCTTTGTCGCAATGAATACATATTTTTGAATAATAATATTGTAATATATATTTATATATACACACACATACTTATTGACTAACCTACATACATACTTATGCTAATTTTTCTTAAACAGTTTTATAAACATAACAAATTCTACACTCGCAGTTAAAAGCTTGACTTAGTTACAGCTACTCTTGACAAAAATAGACACTGTTATCTACATAGTTATTGTCTTCATCCTATTGTTAATTGTTTAAGGTGTTTGTACGTAAACATTCATGTATAAATGATCAAAAAGCCACTAAAAAAAATGACCATATTGTGTATAAGAGCTAAATCATTTTGAGAGCTGTGCCTCATTTGTTGAAGAGGAAAGAGTATACAGGTTTTATGGTAGTTGGATAGTGTTAATTATAATCTTTTCTACCTAATTAACATTTTTTTTCTACAGGAACAGCATTTATAGCTGGAAAAAAGTGCTAACTTTTTGGCAAAGGTGGACCAATACGTCTGTAGACTGACACCCCTCACTGAGCCATGGCATGTAAAACCCCATTCCTTATGTATTTCTTTAGTAAGAAGAGCATTTTATTCCAAAAGCCTCTTTTCAAGAACTGCTACTTTGTAGAATAGACTCCTATGTATCTGTTTACCTGAACACTACAATCTTAGACCCTAGACTTGAAAAGGTTATCTATCTGCCATATCATTATAATATTCATTTCCCTCTTCCTTGAGTTGCTCTTGGCTCTCTGATTGTGTGAACTTTAATAAAAAGAAAGAAAAAAATAATTGTGCTAGAAGTTTTCTGTAAATAATCTGAGAATCTTTAGCAATCATGAAAAAACAAACTCCTAAATAGTCATTTATATAGTGAAAACTAGAACAGTTATTAGCAGACTTGTGATCTGAAATTCTCACTGTATAATGTTTGATCTACAGAAAACAACACTGACAAGGAAGAAAATTGTTGAAAAGTAAATTATTTGTGTGGGTATTGTGCAAAATAAATGTTTTTTTGATGAATATGTTAAAGGTGTATTCATGCACCTCTGTTTGTATGTGTTTAAATACAGTGACCCCATGACTGCCACAAAAAGAAATTAAGAATAGTAATCTGTAAATGTCAAGGAAATCAAGAATCAATTGAAATTCACCGAGAAAAAAAAGAATTCCAGACAGAGCACCGAAATGTGGCGCTTTACGCAAAATGTACAATATTATTTAGTTGTGTATGAATGAAATGCATGGTTGTGAAGGATATTGTGCTCACTCTCAATCAATGATATGGGGCCCCCACACTCTATTTTCATAATATAGTATTCATATAAAATACATATTTTATTGTAACCTAATTATGTACAAGGCTCGAAAGACAAATGGACTGTGTCTAAGGATCAAAAGGCAAATACAATGTATCCAAGAATAAATTATTGAAGACACATCATAATAGACATATCATAAAAGATGATTCCATCTTAAATAAATTGATGTTTTGCAGCAATTTTTAACATCAACTTGAGATTTTTCTTCTTAAAAGTTTGAATAATTTAACACATTCAGCATTATGCATAAAAAAATAGTAAATTTTATATAATATTTTTTTGAGACTTAGCATGAGCAAAAAAATTCACAGATCCATGAAAATGTTTCATCCTTCAATAGTCAGTTGTGCTTACTTTAATTCGTAATGTATATAAACGTAGATACAAAAAGATAGCAAGGGTCAGAAAGCACTGCCCGGTGACCTCTAATGAGGCTGTACCCACCACTCTGTTGGTTTGGGGGGTACTTTGTACCAGTCTTGATGAAATGTATTGTAATTTTTCTTTGAAAATAATATTAAATTGATATTTCCAGAAATTTTAAGTTTTGATTTCATCACTTTTTGAATTTGTGTGCAAGCTACCATGGCCAAAGATAATGAAAAGATGAACTGATATGAAGTTCTCTCTAAATAATGGCTGTATTTATTTTCTTCTGCTTATATATAATATGCTATTCCAAGATTGCTGGAGCCATACCCTGGTTGCTGCTGTCACAGAAGTTGGGGGTTGTTGATCCACTCTCCTGATTGCATTGCAAGAAGAAGTGGACCCCCACTGGTGTAGAAATCTTTGATTATTTTCATGTTAGTTTTATAATTAATTCCCTTTTATTGTTTGTCCTTGTTAATAATTTACACAAATGAAACTAGAAGACTTAAAAAAAAAAGGTCAGAAACTTAACTGCATTGATTAAAACAATTTTTCTAACTTCTAAATATTTCTTTTGTAGACTAAATACTGCGTGTAAATTGAAAAAGCAGGAGAAAGACATGGGTAAGTTTAGGAAACACTTCTAAGATTTCCTTTACATTGTGCAAAAGAGGGTACTTGGATGTTTTTTTAAATTTTCAATATAACTTTAGAATGGATGATAGTCTGTATTATTAAACAAGAAATGCCTGAGGTGTTATACTCAAAATTCTTTTGATAGCTTCATAGAAAATGTAATAATAATTAGATATGAGTGTAAGAAAACAGTTTTAATATTTTGCATCTGAAGATTTTAATGTAGAAAGAAAACAAGGTTGGATTACTGATCTGAAATTTGCAATGTAGATTTGACTTATATGGTTAATATCCACAAATTAAGAATAATTTTACACCAGATTTACTGATGTACACACACACGCACACACACAGCTATTACGTTCTATAGCAATCTTTACCAGTTGCATTGATTCTGGTTTCATCTTTTATGAATTTATAAGTGTTGATTTTTCATAATTTAGTCTATATTCTTATTGGAACACTTTTTGCTAAGTTGTTTCCTTAATTATTTTTTTTTCATGAGGAAAAACACAAATGTCCTGTTATTATTCCTGTTATGTGTTTTGTATAATTTGTTCGTGGATTTTTCCATAACATTTTTATTCTTGTTAAATTTTTGTAATTTATGCATTCAGAATAAAGCTCCTTCAAAATGTTATAGGAGACATAACAAGGCTAACAATTTTTTTCTTCAGCATTTGGTCAACAACATCCATAACAGATTGAGGTATTGTAGTTTTCACTTTATAATAATAATAATCTGTTGTTGGGGAGTAGTGAGAGGTGTTGATTTTGATACTTTGATATTTTACACTTGAGTTTTCTCATTGAATAAAATATATTTTCTAATTAAATATGCAAAATAAAAATAATTGGGATAATCTTCCTTGAAATTGTCGAGGTATCATTTTGAAAATGTTCATAAAAAATATAAAGGTACTAACCAAGGTTTTTCTATGATTTTACAACTATTGTTCTAAATTTATCCTTGAATGTTTTCTTCTGTTGTACAATCAAGTTATATTTACCAATATAAAAGGAAAATCCTGTTTGCACACAAAATTGCATTTGAAATTAAAACATTTTATATTAGCTGATATTTAGCACATTCAACCCAGTCATTTTCTGAATAATCTTTGCTAACATGAGGAATGGAGTGTTTCTCCATAAACTATTTGTGCTATTAAATAATGGTAATTTTTGCTCCAAGCTATTATAAATGTTGAGATATCAACAAATCTAGATATATTATTTTTTTAATTTCCATTAGTCAATAAATAATCCACCAATAATATCCCCTCCCATTTCTATTTTCAGCAAAATAGTCAGTTTTAATAATTATAAAAAAAAAACTGAATTTTAAACTTGCTTTTAAAATTCATTTTTGAAGGCAAATCCTAATCTAAAAAACTTGTTTTACATTTTGTAATTGTGTTTTAATGCTGGTGAGTATTATTATTATTATTATTATTATTATTATTATTATTATTCTCAATGTGTATTGTGGTCAATCAAGCTGACTCCCATTGTTTTAAATAAATAGCCATTAACAATTTTGACTGCAAAATTAACGTGATGTATATTCCCAGTTTTTGCTTAAAAAGGAGATGCTAAATATCTTTCCTACATTGCCTCTTCTGATATAGGAATTCTGTTGGCTTGTTTTTCCCCACCAGCCAACAATGTAAAGTTGAGTGCCTTTCATGAATCATTTTGATAATATTACACTCTCCAGCCTCCTTGTGTGAATCTTTTCAATCTATATGAATTATTAAACAATTTTTTACATTATTTACATTGTTCGGAATGTTGTCCTCATCTTTATTGCCATGTCCACAACGTTTCAGCCATTGTACACTCTAGTCTTCTTCAGGTGATTGGAATTCCAGACTGAACCCATTTTTTCATCCAACAGGGTAGATTGTCCAACAGCCACAATTTTGGGAATATGGCAATAAAGATGAGGACAACAGTCCAAATAATGTAAATAATTACAATACTCCATCTCAGAAATATAGATAGATAAACAATTTTTGTCTTTACAAAAATCACTGACATGTTTCATTTAATTTACTAACATACAACATATAACATCTCTCTATTACATTGCATATTTACTGTATATGTCCAAGTATAATATAAGTTTTTATGATCAGGCTTTTATGCAAAAATAGCGGGTTGCACTTTTCATGGGTAATTTTTTTTGAAGAGATTAAAAATCCTGCATTTTCAGTGACTAGATGCATGAGACAGGTAATTGTTTGTTTTTTTTTTTCTAGAGGGGTTAAAATTCATGCTAAGATTCAGGGGTCACACTATACATGAGTATGTAGCTGACTATTGGCTTTTTTGCTCCATTTCAAATGTCAGGGTAACCATTTGGAGTGGTATGTTGATATATATGACCAATTGTAGATGTCTGTTTATTAACATGACCTCATGATTTATATTTAACATAAAATATCACAAAATATGAAACAAGAAGAAAAAATAAAACGGTTTTATAACAACAATAACATTTATATTTATTTTTGTGTAATGATATACATGAATAGAGGTTACTGTTTTGTTGGTGTTATGTCCCTTTGACTGAATTAAAGTCTTACTGTTGAAATTGAAATATTTTTATCTGAGCTCACAAAAGTTGAATGAATTATAAAGCTGAGAAATGCTGAATAAACTTTTAGCTTTAGAAAAGTATTTCAAAGAGAAAAGTTCTTGTTGCTTGTTTTAAAATGTTTGTATGTTTGTAATGTAGTTTGGAAAATTTTGTACGTATGTGCATGCGTGAATATGCTTCATAGGCATCTGGCCGCACATGGTCAAGACTCAAATCCTTTAAGGTTACATCTTCATAGACGAAATGAAGAAAGAGGGAAGAAGAAAAAACAAGCTTGTGTCTGCTGTTTATAATTAATGTAATCACATGATAGGCTTCCAGGAACATGGTGGGAAAACGTGACTTGGCCACATACTGGAAAAATATTTGTATGTAGGTGGATTGCAATGCCCACTTGTGTGTTTATTGACAAATTAGAAGCTGATATTTCCTGAAAATCTGTATGAAGCTGGGTAAGCTGTTTGATTCACTTTTTGCACAGATTTGTACAAAATTCAACATTGATAAGAAAGTGGCAGCAGGATGCTAAAAGTATACATGGCATGCATCTTGGAGTCTTCTTTTGTTCTATCATTTTTTTTTTTTTTTTTTGTGGTTACTGGGTGTGGAAGAATTAGAAACAGAAACATTGCTAAGGAGCAAGAACAAATGAAGAGTAATCAGGAGGACAGTAGATAGTGATTGATATTGCATTTAAATTATTGCAGATTAAAGTTGTCTGGAAAGTGATAAAAGAAACTGTTAGCATAGAATTTATTGTTAGAATTTAGCCAACTCAACTTTAAATGGGCATGAACCTGTCACCAGTGTAGAACTGCGCTTAAATTAACAAAGTTAAATTTCCTCCCACCCCTTAAATTAGGCTGTAAACAATTATGGAAAAAGAGTTTGATTAGTGAAAATTATTTATATATATATTTGAGTTCAACCTATGCAAGGCAATAAAGCCACTGAGACACAAGGGGTTACTGAGTGTGAAAGAATTAGAAGAATTAGAAACAGAAACATTGCTAATGAGCAAGAATAAAAGAAGATTAATCAGAAGGACGGTAGACTGCAATTGACATTGCATTTAAATCTTTGCAGATTAAAGTTGTCTGGAAAGCATGGAGCCAGAAATGAGTTTCACAAACAAGAAAAACTTTGAGTATAGTATTTATAGTTAGCAAACTTGATTATAAATTGACGAGACCTAATCACCAGTCTAGTATTGTGCATAAATTTAGAGTGTCTAGGCACTAGAGGCAAAGAGCTCATCTGAATAATTACGAAGAAAGTATTTGTAGAAAAGGCAAAGGGAGTTAAACCTTATGGCAGTGGTAAAAAAAAACTGAAGCCAAAATGCCAGAATAGTCAATAATATTGTTGATTCCTTTTTTAGATTTTATCAACTAGCTCTAGGTTAAATAGCAGAAGGACCGGACCAAATGTGGCAGCAATATTCTAAGCCTGGGCAAATGGTAGCCTTACAGGTATGCAGGATAGATTCTAGAGAGAAAAATTGTCTACCACAACACAGTGAACCAATATTCCCATATTTGAAATTTACAAAGGAATTTTAATACAAGAATTTGATAACTCCAAAATTCTAGAAAACAGTCTGACAGTTAATTTCTTCTCTGACCTAGATCTTATAGCTCAGTGTGTGTGTGTGTGTGGTGGGGACTGGTTGGTCACATTCAGTGCTGCTAAAACCAAACTAGTGACATATATTCCACCATCACCAGGCAGACCCTGAATTTTTGTCTATCACAATGAATGGGTGGTTTCTCAGGGAGGTCTCATACATACAATCTATTACTAAATATGCTGGGAAAATGGTCAGTTCCCTGTCCTGCTCCAGTAAGTACATGAATCACCCCATTATTCTAGAGCTCAATCAGGCCAAAAACGAAGTATTGCAATTTCCCAGTCATCACTTTCAGGTCTTCATAGAGTCCAAAAGCATCTCTGCATCCTTGTGGGTGATGAATTATTTCCCACCCTATAACCCCTTCCCCCACAAATGTAACATTGCAAGTCTCTTGCTGCTCTATCACAATTTCCATAGAAAATCTCCAGACAAACTATATTCCTTAGTTCCACCAGTTCTAACATTTGCAACTACAAGGCACATAAAATTTTACAGCAAAGCTTAAAAAACAAATATACGCAATAGAAAAAAAAAGAAGTAATTTGAATATTACAAAATTTCAAATAATACCAATGGTGAAAAAACTGGCTGGTCACATTCAATGTGTTGAAAACCAAACTAATTACATTCCATCATCACTGATCAGACCCTGAATTTTCCTTGATCACGATTAATAGGTGTTCTCTTAGAGAGAGCCCCATGTCTTGAGTGCTTATTGAAATATAAGCTCAACAAAAACCTCAAGTGGAACTCATACACATGATCCATCACTAAAGATGCTGGATAAATGGCCAGTTCCTTGTACTGCTTCAATAAGTATCTGCCTCCTCTTCCTACTTTTATGAGAGCAAGATTAAGATGAAAATGGAGTATGTTTGCCATATATGGTCAGGAGCTGTCCAGTCTTCACTTTCCAAAAGAGTTTACATGGCCTTATGGTTGATTGTTTCCCACCTTACAACCCCTTTCCCTTTGCTGACATGTTGCATGCTTGTCACTACTCTGTTCTTAGTTCTACCAGCTCTAACCTTCACAACTAAGACATGTCATTCTATGCACATTGTAGTGAACCACCCTCATTGAACAGCTTCTTCCCATGAACCACTACTTTGTGGAATTATTTCTGAAGAGGATGCTTCCTTGATCACTACAATCTTAAGCTGAGTCTAGGGTTAACAGCTATCTTCTCCATATATTCCCATCATCATCATATTTCAATCACCCTATAGTTGGTCACAACTCCAATGACATTCCCTTTCCAACTATTTGATCCTGTATTGTTGTCCCCAGATCCCCAATGTCCAACCCTAAATCCCAAGCTATAGTATCCTGGAAAGTCAATTTTCCAGAAGGATGCCATATTCCCATGCATTTTATCTCTTATTCTGTAACCCTCTACCTCAAGTCTCTCTCGGGCCTTGTTCATTACAAAACAAAACAACAACATGAGAGGTGCTAATTATTCTTCATTATTTTTCAATATATTAGTTC
The DNA here is from genome assembly GCA_963932145.1 of Acanthosepion lycidas. Taxonomy (NCBI): domain Eukaryota; kingdom Metazoa; phylum Mollusca; class Cephalopoda; order Sepiida; family Sepiidae; genus Acanthosepion; species Acanthosepion lycidas. The sequence goes on along the minus strand of OZ010585.1, from coordinate 10,234,381 downwards.
TTTATTTTCAAAATAATGATTTCCTTATATAGTGAAATCACTTATTACTTACCCTGACAACAAAGTCAATAAGTAATACATTTTATCTTGCTCATTAAATATGGCCTTTTCTTTTTTTATATATCAGATCATCTACATGCAAGCCATGACCTTAACTATGTATAAAAACATAAATTTCCTCGGGCATCACATTTAAAATTAGAATTAGATTTGTTAGACAATATATACACAGAATTTTATGTATCTTTAATGTATAAGAATAGATTAATTGGAATCAAGAAGAAAAAGTTGAGTGGGATTATTCCCATGAATATCTTCATTCCTAAAATTTTGAAGGAGTAAATAAGAAATAATTTTTCTGTATATATTTTCACATCATTGTTATAAGCAAAGTATCGTCTTTCTTTATAGACTTTACATAAAATCTCTATCACTTTCAGATAATACTTTTGAATCATAAATGAAAATGTGTGAAAATCAAATACAGAAATCAAGCGAAGACCAAAAATTCAACAATATTCCAAAACACTACTTTGATATAAATAAAGATTTTTGAAGATGATACTCAAGTAAAATATATTAATACAATTGTCTGTCAGTGGGAATCAAGCATACCTTTACTATAAATACTTTCATGGTAATTGTTTGGATGAGCTCTTCACTATGGTACCCAGACTTTTTGAATTTAAGTGCAGTATTAGACTGGCATCGAGATCTTATCAATTTGCAGTCTGGTTAGATATAACCATAAATTCTATGCTAACAGTTTCTTTTCTCACTTGTGGAACTTTTTTCTGGCTTCCTGCTTTCTAGCCAACTTTAATCTGCAAAAATTTAAATGCAATGTCAATCCTGATTACTCTTTCCTCTTCCAACTCATTATTAATGTTTCTGTTCCTAATTCTTCCATGCCCTATATACCCTTGTCTTAGTGGCTTTTCTAACTTGCATGGAGTGATACTGATTTAAAAAAAAAAAAAAAAAAACCTGTGGTCTGCAAAAATCTATTTTCATGACCAATTTTTTTCCTTAAATTTTAATAAAAAAGTATGGAAAAGGCAAGAGACAAATTTATTAAACATAAATTTGTCTCTTGCCCCTTCCATACTTTTGCAGTAGCAATATTAAACTTCACCTACCCACCAATTGCAGTCAGTCAGTCAACCAGTTTTAAGCTCAGCAGGGGTCTGTTCTGGTTCCTCTCCAGGGAAAGGAAGAAAACTTAACTGCCTGAACACCACATATACTTTGTTCTTCATGGTGAGAGTATAAATGTACTTTGTTATAATTTTTTTAATTGTATATGAAATGAATAAGAGTGAATTTTTATATACAAATTATTTTTTTTATAAAGAAGTTGAAAGGTGATAAAATTTGGCTACTTTTTGTGGTTGTAAACACAAAACAAGAATTGATTTTTTCAGAAGAAGAATAGATCTTATCTAATATTAGGTGGAAGAGGTACATGACATAAAAGACAACATGAACAATAAAAAAATGTTGTTTAGAAGTTTTAAAGAAGATTGTTAAATAAACAGCAAATTTCAAGGAAGAAAAATAATTTGGTCAATTATAAAATTGAAACAAAATAAAAAAAAAAATAAAATAAAATAAAATCTTGGCGACAAAAAGAAAAATTGTAGTGCAGAACTGAAATTTTCAAGAATAGTGGGAATAATTATATTTTGTGACGGAGGTAAATAGAATTGCCAATTGTTCTGCATTTGAGAAATTACATGTAAATTCAGTTTTTTTTAAAAGTTGAACTTATTGAACCAGAATGACTAAAACACATACAAAGTCTTGTCTACCTGCACACTCTCAGTCATAGGGTCCTCAGATCCCAGCTTCTGTCCTGCTGCACCTCTCCCTTAGTATGTAATGGCTCATTTGTGTCCCTGAGTTTGAGACCCGTGGTCTATATACTGAGATATGAGTTGATGCACCAGTTGGCTAAAAAGTTCATAGGCTGACTATGAAGAAGTGATGCTAAAGCTGTCAAATCTTGCAAGCATTCATTTCAACTCTTCTTATATATAACCTGTCTCTTTATCTTTGGCTCAAAGAGATGAACACAACTCTCATTTTGGGTTAGGAAATGTTCAAAATTGTCTTAAACAATGTCAAATTTTCTCACGATGTAATCAGCCCTGTGTGCTTTTGATATGGCACTGAGCAGAAGCCTTTGTCATACCATGTTCATTATACAGAATATTCTCAACTGTCACGCAGGAAATGCTAATAGCATTGGCTGTTTGATTTATAGTCAATCTCCTGTCATCCATCACTATTCACAGGAAAGCTGAGTTATGGCAGTGGGGGAAATAGCTAAAGTTGAGATGCCAGGTCAAGACTAATAACTTCTCAAATCCTTCTTTGTATATTTTTAGAATCTGTCTTTCAAGTCTACAAATCAACCATTTGTCTTTGCATTGAATACTGCTGCCATATATAGTCTAGTTCCCCTGCAAATGGCAATTGCTCTGATGAGCTATTTTCATTGGTACCCAAACAGCATGAATTTAAGCATGCTACTAAGTTGGCATCTCGGTCCCACTCTTTTACTGTCAAAATGGTTAAATGTAGCCATCTGCTCTACTTCAACAGTTTCTTATCTCGCACCTCCCATCAGTGGAACTCCCTTCCCCTTATTGACATCTTCTGATGCTTTGATCCCCGTCCTTCTCTTTATCGTTTCCTCAAACACCACCCCCTCTTTATTCTTGCTCTCAATCTCTGTAACCCCTTGCGTGCTAGAGGCACCTTACTTGAGGTGATATGCTTAAAAAACATAGCAGAAGCACTAAACAAGATATAGTAGCAATATTCAAAGCACAGATGAATGGTAGATTTATAAATGTGCAAAATGTATTCTGGTGAGAAAAGTTGTGTGACACCACAGAGTGAATCAACTTTCTTAGCAACTGGATTCACTATAATCATGCTACTTCATATGATTCAGTAACATTCCAGAAAATAACAGACCCCTGAAGAAGGTAGGGGTTTACCCAGCTGAAGCATTGTAAAGTGCTGGGGGTGGCAAAACCAGATATAAGAACTGTCCAAATAAAACTGCATACAATGATTAAAATGTTTGAGAATTCATTGTTCTGATGGTTTAGATTTTTTTAATTTAAGATTTGTTTTTTTGCTTTTTTTTCCTAACAAAGGTCATCTATTTTGTATCTAGTGTCAAGGGTTTTCATGCTAATCAAGTGGCTTAAATTAATGGGTTGCTTTTCAGATTCAAAACTTGTAATTTCATTGAGTTAATGTTTTTACTTTCTTATACGCCTTTGAGTTGAGAGACATTTGATAGATTATATCTTTGTGGAACAGGTGTGTTTATAAGATTAATTTCACTTGTCAATACAAATGATTACAAAAGCCAAACGGGGACTTTGTTGGCAACAACTCCCTTCATTATCCTACTCTCTACAAAATAAAACAGATTCAATGAGTTTTTCCTGTATAAATATATCCTAAAAGGAATACAAAAATATATTAACAAATATAAGTAATTAAAATTAATCGCCACAACTACAATAACATTACTATATTAACAACAAATCAAAAAGCCATAAAAAATATTTGGAGAGAGAGTGATGAAAAACATAATTAAACTCAAAGTGTTTTTGTAATAATAGTCATGGATGTTAGTAGTTTGAATTCTACTTGGAGAGGGTTGTGGCCAAATAAAAGAAATTATCAAAAACACAATTTAAAATTAATTAAAAATTAGTGCATCGTAAACAGGTTCAGGTATTTTGTAAGATTTTTTAATTAAATGTTCACTTAATAGGAGGCCCCAGAGCCACTCGAGGTAGAGGGTTACTGAATAAGGTTGTTGTATGGGCATAAAAGGACGGAGGACATATTATGAGGATATGTAGGATAGATAATCGTTGACTTTGGATTTGAAGAGATTAAAATTCTCAGAAGTCTGTTTCCTAAATGAATGAATGTAAATTGCTTCACTTTTTATATCCTATGTTTACTGTTATCAGTTCCTTATTGTTATCAAAAAGGCTGTGTTTAAAAATCACCACAATAAATTGCCTACCCTCTTTCTCTCTTTATTCTTTCATATGTAAGAATTCCACTCAGCAATTCTTAGCAAGCATTATTAGAGCTGGTTGACTGAACTGAAACAAAATAGTTTGAAAAGACAAGAATTTCATGTAAATACAATATTTACATACAAATGTGCAACAAGTTTTAAATACTTTCCAAAACCAAGTTGCCCATGTTGCAAATTATGTTATCAGTCAATGGAAAAATGCAGACAAAAGAATAGAAAAAATGCAGACAAAAGAATAGAAAAAAAAACAAATTCTAACTTGAATGTGCTTCACTAGAGAACTGGTGACTTGTGAACCATGAAAAATAAGGAAAGAGATGTCAGTTACTTTCTGGTTTTATTTTCATACTCATGTGGAGTGATCATATGAAACTTTATATATCGGAGCAGATAAATATTTTTGTATCCTGACTGTAATATATACTTGTTTTACATGGTTTCCCCATTACAAAAAAAGTGAGAAATGGGGGCCCGAGAGAGACAAGGTTGGAGCAGAATTGGCAAGCAGAACATTATGTTTAGGACTCCAAATTCTAGCTTCAAGATTCTTCCAAGGATTAAAGAATTGGTTATTCACTTTGGTGGCATAGTAATTCTGAGTTCAATCCTTAGGCTGGGTAGTACAGATATACTCAGTAGAAATATGACTGCACTATAATAAAGGACAATTCTCCAAGACAAAATATCTCGGCAGAATGTGAATAATTTACTCTTATAGATTAAATAAAGGGTTCATTTGACTCAAAGAAGGCTAGAAAGCATAATGGCCGAAAATAAGGATATTACTCTTGCAATAAACAGAGAATAAGACCGATATTATAATTATTAAATTTTGAATATTATGACAAACTTCCAACTTAAATTGAAGAATTACATTATTTGAACTCTTATCTTCATTTTCATTTCCATATGCACAATGGTTTGGCTGTTGTATGCGCCGGCCTTCTTCAGGTGATTGGAATTTCAAATCAAACCATCTAGTTCATCCTCCAGGGTAGATTGTTCTAGTTTCACTAGCCATACCTCAAGAACGCATGGCCCAGTGGATAAAGATATTGCTTATATCCACTGACTAGAGGACAAAATAAAGAATTTGGTTTCAAATTCTAATCACCTGAAGAAGGCTGAAGTGTACAGTTGCTGAAACAAACTCTTTCTCACTCTTTTGTATGCATCAGGACTTTTACAACTGAACTCTTAAAGCTTTCACCTTATCCTTCTCTGTTTTTTTACTGTTATATAAAAATTTCTTTTGTATTTATCTACACTCTGAGCATTTTCTTTTACATCATTAACACTTTCACTGCTACTCATTTGCCCAGTGCTGCCCCCATCTGGCCAACCATTTTTAAAGAAAATGCCAAATTTCAACCTACATATTTTATTACACAGAAAACTGGCACCAGTGTGTTTTACAGCATTCCATTTTCATGGATATACCTGGGAATGACTTACCAGATCAGTAATGGGTATACACATGATATCTTTTGAAGCAATGTCCTTTGTGGTTTTATGATAGATGGTGCAATGGGACACTCATAACAGCGGTATGCAAAAAACGTAGGTTTCCGTACTTAGCCAGCTGGAGCAAGATAAGAAAAACGAAGATCTCCGTAGTTAGCAGCAGAAGTGTTAAACAAGTCCAATATACTGATATATATGGTGGAAATAGATGTTCTCATGAGTTAAAAAAAACTCTTCCATAACTAATAACTCCATAGCCACCAGAGATGCATTGTCTTCTGTACCTTTCTACTTTTTTGTTTTGTTTTCTATCTGTATTCAGGCATTTGCTGCCATTAAATTTTCTGAAATTATAATATCTCTCTCTCAAATGAAACAAATTTTGTGAGCAATTCAAATGTTTTTGCAGAATCTATGAAAAATAGATTATTGTCCTTCGGTATTGCTTGCTGTGGATAATTATTCTGATCATAATATTGCATTTCTTGTTCTAATCTCTTTAATGACAAAGCATTGTTCTTGCCTTATTTCTCATTTCTGCTACACTATTGATCAGAATTTGGATGATAAGTTTAGTTATGTGGCTCATTAAGCTGATTGTCTAACAGAGCTTGCATTCAGTTGCACCTTGCTTATTAGGCAGCTCTACAAAGAGAAATATATTAAGGTCTTCCAGTATATTGCCACTGTTGAATATTTCATTATTTCCCTAATCATATTGATCCCATTATTTTCTAAGGCAAATTGCATCTTGTTATGGTAATACAAGGAAATATTTGGCCTTCATTGACGAAGCAAATTTCACTTAAAATTTATAAAATCTTTCCTCATCTTCTATACTAAATTTCTTATATGTGATTTATAAACAAAGGCATTTGAAAAATTTTATATTTTCTAATTCCATTCTGAATTTTAATGATGGATTCAGGATATATGTCATCACTGTTTTCATTCCAGATCATAGTTTCTGTTTTGGAAAGATTTAACTTGAGTCCAATTTTTTGTAATATTTGATAAAAGATACCAATATTCTGTTCCAGATCTGTTTTTATCCAAACTATGAATACCTATGTCTTCTGTATACCCCCATCATCATCAGTACATTTGCCTCAGGAGGAAAATCAGGATCGTTGTTTTCTGTTAGATTCATTTGGATATGGAATGCTTAAATGATCAGTGTATATCTCTTCACATCTGTGAATGCACAGATTTCTGTTTTTTCTAGCAAACAAATTTTTGTTAGTTATGTATAGAATCTCCCTTTTTTTTTCTGAAACAATACTTGTTTCAGTTAAGGCATAAACTGACATCATTCAGATTTTACAGCTATGTACAACAATATTGGCAGCCATCATTCTTTTTGACTGGTGTAAGATATTTTTTACTGTAATATCTGATTTGTATATTGCAGTTCCAACTCCATGTTTTTCTTCTTGTGGCCAGTCCAAAATAAATTGTATTCCAAATACACCATGAAATCACTACCAAGTAAATACTCTTCTTGCATACAGACAACATCAAGTTTTGCTTTCTTGCATACTTCTAAAAGGAAGTGTACCCTGAAATCATCAGATACTGAAAGGACACTGATTGTCCTGATTTGAAGAACTTTTTGAGTTTTAATGGACATGATACAGACTTTATATATATATATACTATATATTTGAACTGAAATCCTAAAACACGGAAAGAATACTAGAGTAGATGAAATTGTGACTTAATAAAAGAAAAGATTAAAATGAAATGTCATATTTATTTATTGATTTCTATTTTAAACAGATGATAATACTAAGAATAAGTTGTCCATTTGACAATGAGGTCTTTATCCAGTTGTCTAGTGTAAAATATACCTGCATGCACTTGTGTGTGAATTTAAACTTAATTTTTTTATTAATTTTAACTAGATTAAAGAATCTAATTTTTTGTTAATTTTACTTTGGTTCCAATTCTTAGGATAACCGTAAGAGAGGTGTTTAAAAATTTAGTAATTCTCTTTGGCTTGGAAGGGATCTACAGCCTTATTCTGAAATCTTCCTGAAGATGATTTCTTGATAAAAGTACTCAGCCTCCTGTGCTGTGAACAGGTTAATAGTAGGTAGGTATGTTTACCCATTACCCAAACAGTACTCTTTCCATGTCTATCAAGCAGGTGTAGAGGTTTCTCATTTTTCTGTTTCGGATGTGGTTTAGCAGTTCATTTCTTCCATACCTTTAATGATTTAACTGTCTTAACCATTTGGTGATCTAATTGATCAGTGACTGCAGCTTTTCATTATAAGAGTACTGGTTTGACATTTATCTGGTTGCTGCTTCCAACTGGTAGTGAGGAACCGGAATTCTTTGGTAGCACTTAGAGAGGCTGCTCTGATCAACAGTTGCATAATATCAGGGCATTTGTAGTGCCATGACATGCATGGATAGATAGCCCTGAATTTACAATGGGCAACCATGAGGCCACATTATGCTTTAGTCTTGACCACCTTCTGACCAGTTTGCATTCACATTGATGAGTGTGATAATTATTTTGTTCTTTTACTTCTTAAAAAAATACAATGAAAAGAAATACATGTAACCCAGAAAACAAAAAAAAAAAAAATCACCTCTTCCCCTGCACTGAATGTTTCTTTCTCCAATATTCATGGCATTCATTTCAATATCTGTAGTATATGTTCTCTTGCAATGGTCTCAAGATATCTTTGCATTTTTTAAACTAATTTAAATTCTTCTATTGGTACCAATGAATTCTCTGTTCAGGTCTATGTTCTGCATTGCCAAAAAGATTCTGTCATACATGTGCGTGGCTTCAGCATTTATATTCAGGAATATTTCCCAATTGCAAGCAAATTGTCTCTCTCTCATATGCTTTCAACTTATATTGTTACACTCTGTTGGCTATCCCTTTTATTCTTTATTGATCTCTATCTTCTCAGGACTTTTGCAAATATTTTTGTGTTTGGAGATTTTAATGCTCATCATGTCAAGTTACTTAATCTTTCTAATGTTTCTGATGTTGCCAGTATTCACACTTTCATTTTTTTCATTGTTCAGCCTCTTAATGATGTAGTGGATTTCCCTACTCATTTCCCTAATAAATCTGATCAACATTCTTCTTTACCTGTTTTATTCCTTACCTCCTCTTCGAGCTCTTGTTGAGCATCACAACTCTCTCCTCTTGGCAATTTGAGTCATGCTGTAGTATCTATTGATATTTCTTCTTAATCATTTATTAGAAATGAATCCACTATTCATGACTTCTTTCTGTTGACAGTGTACTGATTTGGATTGATTTTATGACTTTATTGGAGACACCCCTTGGAGTGATATTCTTAACCTTCCTATTGAGAATTGTGCCACTTAAGTTTCTTCTTGGATTAAAGCCAGCATTTATACTTTTGTACCTTCTCACAAGTACCAGGTGAAAAACCATAATCTTCTTCTTGGTTCACAATGGCCTGTTCAGCTGCTGTACTGGAGATGTCACTTTTATCGAGTGTGCCAGCATGATAATTCTGATCACAACAGACACCTCTTTGTGTCTACTTGTAATAATGGCAAATGTGTCTTTAATGAGGCTAAGTATTTGTTTGCTGATAGAATAAGGCACTATATAGTCTCTAACAAGTTTGGTTCACATGACTACTGGCAGCTCTGTAATAGTCTGTGAAATAAGAGTAAGTTCTTGATCATTCCTCTTAATTTGATGCGTCATCATTTTCGGCTAATAAAGCAGAACGCTTTGCTCATAATCTTCCAATTCTATTCTTGACTTATCTGGAGTATCTCTTGCCTGACTTTCTACTTAAAACTGATGCATATAACTCTTTCTATGCCTTCTGCTGTCGTCTCTAAACTTGATCTCCAAAAATGAATGTCTTGAAGAAATATGCTCAGAAACTGGTTCCTGTTCTCTATAAGCTCTACAATAGATCCCTTACTGTGTTTCTTGCTTTTTTTTTTTTCAATTCCTCCAAAAATGAAATCTTTAATCTTCCTATTGAAAATTGTACCAGTGGTTTCTTTCAAGATCAAATCTGGCATTGATGCTTTTGTGCTATCACATAAATACTAGATGAAACTCTCTCCTTGATACACACCTGATTGTTTAGCTGCTATAGCCCATGGCAGATAACTTTCTATCTATGCCAATGTGATACTTCTGATCATAAGACACCTCTTTGTGCCTGCTTGTAATAATGGCAAATGTGTCCTTAATGAGGCCAATTATTTGTTTGCTGATGAATGAGACATCATATAGACTCTAACAAGTTTGGTTCACATGATTACTGGCAGTTCTTTAATAGTGTGTTAACTAAGAATAAATCACCTCCTTTATCCTGTCATCTGGGGATGACAATAAACTACATCTGTGTCCTGAGTAAGATGATAAACTACATCCAACAGCAAGGCCATCGATCAGGAGGCTTTGAGGAATATGGAACCACCTCTTAATTGCTGGTGTTCTCGAGTCCACACTGACCTTGGGTGGCAGCATCTGTTAGTGTCCAAGCTATGGAAAAATAGTTAACACCCAAACTGGGGTCAAAACACTATGAAAGTGTAAAAATAGGTTTTAATATCTGCAATATGTTTTTGTAAAAAAATTAACAGTAATAAATTTTTGAAGAAAAAATTACCAGCAATACATTTTTGGAAAAAACAAATTACCAGCAATAAAAATTTTGTCGGCATTAAATAACCCATTGAGGTTCATATACCATAAAACAAACCAAACCTCCTCTATCCCACCTCTCTTCACTTTAAAATATTAACATCTTCTGATGATAAAGCTGAATATTTTGTTTGTAAATTCACTTTTAATTCTATTCTTAATTCATCTGTAGTATCTTTGCCTGATTTTCCACTTATAACTGAGTCTCTATTGAGTGATATGCATATAATTCTGTCCATGGTTTTGTTTATCAGCATTAAATTGGATCCTCATAATGTATGTGAACTTGATGGTATCCCTTCAATAGTTCCTTAGAAATGTGTTCTTGAACTGGCTCTGGTTCTCTCTAAACTTTATAATAAATTCCTTGCTGCATCTTACTTTCTTGCTTGTTGGAAATCCTCTTCTATAGTTCCAGTCTTTAAGAACTAAGTTGAACATTCTGAACCTTCTATTGGTCTATTAGCCTTCTACCTTTTTACTAGAGATTCTAAATAATTCTGAATTGGTTAAGCCTCTCATCTTACAAGGTCTTATTTCAGATAAGCCATATCTCTAGGTCAACTGCTGATGTATTAACGATTATTGCTGAAAGCTTTAGATAAGAATGGTGAAGCTTGGACTGTTGCTTTGGATATGTCAAAGGCATTTGACAGGTGACTCTTCTAGATCTTTCTGCATTAATGCAGGTGTCACTTAGAGCTTTATCCTTGATCCTACCTTGTTCTTAATTTTCATAAATGTTCTTCTTGACGTCATCACTTCTCAGCTCAGTACCTATACTGATAACACAACTATTTACTCCCATCTTAATAGTAAGTCTGAGAAGGTCAAATTGGCAGCTGATCTAAAAAATGATCTACAATCTATTGTTAAATAGGGCAAGGAGTGCCTCCAAAACAAAACTTCTCACTTTTAATCATCTGATGGAACATTTTTTTACCTTCTATCAACATGGTTGATTCTAACCTCCAGTAGAGTGACTCATTGCGCCTTCTCAGAATTACATTTTCTGCTTATATGAAGTGGAAAGATTGTATTGAATTAATTGCTAAATCTGCAGCTAGGAAAGATGTGTCAAGCTAGGCAATTTTTCTCACCAGAATATATCTTACATATTAGATATATTGCTTTATAAGACTACCATTTGTCTTTGAATATTACTGCTTTATCTAGTCTGGTGTTCCTGCTATATAGAGATTCTTGATAAAATCCAAAAAATCTGCAATGTTCTTGGTTCTGATCTGGCATCTCAACTTCAATCACTTTCTCCACCACCATAATGTAGCATCCCTGTGCCTTTTCTATAAATACTTTCATGATAATTGTCCTGATGAACTTTCCTCTTTGGTACCTAGACTCTATGAATTTAAGCACAGTACTAGATTTGTGGGAAGGTCTCATTATTTAAAGTTGAAATGGTTAGATGTAACTGTCTTATGTTAACAATTTCTTCTATCATACTTCACACTTGTGTAACTCTCTTCCGGATTCTTGCTTTCCTGTTAACTTTGATGTTTAAAAATTTAAATACATTGCCAATCATTATCTTCTGCCTTCTTAATTCTTGTTCTTTTATTGACTTATCTCCTTCATCATCATATTTTTCTCATATTTTTTAACATCCGTTGCATCTTAGTGACTTTATTACCTTGCTTGGGGTGAAATGTTTAAAAAAGTCTTTCAGTGTGTTGGAATCTTAAGCAGTGTATTAAGCCTGATATAGAGAGTGAATACATATATAACAGAAGGGGAGGATTCAGTAAACTTTCTTATCTGTGTCTCTGGCATTCAGCTTACTGAAAGGAGTAACATAGAATAGTATTTCTTTGGACTAGTCATTCCAAGGAGAGTGGCTACGGTCTTTGATTTGCCATCTTTGGTTTTTAATCCTCTTTTGGTGGTTCAAGATTAGGAGTCCGGAAAAATTTTTGTAATTTGATCATTCCATTATTGGTACTTTTAATCCTGTGTGGTATTTGCACATATATCTAAATGTGGGAAGAATTCTTCAGACTGTAAGCAAGTGTCTTTTGATCCTGTTTTTGGTGTTGTGTGTTGATCTATTTTTAGCATTGCCAAAAACATTTGTTAGAATTTTGGAGGAATGACAACCTTTATTACAATCTGATCTGACTCTGCTGCTTTGTGCCGATCTTAACTCAGAATTTAATATTTCAGATCCTCCCAAGTTTCTTTTATACATCATAAGGTTACCTCTTTTGTCAGAAGTATTCGTTAATATATTTGTTGTATTTTTTCTTTCTCTATTATGAACTTTCTTTTTTTGCTTTTAGTCATTGACTCCCAAGAGGATGTTTGCCCAATCACTACAATCTTAATTTGTTCAAGTCTAAGGTTAACTATTAACTTCCCCTCCTACGTTTACAAATTACCTCAACGTAACCCTGCTTTTTCTTTTTTTTTGAGCACATCTTTTGTCTTATATTTTTTTTTATTCAGTGATGCATACCGACCGTCCCTGTGATGCTCATTTTTTCTCTGCACACTTTTCAGCTAGCCATTCATCTTTTGCCAGAATATATATATATATAATGTCTTTGGTCATGATATTTTGTTGTTAATAATTTGCCCAGAGGTTTTGAGAATATTAAACCTGCACTGGAATTTGTATGTTGACATTGACCAGGAAGTGAACACAAAGCAAGAAATGGAGTGAGTGAGCAAAAAAAAAAAAAAAATTGAAAAACATGGAGAACCACCAGGAAACAATCCTTCTGACAAACCAAAAAAGATCCTGCAGTCAAAAGATGTGGAAAAACTTTTGGTGATGAATCTTAAGTCTGTGAAAAAAACTTCAGAAAATTAATGACTTTCTGACTTTTGACCTAACAAAATGTGCAATCGCTTACTCATAGATCGAAAATCCATTTTCCTTCTTCAGCCAGTTGGTTTTCCTGAGCTAAAAAATAAATGTGAATATCTGGTTAATGCCTATGCTGATTTAAATGAATGCAAGCATTTTGATCACTGCCTGACCCTTGATAAAAATTTTGTGATTGTCCCTTTGCTGTGTAGAAAAATAATTTCAGATAACTTGAATTCTATGATTCCCAATATCAAAATTTCACTCATTATTACTGTGCTTGATTCTGACCAACTATAGAAGCAACATTCATTTTTAAGATTGAAACTTACAAAAATCAGTTTCACAAGAAAATGGGGCAGATAGTCTGCTGTGGAATTTACCCTTTTTCACATGATTTTTTTTAAACATAGTTTTGCAAATTATCTTGAAAAACAATGTAGCCTTTCTATGAGCAAGTTTCAACTTACATTACTGGTCTTCCCTAGTTGGAGAATTAAGGATAACAAATAATGAATAACATGAAACCATTTTTAGTGCATAAAAAAAGATAGTTTTATGGACAAACAAAAAAAATGTCCAATTGTGATTTAAATATTAGCTATATGTACCTGAAGAATGTTTAAAAATTGAAGTCCCTTCAGAACAATTGAAGTTCCTTTGGGATTTCATTTCATTAATAAAGATATACCGAGTGTGAAATTGTTGATGTGATTTCAGCTAATGTTGACTCCAGGCCAAGCTAACGATTATTCTGAAAGTGAGAGAAGAAAACAAGAAAAAGGAATTGCTATCCAGGTTTTAAGATCCACACAACATACACAATTTTTAAATGTTAAACTTCCACTAGGCTCCACCCGTGACTGAACTTGCTTACACTCTAGTACACAAAAAATGACATCCTGAACATCATTGATTGCAAGCTGATTATAAATCAATTATCTACTAAGAAATCATGCAAACAATTTTTCTACTATACCATCTCCATCTGTACAGTGAAAATTTATGGTGAAATGTTTATTAGATACCAACACAGACATATTAAAAAACTGAAAAACTCATTTTAAATAATTCTGATATCTTCTTGGAAGTTAAATTTAGATTTTAACAGAGATAATACACTAAAACTAATCCGAAAATGAATTTCCATATGTAAATAAATTTCATTATTTATATTATCCGGACTATTGTCCTCAATTTTTTTGCCATATTTATTACAACATTTCAGCCATTGTATGCTCCGGCCTTCTTCAGTTGGTCGGAATGTTGAACTGAACCCTTTATTTCGCTCACTGGGGTAGACTGTTCTAGTTCCATGTTTAATGGATATCAGCTTAAGGCAGTGGGAAACTTTCAAAGGGAAATTAACAGGAGATAACTGCTAACTTACATCCATTAAAATATGGCATGTGGAACTAGAACAGCCTACCTCAGTGAGCAAAATAAAGGGTTCAGTTTGACATTCCTACCACCTGAAGAAGTTTGGAGCATACAACGGCCAAAACAATAGTCCAAATAATGTAAATAATGTACATAATACCTCATCTCAGAAATATAGACAAGTAAATAAAGTTATCGACATTTTTAGAACAGTTGCTCAATATTCAGTATTTTTGACAGGTATTTGTTTTGATATTTAGTATATTTAACGACTAATTAACTGAATTTGCTTCAAACATAGTAAGAAAAAATTATCTATTTATGTACAATAGCCTATAGTACAATAATAGTTTTCTGCTCTTACCCCGGATTTTAAAAAGCAGCCAAATTTTTTTTTTAAATTTTAAAATTACCGAGGTTTAACAGTACAACAATCAAGAAATTGGTATTTTTTATGTTTAAAAATAAATCCCTCCACTTTATATCATTACAAAATGTGAAACTAAGCAGTAGGAGCAATTAGTTGCTCTTCTGAATGTTAACATCAGGATTGTAGTTTTTTTTTTTTTTTTTTTTTTTTTTTTGAGGCATTAAAACTTACAAGACCTTTTCCCCCATTTAACAAATGATTGGAGGCCATTTTTGAGAGTAGTTTCCAGTTTTATTTTGTTGAACCTATCTGACTTGTTATTAAGGCCGGAGTAAATAATTGTCACCAGCATAAATGCTTAGTTCAAAACTGATAACATTTGGGAGATCATTGATAAAGATAAGAAACAACGTAAGTTCAAAGGATAGAGCTCTGGAAGAAGCTGTATTAATGTTAAATGTTCTAGAAGTATGGTCATTCAACATGACTTTCATTACCCTACTTGTTAGAATGATTTGGATTAAATTAAATATCTGGCCAGACACACCAAAGCCCTTGAGCTTGTGGAGAAGGCCAGCATGCTAAACCCTGTCAAATGCTTTTGAGATATCTAAAGCCATAGCCTAATCATCACTGTTGTTATCAAAATCCTGCTAGACAAATTCAGTAATAACCATTAAGGCATAATAACAAAAGCCATAGTGTTTATCTAAAAGAAGGCCATATGAACCAATTCAGAGTTGGGTAGAGCCTCTGGTACTTTTCCAAAAAGAGGTGAAAAACTAATAATTCGAAGTATCGGAATGTTCTTAAAGATAAGCACTATAGAAGAAGATTTCAAACAAGTTGGAAAGTAAGAAATAGCAAGGAATTTGTAGTGATATTTGTAGAGAAAAGGAACCAGTTCAGGATCATATTTCATGGATAGAGTTCTGTTTCTATCACTTAGTAGAAATTCCTTTCTAGGGAGAAAATCAAGCAAAGATACTCCTGAAGAGTCAAGAGTGGAGTTGGGCAAGAATTTCTGAGCAAATCATTCTGCTTTATCAGCAACAGATGACAATAATAATTGAAGGGAGGAGGGATTGAGAATTTATTCTTGTTCAACATATTCTTACAGAGCCACCACTAATCTCTAGAAGCAAACTTGTAACTAAGTGACTTTGCTTTGTCAGGAACACACACTCATTACAAGTGGATACAAAGAGGCATCTATTATCATCAGAACTGTCACATTGGTATAGCCAGCAGAAGTGATTCCTGTGGGCTGTAGCAGCTGAACAAGCAGGAGTGACATAAGGAGATGATTGTGGTTTCTTAGTATTTCCAAGCTGCCATGAAAGCTTCAATGCCTGCTTTCACACAGGAAGAAAATTCAGTACATAATTTTTCAATCAGAAGATTAAAAATTTAATTCCAGAAGAACCAGACTGTGAACTGCACCAGTCATGATGAACAGAGAGATTTCCTTGGGGTGGGCACCATACCTCAAAAGACTATTACGGTAAGTCTCACCTGACATCAAGTGGAACTCATACATACAATCCACTGCTAAAGATGCAGGTAAAATGGTCAGCTTCCTGTACCACTCCACTAAGTACATGTCTCTCCTGCTATTCTCTACATTTACAAGAGCCAGATTAGGCCAAAAACTATTGTTGTCATATTTGGGTGCTTAGACCTTCCTCTCCAACCTTGATAGTCCAAAAGCATCTCAGAGTGCTTGTGGGTGACAGATTATTTTCCACCCTCCAACCTCTCTTGCAGGCAGAAGGTGCTAGGCCTCTCACTACCTCTATTGCTACTTCCATGGAAAGTGTTGGATAGACTACATTCCCTGGTTCCACCAGTTCAAACCTTCATGGCAAGGAGCCACCATGTCACTTACATTGTAGCAAACCACCCACATTCCCTCTGTATTCCATCAGTAAGAAGTAAGTTCCACTTGAACAGCTTCTTCCAGCAAACCACTGCTCTGTGGAATTGACTCCCAAGAGGATGTTTGCCCAATCACTACAATCTTAATTTGTTCAAGTCTAAGGTTAACTATTAACTTCCCCTCCTACCTTTACAAATTACCTCAACGTAACCCTCTGTCATGAGTTGCTATGTCCTTGTACAGGGTAAACATTACTGTAAAAAAAAAAAAAAAATACATAGAGACACACACATACATTTTATGTTTAAATACTGATTTTGTTGAAAAGTACTAATTATTTATTGACGGTTTATATTTTTATTCTTGTGGGTGGGTTGATAAGAGCCCTAGTGCATTGCTTTCCATAGAGCTTATAATACTCTTAAAACAATGAACCTGATATTAAAGCATCCTGGGTAAGATGATTAACTACATCCGCATGCTGGGTAAGACAAACTATAAAATAGCAAGGCCTCTGATCAGGAGGTTTTGAGTAGCATGGAACCACCTCTTACTTGCTGGTGTTGCCAGGTCCAACCTGTAAAGTTCCCAGCTATGGACAAATAGTTAATCCCAAAAATGGGGTCAAAACACTATGAAAGTGTAAAAATAGGTTTTATTAACAGCAATACATTTTTGAAGAAAAAAATATTACCATACATTTTTGGAAAAAATATTACCAACAATAAAAATCTTATCAGCATTAAATAACCGACAGGGGATGATATGCTGTAAACCAAACCTGATAGTAAAACAGTCTTATTTGAAATGTCGATAGAAATGGACATGACTGATATGGAGAAATTCAGTACATTTTAATAAATTAAATTTCTGACAATTTGCAGGTTTAACACCTCAATGTTACAAATATTTTTGATGAAAAATAGTATCCCAAGGCCTTAGCAATAAGCATTGTCAGAAGTCTTAGAGAATGCTATAACATCATTCAGTCTGTGATCTTTGGACCAATTGTTTAATTCAGCCAAAAATTGAAATCTGTATTTTTGGAATATCAAATTTTATTCTGTGGCAATGAACACATTGGGAGCCTAAAAAAGTATAAAAGTAATAGAGTAATTGGTTTTGTGGATTAAAACCTTTAAGATGAAGGGAAGAAACATTGATAGGAAAATGTGAAATAATATTTATTACAAACAAAAACAAGCCATACACAAATAAAAACAATACTGCTTACAGATTATTGTCTGAGAGCATGTTAATCTATAATACAATGATGCTACATTGTGTCATGGAATTATCCCTCCTTGTCTTTCAAGTAACAAGTGTTCATGCCTTTTATTTTTTGCTTTCTTCACTCAGAGGATTTTGTCATGATAAGACATGTTTTGTTTCTCCTTTGTGAGATTTTTCAGTGCCTAGCAAAACAGATAAGAAAATATATTCCTTCAACAAAAGGTGATAATTGCTACATGAATAGCAAAATCTGCAAACTAGTGACCATTTAATGAAATACATACTTCTGAAAATATATATATATATATATATTAAAATTTTTAAAAAGCAATTGGAAGGTAAATATTTTATGCAGTTTGGGAAAATATTACAAATTCAGTTAACTTTTTGCAAGTGTACAGGAAAATTTACAAAAGTCTAAAAACCCCAATTAGTCCATGTATTAGTCATGTCTGAATGTTCAGAGGGTTACATTTTTGTAGCATTTGTAGAACCTGAAAGTAATATTGAGTTAAATGCCAATTATAATAGCCATGAAAATTTGACGGTTTTCCTATTTTCATTTTCTGATGAATCTTATTTCTCAAGTTAATGATTGAATATGTTCATGGTGAGTTCTATGGCAAGAAAATATCTGTAGAAATTCCTCTACCACTTCATTAAATATTTAAGCTTAACAGCTTTATCCTAACATATATTAAATAAATATGAATGCTGGTTGTTATTTTAAGAAGTGGGTACAAATTAAGATTTGAAATTGACAACTTTTCCCATTTCACTTAAACAAGTTAAACCCTTCTAGCTACCCTTTCTTTCTTTCAAGGAAACCAATTAGGGTCTCTGATATATCTTTTCTCTCATTCCACATGATCAAAATGGAATGGTTCATTATTTAAGGGGTATTAGCAGGGCGTAATGGTCGTGCTAAGGGAGTGACAAGCTGAATTATAATCAGATACTGTATGAAATGATGGTATTTTAAATAAAACATTCAATGTGAAAATATAAAAAAAAATGAGGAAATTACAATGTTTAAGAACTGTATTAAATTAAATATTTTAGGTTACGAATAAAAAAATCACTTTATAGACGTTTAAAAATAATCTTCAATCAACTATGAATCTGTCAATGGCATCAGTGAAGAGATAAAAAGGTTTCTATTAAAATATATCTGAAGATTACAAGATATGACTTACGCTGGGGAATAGCAACTGGGGAAATATAGAATTAAAACAAAAAAATGAAGAAATTACTATTCCAAATGATTCATCAAATAATGACATCTCAGACCTTCAACTTATATTAATTTATTTCAATCAAATTGCAATAAAAATACAGTAAATCTTGATGACTGACAATCTCCTTCTTCTTTATTATGAGTACATTTCTATAGGACAATCATTTGCAATTTACATTATACATAAAATCGCCCTGTCTCAATAATGTTTGACTATTGACAATCCTTTTTTTTTTTTATGTGTTTCAGTACATCTCTATAGTAATATCATTAGTAATTCATTTACACTAGAAATTTCAGTTTTATTATTTAAATTTTCTGATGAATCATAATTCAGTATCTGTCTATATTTCTAAGATGAGGTATTATGTACATTATTTACATTATTCAGACTATTGTCATTTTTGCCGCCATATTTATTATATTTTGGCTGTTGTATGCTCTCGCCTTCTTCAGGTGGTTGGAATATCGGACTGAAACTGATTTTGCTCACTGGGGTAGACTGTTCTAGTTCCACATGCCATGTTTTTAATGGATGTCAGTTATCAGTTATCTCCTGTTAATTTCCCTTTGAAAGTTCTCCACTGCCTTAGCTGGGTATTGAACTCACACTCTTTGGGTCCTGTCACTGGATCTAATGCCTTTATCCACTGTGCCATGTAGAGAACTTTCAGACGTAAAATTAACAAGAGATAACTGATAACTGACATCCATTAAACATGGCACATTGAACTAGAACAGTCTACCCCAGTGTGCGAAATAAAGGGTTCAGTTTGACATTCCAACCACCTGAAGAAAGCCGGAGTGTGCAACGGCCAAAACGTTGTAATAAATATGGCTACAAAGATGAGGACAATAGTCCGAATGATGTAAATAATGAATCATAATTCTTAAGTTAATGATTGAATAAGCCCTTGAGAGTTTCATGACTACGAAATAACAATGGAAATTTCCCAATTACATAAATTAAATATTTGAGCTTAGTAACTTTAACCAAATATTACAATAACAATAATAAATATGAATGCAGGGTACAAATGAAAAGTCTTGAAATTGACAAGATTTCCATTTCACTGAAGCAAACATTAAATACCTGGATGTTTTCATCTCTTATTTTTTCTTTCTTCCTTTCTTTTTCTTACTGAAACCAAACAGCATCTCTGATATGTCTTCTCTGTCTTTTCTCATGGTCACATCAATTATTTATTATTGTCTGGGTGTAATGTACATACTAATTAAGGACCAAGCAGAATCACAACATAATTATATAGATAATAGCTATATTCTATAAGTAATACTTGCTTTAATTCATGACAATACGTTTTTGATTTTCAAAAAACATTATGCAAATTGAATGAGAAACTTGCTAATATAACTTTGATGTAAAATTGTGTTGTACATTTGAATTGTAAAAGATTCTATTTTTAAACATTGTTATGGTAAGTTTCTTTCATTGTCCTATGAATGACCTTCTTGCAACAATGTCACATTGAAATACCGGTTTGTATTTGATCACCGAAGTTAAGCAATGTCAAGCTTAGTCAGTACCTAGACAGGTGACTGCTTGGGAATACCAGGTGTTGTAAGCTTGGATGTGCTGATGGTGTAATGGATAATGGCTCAGAATTGGAAATTGAAGATCTGAGTTCAAATTGCAGTAGTTATTTTCACTTATCCCAAATACCTTTGGAAAAAGTATGAAGTCACCTCTTCTCACCCCAATTATGGGTTAATTAGTAGACTTGTATCAGTAAATCATTATTATCTCCAAAACTTCTTACAATCCAAAAATCATTTTCTGGATTTAAATGATTGATAAACCATAAAAACAAATCCATCAATCTTGCAACAAAGCTTACACTCACCAAAAAAAAAAATGAATATATACCCTTTGTAACTTCTTGATGTCCCTGGAGTTTATTCAAATTTGCTATCTTGCAGAAGACATAAGTGTTAAAAAATTAGCTTCTGAAATTCATACTTTTTATATATGGTCCTATGCAGTAAAAGTATTTTGGTTTCTGATTTTTTTATACTAATGTTCACCCAATACAAGAGCCCATCAAGATAGAGGGCTACTGTGTGATGTATGAGCATAAGAAAGGCCAAGAAGTGGAGTTCTTGCTTCCAGGAAATGATTTAGTTTTTTTTTTTTTTGTAAAGTTATAATTAATACAGAAGGCCTTTCTAAACATTTTTAGAATTAATTTTTTACAAAATATGACTTGTTAGTGAAGCCAAATTTATAACTCAAAATGCATATAAAAAATATAATTCAATGAAAAACTTAGTTAATAATTAAAAAAATGAATGAGTAATTAATTAAAGTTAAGTTTGAAAAAGTTGTTCATGTGAATAGAAATTTTGATGCATTTGTTTAGTAAATTCTCATGTCATGGATTATATCTTGTTATAAATAAATGTCAAAATCAAATGCATTTTTAATTGATTCAATTTTTATTTATTTTGGCCCTTTTTTGTTACTTTCTGCCTTCATCTTTTGATCCCTTGATTAATTTTTCAAAGCTCCTGTAATACATGTTCAGCACTTGTATTAAAATAAAATGAACACTACAGCACACTGACAATTTTTAACATGTTTTAAATGTATTACTTTTCTTCATTTGATGTTGACTGTGTTTCTTTTCTGCTTTTGTATATGTATTGGTGCACTGGGGACTGCTGTTCAATTTCATTATGCATTTCAGTCACAAGAAAATTAAATATTTTCCAATGTATGAGAAACACATTTGCCTAAGAGCTACCCACATTTTCACTCACACACACACCCTAGAGTGACTGTACTTATTCCCTCCATGACATGTTAAGCAAATATATTGTATCTCATAAAAAATATAGTGAGCATCTACTTTGGAGTATTCTATAAAAATAGTATTAATATTTACATTAAAAAAAAAACAATAAGATTTTAAATTTGGAAAGTTTAACTTATCAACTATAATCATAAAGAAAAGAATGAAATATTTACAGAGATTATGTGCCCTGATTTAAAGATTAAATAAGAGTTTTTTTGGTAAGCACTTGTGATAACTTGCTTGAAGTCATTGTATTATTAAACATGGGCATAATATATTTCATCATGAAATATCCAAGAAAAATTGCATACAGAAAAACCTAGGCATTTATTAAATATAACTTTGTGGAGTAATGGATATTAGCTCGGACTGAGGAATTGGAGAGCCAAGTCCGAATTCCAGTCAGATCCATTATATTCACTTATGTGCAAATAGCTCTGGGAAAGGTATTGTTATAGACAAGCGTATGGTTGCAAGAAGGAAATATGACAACAGCAGAAATAGTTTTACGTGATTTATTTCAATAGGAACGTGTGGGTTTGGGACAGCTACCTTGTGGTATAGTTCATAAGATGGCTCCTGGTCTGGGTTTATCTCTCATAGTAGTTCACACTGGTTGGCGTGGCGCTCCACCTGCTGACTGCTGCTGACTGACCGTGTCAGGTCTCATCCCTGGTCTCCTGTTGATTGCTGTTGTACTTCTCTGTGTGACCCCTTTTATGGCATGTTTTAATGGCTTAGCAGGCTCGAAAAACGACGTGAGTATAATTAGGAGGGAAGCATTTTTGTTGGTCGAAAAATAGAAACACATTAAAATATTATTTTATTTTTCGTACATCGGGCTTATGCATAGACAACAATAATGGTCATTTTGTGACGAGGCCTTGTCCCATTCACATCCGGCTCTCGCTCTTAAGTATGTTAGTTTATTTACCTGCAAATCAGCCGAGATATGTCTTATTTTATTTTATAACAAGGCTCCCCCAGATCTCGGTCTGATTTACAGTGAGTGTTATTCGTGTATATTGGGGTGATTAATTCATGATAAAGTCTCTGAAGCGTGTGGGAAGTTGTCCTTGTGTTCTTCTTATTGGCATTTGTTTTTGTATGGAGTGATTTGCTGAATTATGTGTCCCAGAAGGATGTGAAGGAGAATGATCCTGGTGACTGTTACATGGTGGAGGCAGAGGGATTGTATTAGTTAGATGTGTTGGACGTGGAGCCAGTCGTCGGATATGTGCACGGTGAATCCAGATTGTATCACCATTATCGTTTTGCACCTGACACATCGTTTGTTTTTATAATGGTGTAATTTCCTATCCAGGGCAGATGAGAGGATTGAGCAACAGTTGAGTGTGGCCGGTGAAGTAAAACCTTGTCACCTACTTGTATTGGGTCCTTATATCTGAAGCGATTTAAGTTAGTCTCAAGTTTGTGGTCAGCTTCATCCTTGGCCAGGGTGACATGGTGGTGAACCTGCTTTAGCAGGGCATTAATTTGCATTCCATATGCTCCAGGATCGTTACTTGCGATTTCTTTTCTGTGTAGTGTAGGTAGGCCGACGTTGGGGTGACGGCCAGTAATGGCATAGTGCGGGGAGACACCGGTGGCGATGTTGGTTGTGGCATTCATGGACGAAACGACAGATTCTAGAACATCTGTCCATTCACAGTTCCTGTCTTCACATAACATTCTTCATCGTGTGATGTTGTCTCTCGATATT
Source organism: Acanthosepion lycidas (assembly GCA_963932145.1). NCBI lineage: Eukaryota > Metazoa > Mollusca > Cephalopoda > Sepiida > Sepiidae > Acanthosepion > Acanthosepion lycidas. The sequence continues at coordinate 10,210,702 of OZ010585.1, read as the reverse complement.
TCCTGAGCTTTGCGGGCGCCAAAGACAGTGAAGTTCTTGCGTGATTGACACCTGGTTACAGAATTGTTGATAGACTTCTCCAGTGAAGTGTGTGCCTCGATCAGAGAATACTATGCGTGGAATCTCTCTGTCGAAGGAAGAACTGGTACAATCCGCAGGCGGTGTCCATAGCATGGTCTCTCACGCATGGTATGACTGTAAAGTGTCGGCTGAAGCTATCCAAGATGGTTAGGATGTAGCATTTTCCCTTTGAGTTGGTCATTGTGACAAAGTCTAAGAAGACAAGATGGAATGGTCTCTTTCCTCGTTTGCAGTGGTCAATGGGCCAGTGGGTATGTCTACCATAGTTGCCCTTGCACTTAGCACACATGTCACAAGAATCAACATAGGCCTTGATGTCGCGGTTTTTGAATTCCCACCAGTAGCTGGAAAGGAGTTCTCGCATACGGGTAACACCTGAGTGGTTGTTGCCCTCGTGTACCTGGTAGAGGTATCTGGATCATAGTTTGTATGGTACAACCAATCTCGGAGAGTGTTTACTGTCTCTTATCATTAAAACGGAGGTGCCTGGTTCTAGAAAAATTGGTGCAAATGTTTTTAGAAAAGTGTAGCTCGGTGGTCATCAGGATCGATATGAGGTTCACTTGGAGGGCGCTGATGATCTTTGCCAGGGCATCGTCCTTCTGTTGTTCATTTGCGATGCCGAGGTGGTTGCAGATTCTCTCAGTGGTAATGGTGGTGATAGGTGAAGAATGCGTTGGTGACGTGCTTGCGGGCGTTTTGTGGTGTGAGAGTTTTGGGAATGAACTATAAACCATTAAACTCACTGAGGCACCAAGATGGGATGTATACGCGGAGGTCTGAACCACTTACCTCGAATGTCCTGCCTGCCAGTATAGAGTCTTTCGGGGCCTTCGTTTTCTTATGTCAGCAACCTCTGCTGAGCATGTCAGCCCATACATTTGATTTGCTTTCGACATATTTGTTGGGGTAAAGAAAAGACTGTCAACTGATCGTGGCAACAGCAATAGGTGTCTTGTTTCTCGGCTGCAACACTTGTAGCCAAATCGCAGTTCACACGATAGTCCGACGTAACAGTCCAACACACACCGTAGAGACGACAAAATGGAATCACAAATCCAACCTTCACTTTTCGCCAACAACAACGCATGTTCGTCTCATAACTCAAAAAATCATCTCCTTTTATAAGCGAAAAATAACGACTTCTGTTCACCGAGAGAAATTTCTGATTGGTCACGCCATTCAGGGGAGGGAAGAACATTAGCATAGCTTCCAGTCATTGATGTAGATTTTTGCTGACTACTTTTTGGTAATTTTTCTTTGGCAGATCGCACACAAAACATGAACTTTTTGGGGCGAGGTACTTGATTATCTCTTTCACTGCACTCCCCCCACCTGTCACATAAGTGACACTCTTCTTAAACTTCTCCGGAGCGGGGCGACTGTTGGAGGAGATTGTGTGTTATGTTCTGAGGATTCTTCTGATCTGACCTCACGCACAGAGTCTTCGTCATCTGAAGAATGTTCTGAAGATTCTTCTTCTGAGGATTCTTCTGACCTGACAACTTCACGCACAGTGTCTTCATCATCTGAAGAGGTGCTAGCCCTACCTCCGATGGTAATTATTTGTTCACTTTCTGAGCACTCACTGCTAGTGTCACTTGTTGAAATATCTGTACCTACATAGTGACGCAGAGTCCTTGATGTGTCTTGGTATGCCATCAACCAGCACAGAGCGCGAGTTACTTACTCCAGTGACATGCCCCAACCAGTACCGAGTTGTACACCGGCTATGTGGAGCTTTTACCCACACGCGATCGCCCAAATCATACTGTGCACGTTCTTTTATCCGTTCAGTTGAACGCGTCGCGTCAATGCCTCGTAGCCGGACTTTGTACTGATAAATCATGTTGGCTGGCGCAGTTGAGTGTGATACATTATTGTCTCTTGGAGTAACATTGTACCAATATGTAGCAAAGGAGTCAAATTCAATATGGAGTGTAAGGGACACAACTCTTTCCGTAGGAAAATGTCTGACACAACGCAAAGCAATGTACACCGAACATGGGTGTAATGCCCTTCTGCCAATATCTCCAAGTGACCTACTTTTATGGAGCCCAGACACACCTCATTAGCATGCGTGTAACGCGACTTTGCGTGACTGCACGAGACCGTGAATATTAAAAAGTCACGGATGCCATCTTGGACCCTTTCTTTCTTTTCTCAACCCACAGGCCAGACAGACGCGAGGGCGTTTGGGAGGTAAGCCACTTCTATTTTCCCCACACAATAAACCGCCTCCATTATGGAACACTGCTTCCTAGCAGCGATTCTTTTGATGCTCCAATGACATTGCTCGATTATGCCATTTCCTGATGGGACATACGCACAGCGAAATCTGAGGTGTACTCCCCACGAATCCAAAAAATCTTTGAATAGTCCACTTCGGAATGCAGTGTCGTTGTCAGTGAGGAGTTCCGTCGGAGGTCCACGTTCAAAGAACAATGACCTCAAGTGGTCAATGACGCTTGCAGAATCCTGTCGACGCAGACGTCGCCAAATAGTGAACCGGGTTGGGCCACAGTCAATCAAGGTTAAATAGTGATGTCCGTTATAATAGGTGATGTCCATTCCAACACGGTGCCACACCTTGCTCACACTCACTTGTCCTTTTTGCCATTGCACAGGTGCTGGGTCGATGGACCGACACTCCTTGCATTCGTTGACCACTGCCCTGACAGCAGCTTTGGATACAGAGGGATAAATCTGCCTCACGAAATATAGGGTCCATTTTACACCGGGATGTCCACTTTGGCAATGCACAGATTTTAGTAAATCTGAGTTACGGTTGCTCGCTGATGTTACACAGACATGTCCTACCGGCTCTACCTCTTTCTTAATAGCGTCAAGCCATTTTGGGGGTACCCTTGTTAAAGTATCGGCCTTGTTCTGATGTGATCTGACTAGCTCTATATCTACAGATAAGTGGTATTCACTTACCAACTTTCTCAGCGTGTCTAGCCGCCTTCGAATGAGCATCTTGCTCGCAGCCTTTGTACGTATCCTGGCCTCCCCCGTAAGAGTGTTTGCTATCCACTTATATACGCATGCGGAATCCGTGAATAAATGCAACACCTTTGCGTTCCATTGAAGGGCCGCGGTTACTCCCCTGATAACGGCGTCTAATTCCGACAGGTTGATATGTTGCGTATCCTTCTCGGGATGCAACCAACACGCATCTTCCACGACAGTTTCACCTACTTCAAGAGACACTCCTGTTGCAAGGGAGCTTGCGTCGACCCAGACGTTAAATTCACATCCGTCAATGCACCATTTACCACGTACGGGGTCGTCTTGATACACCTTAGTAATGACTTCCGCTATCATGTGTCTAAGGGGAGCATCATTTGTTGTGTCATCCCAGCCGGAAGTGACAACAGTCACCCTATGTTTAATAAATGCAGTTGCAATGCGGATCCACCCGCCCACGGGAAAATGTCCCACTAGCTTTCCACATAACGAAAACACGCTGCGTCGTGTCATGTGTCTGGGAATGTCCGGGAGCTCGCTTCCACGTTTCCAGTAAAGCACGTTGTGCTCCCCCCAGACCTGCAAGCCGAGCACACGAGCACCATCCTCCAGTCGTTCTGGGTTCTTACATTCAAGTCCAAAGTCAGCAAGATGTTTTCTCACCTGTGCAGCGGGCACTAAGGTTTCGTTAATGTAGATGTCGTCAATGTAAGCTGACGTCGCTTGATGAATTGTCTCATCCTTGGATAGCACAGCATCTACGATGGCTTTCATGATGGCCAGCGCTACATTTTGTCCGAATACCATTTGGGTTAAGCAGTATCTCCTCCCATTAAGGATCACCGTCTGAAATGGCCACAGTGACCGATGCACGCATACCTGCAAGTAGGCCTTTCGAAGGTCAATCACAGAAACATTGGATCCCTTCGTTCGCCATTCTCTCAATTTTTGTGCACACACATCAGCATGAGCTGTGTATGTGTCTACATGTTCGTTCAGTTCTCTATAATCTAGTACAGGGCGCACCTTTCCCTTGTTCTTTTGTACCATGGCCATCAACGGGATGAGGCCTCTTGGAGGACCAAGCTCTTCCTCGGGATACGGAGTCAGCCATCCACTGTCCAGCGACACCTGCAATTCGCGCTGGTATTCTTCCTTGACGCGTTCGGGCACCGAATATTCTGACACACGGTTCTGGAGCTTTTCTGGTGGGTTATTTTCTGACCATTTCCAAAATGCTGTCCATGTCTTCGTCCTTTGGTCGAACTCTGCGCTAAAGTCGGTTTCGTTGATCTTCAAAGTAGCACAGATGGGCAGATCAGAAAAATTGATTTCGGCCGCCTCTGTAATGCGTACGCCGCCCAGCTCCTTAATAATGTCCATCCCAAGGAGCGGATCGAAACCTAATAACGCGCTGTCCACGACCAACACACTGACTGTGACGGGATCACCGTTGTTGATACTGAGTTTGATGTTTCCAACTCCCCGGCTTCTGAGAGCCTTTCCATCAGCCGTTAGTACGTCCATCTTTTGTCTGCTCCACTGTCGACAAATCGAACCATTCGTGAGTGACCGAGAGTAGCCCGAATCTACTAAAGGGGTACGCGTCATTCCATTGATGCGCACCTTAATCACAGGGAGTGCCTCTTTCATGCTCGGTGCGGGGAAGAGACCGGCGCTGACGTCGCGTGCCCCATTCCATTTCCCGGACACTTAGAGGCAATATGCCCTACTTTATGACATTGGAAGCATCGTAGATCGAGACATGCCTTTCGCGTTGACCCGCTGCGCATTTCTTCGCGTTGATAGCGGCAGTCTCTGGCAAAATGATTTGGCCCAGAGCATCGATAGCAGGTGACATTGCCATGGTGACGGATGGCTGGGGATGGACCTTCTTTGACTTCAATTGGTTGAACGACTGCGGCCACTGGTTCGTCAGGCTCTTTCTCATCGATCATGATAGCACGGGCTCTGGTCAACAATTGATTGAGCGTCAGGTCTTCCATTCTGGATGATGCGCGGAGTATCTGATTAACATGACTAGGCAATCCAGACACGAAGGCACATGTCATCCATTCTTCAGAAAGCAGTGCGATTGGAACCGCGAGCTTCTTTAATTCTGCCAAATATACGTCTACTGTCTCGCCAGGTAGCAGACGCCACGCCTGGAATTGGTCGTAGGCCACGAACCGGTCAGTTCCAAACGCGGTTAGTAGAGCGTGCTTTATTTGCTCAATGTCACTTTTCTGATTTTGATCAGCTGCCTATACATAGCAAGGGCAACGCCTTTCAATCGCAGTGGAAGAATCCGTTCAATCTTCGTTATCTCGCATAATTCGCAGACCAGTTCCACTTTTTCGATCCATTCAACCACAGATTGTCCACTCATATCACCACTGAATTCGGGGATCAGCTTTATATCGAACGGTCTTTCCGCCATCTTGCTAGAGACAAAGTAAATGCCGAAATAGCTTGTTGGGGTAAAGAAAAGACTGTCAACTGATCGTAGCAACAGCAATAGATTTCTTGTTTCTCGGCCGCAACACTTGTAGTCAAATCGCAGTTCACACGATAGTCCGACGTGCACCATAGAGACGACAAAATGGGGTCACAAATCCAACCTTCCCTTCTCACCAACAACAACGCGTGTTCGTCTCACGGCTCAAAAAAATCATGTCCTTTTATAAGCGAAAAACAACGACTTCTGTTCACCGAGATAATTTTCTGATTGGTCACGCCATTCAGGGGAGGGAAGAACATTGGCATCATTTCTAGTCATTGATGTAGATTTTTGCTAACTACTTTTTGGTAATTTTTCTTCGGCAGATCGCACACAAAACACGAACTTTTTTTCGGGGTACCTGATTATCTCTTTCACTACAATATTCTAAGACGAATTTATAACATGAAATTTCTTGTCATCGTCGTATTTTGGCATTATTGAACTCTCGTTGGTCCAGATATGTCAGCGATCTGTCATCAGTGAAGATGACGAAGAAGCGGTTGCGAAGGAAATAATCAAATTTCAATATTGTCCACTTTACTGCATATGCCTCTTGTTCCGTTGTGGACCAGTTCTGTTCCGTGGAGTTGAATGTATGGGAAGCGACTGCTATGATATCTTTCTTCCCGTTGTCGGCTTCTTGCATTAAGATTGCTCCACATGCGACGTCACTGGCGTCGGTGGTGAGTGTGAAAAGTTTGGAGAAATCCGGAAACAAGATGACGCGTGCCGAAGAGAGATGGTCCTAGATTTTTTTTTAAGAATCTGTCGGCATTTTGCGTCCAGATAAACGGTTTATTGACCTTGTTGAGTTCGTGTATGGGACCCATAATTTTTGAAAACATATCTGACCTGATTTGTTCGTGAAGACATGTCTCTAGGAATTGTCTGATCCACACTAAACGGCTGATAAGGCTTTGTAATTCCTTTTTTGATGTTGGAGATTTCATTTCCCTGATGGCACGAACGTATTCTGGATCAGCCTTGAATCCTTCGCTGTTTACTATGCGTCCGAGGAATTTTGCCTCTGATGCGAGGAAGGAACATTTATCTGGATTCAGCTTGAGTCCGAATTTTCAGAGGGCAGTAAAAAATTGTTCAAGGGAGAGTATGTACCCCTAAATGTCCTAGCATGGACCAGGTTGTCGTCGATATAGCAAGAAATGTTGTCACGGGATATGACTGTGGCTAGGGTTTCTGCTATGCAACGGGAGAAGATTTGTCCGGCAGATGTAAGGCCGAAGGCCAGGCGCGTGTATTGATAGCATTGGTCCTTCCATGTAAATGTTGTTTTGTATCGGTCTCGCTTGTCAATCTCGATTTGCCAGTAGCCGCTGCGTAGATCGAGGGAAGAGAAATATTTATTGCCTTCGCTGATTTTGTTGAATAAGTGGTCAATCCTTGGCATTGGGTAAGGGTCAAGATCGACTAAGACTTGTTGAGAGTTCTTTTTAAAGTTAGCGACGACGCGAATTGATCCGTTTTTCTTGCGTACGGCAAATACAGGGCTATTGAAGCCTTTGGGGTCGCTGCAGTTTTCAATGATACCTTCATCGGCCATGCGCTTAATTTTGGTATCACCGTCTGCTTCCAAAGCCTGGGCGATCGGGTGTTGTTTCTGGCTGCGAGACTGCCCATAAATTGGTATGCGGATGGGTTGGATGAATGTGCCTTTGCTGCTGCTTTCGGTGCCGATAATGTCGGCGTAGCGAATGAGTAAGTTTGAATTGGCCTCTAGTTCGTCTCGGTACGGGTGGTTTGGTAGCGATAGCCCCGTGTTGTTCTTTAGCCAGGTTAGCTTTTGATCCAATGTCTGGATGTTGGGATGTAGTTCCATAGTAGGCTGGTTTTGGATGACATCAGCTTGGGCGCCATATGCTGGATCGTTGGTTGACGATGACAGTGATATGATTGCGACTGTGTGTGTTGTGTATCCTGAGGAAAGTGTGCGTCTGAATTCTATAGTTGCATTTTGGTTGTCGATTAGATAGGAATCGAGCGTGTTGTGACATAGGATATTTTGACCGATCAAGATCGGTGTGGTTTGGGTAGTTACCAGCATGTTAACCTTTTTGAATGTCGATCAGTCTTGACTGCCGATGGTGATGTCGCAAGTCAGTTCGACAAGGGCGGTGGTGCTGCTGTTGATTTCTTTTACTACGATGTCGGAGCGGGTCATGTGTTTCTTGGGTAACTGAGATATTGGTAAGATGCAGGTGGAGCATCCAGAGTCTAGCATTGCAACTCCAGAGAAGGTGATGTCCCTGAAGTTGAAGGTGGACTGGACGAGCGGTGAATGGTGAGCGAGTCCTTGAAAGTTGAAGGTGTGATGGCTGACGTAGGGGCACAGCGAACGAGGCATCACGTCCTGCCCAAAGCAAAAATCCTGTTCTACATCATTTATGGCTTGTATTTTATCATTCGTTGCGGCGATATGGGCCTGTGCCTGAGTGCGAGGTGGGTGGCGATATAGGCAGTTGCGCCCATGGAGGCAGGGGGCGACCTCTGAGGTAGTTCTTGCACACGCTGATTCGTGGTGTGTGCTGATGGTTTCTGCGTGTCGGATGGTGGCCATGTTCGGGAGGGTTGGTGAGGCCCGTCTGCTGTGGGTTTGGTTGCCTGCTGGGTTGGAGTGGTGCGTTTTTTTGGTTTGACCACTGTGGTTTCTGTGTGAAATACAGTGTCATGCGAAGTCGTGTCGTTGGATTTTACACCGCGATCAAGGTATATTTGATCTTCGGAGGCTATACCAATGGCTGAATAGTGGTTGTCCATTGTCTTGACAAGATGTGGGTAAAGATTTGAGTTCCAAATTTTCACCTTTTCGCTCATTAGCATAGCGCCGATGATGGAAATAAGTCCATCGACTGTTAAGTCTGTATTTTTGTCTTTTTTGTATTTGTTTTTATTTATGTGGACGGCCGCCTCTCTAAGGGTGTTTTCCAGTCGACCCGCCAAGTTTGTTAATTTTTCGCCGTCTCGCCGTTCCAGATCCCAGGCTTAACTGAGGTGCTGGAAGTCATCTGGCTTCCGTGGGCTGCTAATAAGTATTCCTTCAGTCGTTCGCAGGTGGATATGTCTTTTTTTTTGAGTCAACCATCTGCTGGAAGATACTTTGGTCCAGTAAATCTTTAGCAGACTTGACGAATTCGCATTCCAGGCTGGGACAGGTGCTGAGTTCTGGCATGACGTGGATTGTGTATGCTTTGTTTAGAGCCGTGATGAATCGGTTCACGTAGTGACCAGGGTGAAAAGTTCTCTCTAGCTTCAATATGTCGCGTATAGTTTGTTGGCGGATCATTATGCTGTAATCACCGTTTGTTTGAGTGGTGGGAGGTGTTAAAGTAGTTGATTTTAGGGCAGTCAGCATGTCGTTTATGTCGGCTTGAATTTCTTGTATTGTGGCTTCGGAAGGCTGTGTTGGTCCCGTTTTCAAGTTGAATAGTAGTGTTTTCTGTTCCTTGATGAGAGTAAATAGTTCAGCTCGGGTGAAGCTCGTGTAGTCATCCATATTTCTCTTGCTGTACGCTTCTGACACCAGTGTTATAGACAAGCGTATGGTTTCAAGAAGGAAATACGACAACAGCAGAAATAGATTTACGTGATTTATTTCAATAGGAATGTGTGGGTTTGGGACAGCTACCTTGTGGTATAGTTCATAAGCTGGCTCCCGGTCTGGGTTGATCTCTCATAGTAGTTCACACTGCTTGGCGTGGTGCTCCTCCTGCTGAATGCTGCTGACTGACCGTGACAGGTCTCTTCCCTGGTCTCCTGTTGACTGCTGTTGTACTTCTCCGTGTGACCCCTTTTATGGCATTTTTTTATGGCTTAACGGGCTCGAAAAACAACGCGAGTATAATTAGGAGGGAAGCATTTTTGTTGGTCGAAAAATAGAAACACTTTAAAATATTATTTTATTTTTCGACCGGAGCTCGTGCGTCAGGCTTATGTGTAGACGACGATAATGGTCATTTTGTGACGGGTCTTGTCCCGTTCACATCCGGCTCTCGCTCTTAAGTATGTTAGTTTATTTGCCTGCAAATCAGCCGAGATATCTTATTTTATTTTATAACAGTATGAATCCTCTTCTCTCCCCACAGCTATGGGTAAATAACAGGACAGACTGGGTTTTATAACCTTGGGTGGCAACTAGTCTAGGAGAAGGAAAAACTCTAAATTCAAAACCAGCCTGGAGAAGGTTGGGCTATCTTGCCTAAGAAACACTACTTCTACTGTGGCTGAAGTAGACATGGTGCCCCTACAGGTCACAGGATAAAAAAAACCCAAAAGCTTTGTTACTCTATAATAAATATAGAGGTACCCTGTTGGGATTTCACTCACTACTACTACTAAGCTACAAACCCACATTGTGGACCATTATATTAGGTTGGTGCAAAAATAATGACGTTTTCTCACATAGTAACATATGTGAGAAAACGACATTTTTCCACCAACCTAATACCTCAGTGAGATATCATTTATTCATTACTACATGTAGCTTACTTTTGGCACATGAGATGTAATGCTGAAAGGTTCTCAGCCTGACTAAGAAAGGAATGACCTTAAGCCATGAAAAATTAATGTTACTTGATCACTGAAATTTTTCTCTGTTGCTGTGCTATCCTCACCAATCATTTCTTTCTTTTTAAACTCAGTTAATTTAATGGACAGCAACTTGTAACCATTAGCATATCAGAGAAATTGGTGAAGTGTTATGTAGTGGTTTCACAGTGGAGGCTTGTATTTGTACTAAGTCGGTCCTAGAATAGGTTCGACGTACAAAACATTAGGAACTTGATATAATAAGTAATCTAGCAATCTAGTTGTGGTGGCTGATACTTTAATATCTAACGGTCATCCAACATTGACTGACTGACCAACTCACTCCCGACTCGCTGTGCAACTGCTACTACTATTCCTACTTATTATAAGTGGGAGAGTCTATTAACTATAGAATAGGTGTGTTCCATTATAACATGAAGTGAGTTTGTTATATTCACTTTCACAGAAAAAAACCTTGAGAGTAATATAAACCAATCTCTGCTTCTCAGAAGATATAGTAGAGTAGATGCTGGACTGTGTCACCTTGAGGAACAGTCTAGTCAGAAAATGCTGAATTCAAAACCAGTTTTAAGAGAGATAAATCTTGCCTTAGACATACCTACTACTATGGCTACAGCTATAATACTTGTGATGTCCGAATGACCTTTTCTTTTTAAAAAATAATTGTATTGTGGTTATTAGCTTTAATCAAGTTTGAACTTAGATAGCCTTACTATTTACTCTGCAAACTAAAGCAAATTACACGCATGTCAGTGTATGATGGATGAATGTCTAGTATTGTAGTTATCATTGTGGAATTGGCATTCTGAGGCCATTGCATTCACTTTCACCCAAATACCCTTGTGAAATGTATATAAATTCATCTCTTCTCTCATAGCTATGTGTTAATAGCAGCGGAGACTGATATCTCTAGCATTAGTTGGCAACCAGTCTAAGAGAAAGACAACTCTGAATTCAAAAGCAGTTGGGCATGTGGCTAGCAATTCAACCCGGTAAAAAAAATACTTATGATAGAACCCATAATGGCACAGCAGCAACACCTTATGTGATGAGACAGTAGCCATATCATTCTCAAGATATTGTAAGAGAACTGAGGAGGAGGAAAGTTTTCTCGAGAGTCACTTGTGGTGAATAAATACAAACAATAGTAATTATTCCAAATAATGTCATACATGAAGAACCCACAAGATAAATAAAATAAAGTCTTCTCTCAGACAAAGACTAATCTGGCAGATTGTCAGTCAATGTTATGACCTTGTGCCTGACTAGAATAAGTATCTTTGTTTTGCAAGATGAGCTTACACTATGTCAAAGTTCCCTACATTTGAGAAACACACGCATATTTGTGACATTAATGAAAATGGGTTTATTTACCTTTGCCACTCGGGGAATTATCAAGTAGTATATTGGTATACTTAGTATTTGAACATAAAAATAAACACTGCATGGTGAATACAATCTTCATGCAAAATGGCCTGAAGATTGTATTTAAGCATGAAATAGAATATTGCCACTTGGTGTTGACCTCATTGTTTACTTTTATATTGAGTACATTTACTATATTTCTATCATCTATATCTATATATATATATATATATATATATATTCCGTTTTTACATTATTTTTATAGATATAATTTATTTAAGTAAATATTGTGCATATTTTTATTAAACAGTATTCCTGTCAAAGAAGCAGATATTTTCTATGAAATTTCATAATAATTAATACTGTTTAATTAAAAACAAAAAAGAACAAAGAGCATTTACTTAAATTATATCTATAAAAATAATGTATAAACGGAATATATATATATATATATATATATATATGATGGACTCACCCACCAATTTAGATGTATGAGGATCTGACAATCTCATTCAGTTTTTATGTTTGGCTTTTATGTGACACTTCAGTCCTACTAGCGACCTGCATACAACTTCATGGATTGTACAACAGCGAGGATCTTGAGATATAGCAAGAGAAATACTTGCTGACACTTTTCGCTATTGTCGATCATCTCTTAGCCAGTCAATACGACTGATTTCAAAATGTCTGATGCCACTCTGGCACAAATATCTTCAGTTACTTCTATCCAGGGCAACTTGCTCAATAGTATTAGGCACATTAACACATGAGAGACATATTTTATATATATATATATATATATATATATATATATATATAAAGTGGACACCAAGCAGCAAAAATCTGTTTCATGCTTGAATGGAATCTTCATCTTTTTTTTTTAATTTAAAATTTTTTTTTTCCAAGCATAAGATGCCATCACCAATTGTTTTTGACCTCAGTGTCCACTTTTATATTTTTATATCTACATACTATCTCTGATAACACTTTTACCCATATCTTTATATATATATATATATAATTTTAAGGTATGCTATATTTATGGTTAAAGGTGCTCAATATCAAGGATATAGCATATGTAAATGTAAAAGTGGATGCTGAGGTCAACAACAAGTATTATCTTAAGTTATTGGGTAGACAGTAATACTTATATTTTAAATTATTCTGAAGGTTATTGAGTAGAAATAATTACAAATACACACAAAAACACAAATGCAATAATTATAAACAACTAATAATTAATGAGTAAATGCAAAATACATTAAGTAATAAATAATGTTAAAAGTTAATGAGTAACATGATTATTCAAAATCCACAAATAACCATATTTGGTCATTGATTATTTCTACTCAGTAGCCTCTAGAATAATTTGAATTATAACCATTACTGCCTACTCAATAACTATTAGAAACTGGAAGCACCTGACCTTGCTACTCATAATATTTTATTGACCAGCATATAGGAATAGTCAAGCCAACACTGAAGATTGTATTAAAGCATGAAACACTGTCACCACTCAGTGTTGACCATAGTGTCCATTTTTTTCATTTCTGGATCCCCTCATATCATATGGACCTGATGGTGTCCCTGTAATAGTCCTCAAGAAGTGAGCTTCCCAACTGTCTGCTGCTCTCTCTAAACTGTATAATAAATACTTCATTTCCTCTTGCTTTCCTGCATGCTGAAAATCCTCATCTGTTGTTCCACTTTTTAAGACCTCACATGAACTTTCCGACCATTCCAACTATCATCCTTCTACCTTCTTTTTTGAACACTACTAGAGGCCCTAATCAAGCTGAATTGGTTCAGCATCTCACAATATAGTCCCTTTTTTCAGACAAGCAAATATGTCTTCCATTTCTTTAGGTCAGTTGCTGATGTTCTGATGATATGCTCTAAACATGAATGGTGAGGCTGTTGCTTTGGACACATCTCAGAAGCTTTTGATAGGGTTTGGCATGCAGGTCATCTTCACAAATTTTCAAACTGATCCAGTTTTTCTTATCAAATCATGAAATGAAAGTTATCCTGAATGGTCACTCTTCTAGATCTTTTTGGCATCCTTCGGGGCTCTATCCTTGTTCCTACTTTTTAAAATTTTCATTAATGACCTTCCCGATGACATTAGCTCTCAACTTGGTATCTATGTTGATGACATTTACCCCTCTCTTGATATGAAGTCTACTCTGTCCGATAAGGTCAAAAATGACTTTCAGTCTGTTGTTACAGGGGCAAAGGATGGCAGAAATATTATCATAGTGTCTCTGCTTTGATCCCTTTCTCACTGCCATACAGCTGCCCCCCTGTAACTTTTCTATAAATACTTCCATGGCAACTGTTTGGATGAGCTCTTCTCCAGGGTACCTAGACTTTATAAATTTAAGTACTCTACTGAACAGGTGACAAGGTCTGACCAATATAAAGTTATTTTGGCTCAATGTAACTGCAAGTTCTATGCTAACCATTTCTTTTCTCACACTTCTCAATTGTGGAACTCTCTTCCAACTCTATGCTTTCCAGCTGACTTTAATTTTCTAAAATTTAAATGCAATGTCAATCACTTTTTACTTTCCTCCTGATTTCTCTTCTTTTGTTCTTGGTCCTTAATAAAATTTGTGTTTTCTAATTCTCCCACACTCAGTAACCCCTTGTGTCCTAGTGGCTTTACTGCCTTGCTTGGGGTGAAATCAATTTATATATATATATATATATATATATATATATATATATATATATATATATATATATATATATATAAAACATAAATTATACAGTTGGTAAATGTATCAAAAAAATAACTGTACCAATACGAAATCTTCTAAAGAAGAAAACATGGAAAGAGAAAAAAATGAAAAATAGAAAAGACAGACACCTATCTAAACAAAAACTTTAAGTGCTCAATATCTCTAAAAATCAAACTAAGACAGAGCTGCAATAATAATAAACACCAAAAAGTGCTCAGGGGCTCTGACTTTAATTGTTACTCCAAGTTTCATGCTAAGGCAATCTTCAGATGGAAAGATCAACCGAGGACCAAAAACAACCTTAAATAATAATGAATGTGTAGCAGGTGGGAGATATGAAAACTTGGAGAGTAGAGATTTATGTTGACATCCCTGAGTACTTTTTCATGTTTTATATATGCACATTGTTTTTTATATCTGGATATATATATATATATATATATATATATATATATATTTAACTATGACAGAATTGTGGCTAATCCACTTGATAAGATCCTTTTCCTTTCAATTTATAACAACAAAATAAATAGGATCAGTCATTCCAACAGCTGTTAAAATGATAATCACTCATCTGAAGAATATATAATGTATCTGTTTTGATTATGTAACATTTGTTTGTATTCATGACTATGAAGCTGTAATGTTTGGTCATTATCAAGAATTGTGCAGAACTTTTCAGACAAAGTAGTTTATTTGAGGTTAAAAACTGAAACCTAAATACCCAATCTAATTGAATAATCAATTTAGAACTCATTGTCAAAAGGTGTCAATTGCAGAGCATTTCATAAGAATCAAATTAATACACAGTAGTTTGTGAATGTAATCCGTTAAGTATCATTCTATCATAGGCACTTCAGGCCGAGAATTTAGATAACCTTCAGAGTTGTTATACAATGGGTCCCTGCTTAAATGGTTCATTCACTCACATACACTCTAGTGGACTGTAAATTATTTCAATAGGCAGTTTAATGATAACCAATAGTAAAATTGAGATGTCAGTTTCAAAGCAATCATCTGTTATCCAGAAATAGGGCAAAAGATATGAATAAAAATATTGGTTGGGGGACACGTGACAATTTAGTAGAAGGTAAGAAATTCCATTTATGTGACTATGTAGTCAGGCTGCATTCTAGAATAGCAGTCACAACAAAGTCCGTTACACTAAACAGATACAAATTCTCATTGGCTGAAGGGAAGATTTGGTCCATTAGTCTGTTGTGAGAGAAGACAGAAGTAGAAATGAGAATGTCCAAAGTGTCCCTTACCTACACCAGGCAGTGCCAGCTGAACTAATCAATGAATAAAGAACCCTGTCTATCAAGTCAACAGATTTATTTTTCTCATCAATGAGATCCCAGTGCAAGAAATCCCAATCAAAATCATTATGACTCAGCACCTATATTAAGGACTGATTTCCACATGGCAGATTCCAAATAATGAGGAACTCTGTGCTTCTGTGTGGTACATCCACAGTACTACTTTCATTTTTACTCTGCACTGTCCTTAGGATGATGGAACTGTAATGTTCAACCAAATACATGAGACGATTAATAAAATCCTCACTGAATATTCCTCAGCTAGCCAGTCCACTCAAACAAAACTGAAGAAGGGTTACTGCAGAGACTTTTCTGTCACCTATGAACTAACAGAGATCATTGAAGAACACACCAGCAACAAGACATCAGGCAAACCTCCTTGACCTCTTCCTCATATACCCCACCCACAAAACTGTATCATTGAAGTTTTAACAACCCCCCACCCTGTTCCCTTTAAATTATTTGGTGTCAGTGTTGAGCTCTTCACCACAATCTTTGCCTCTAACTTGATGTTAGATGACAAAGGCCATCCTCTTCCCAACTCTCTTATCCATCTCACTGAGCACAATTTAATTAATATTTTCATTACAGCCCAGGAAGTCTTAACACTTATCAAAAGTGCTGACCCTAAGAAGGCTACTAGGCCAGATAAAGTCTCATTGGTTGGTCATTAGAAAATTAACCTGGAGTTATCCCCAATCTTAGTGAAATTATTTAACTGCTAGTTAAAGGAGAAATCATTCACAAATCTGTGGAAGGTATTAAGTGTATGCCTGGTTTTCAAGAATGTAGGTGAGCACTCATCCCCATTACTGTATAGACCCATCAGCCTCCTCAGTTTCATTAGCAAAGTTGTTGAAGCTATAATCAACAATAAGATTGTTGTTCACCTCAATAAAGACAACCTTTTGAGCAACAAACAGTATAAATTTTGATTGGGTCAGTCCACTGCTGATGTGTCATGAATCTTGAAATCAGTGAAATATTAGACAACAAATACATCTCAAGGAAGATTGCATTAGATATTTCAAAGGCCTTTGACAAGGTGTAGCATAAAGGGTTACTGCACAAGCTCTCTAACTATGGAATTACTGGAAGACTTTTCTCAATTATCAAGTCCTTAATGAGTAGTTTCCAGAAAGTAGTTGTTAATGGCAAGTCCACTGAAGCCCAAGTGATCAATACAGGTATCCTCCCACAAGGTTCGCTTCTCAGTTCAGCCATCTTTCTACTTTATATAGTCTGTCTAAGAGTATATTCTGATCTTTTATGAATGTCTATGCTGATGATATATGGTTGCATCTCCAAAACCCTAGATGACCAGAACATGGCAGCTGATCTCTCCTCTGATCCAGCTCTAACAGCTCACCTGACTGGCTATATTTAATGCCTCAAAAACCAAACTAGTTACATTCCGTTATCACTAAACAGACTCAGAACTTTCACCAATCACGATGTGTTCCCTCAAGGAGGCCCCATACCTTGAGCACCTATTGGGAGTTAAACTCAAGCCAGACCAAGTGAAACTCATACATAATCTCACCTTTTAGATTCTACATGATGAACATTCTTAATAGTATTACATATTGTATTTGTGAATATCTCTGCTGATGATACAATGGTGTATGAGTGCACCGCCAAAACTCTTCATGACTAGAGCTGATCTACCTCTAACAGCTAACTCTAACCCAGTTCAATGCCTCAAAACCAACAAAAAGAATGAGTTTAATAATCCAATTAATATTTGGAAGAAAGGGTTTTTAGATTATTAAAAATTAGAATATTTTTTTATTTATCAACATTATAAATTTGTGGCACAATTTAATGCAATAAATAATATTAAATATATATGTATTATTATAATTATTAAAATGAATTTGTTTCATATTCTTACAAATGTGTATCATGGAATTTTCACTTGTGATACAGTTTTTAACTTTTAAAATGCAAGCCTAATACATACCATGTTCATTTCCTATTTAAATGCTGTTCATATATTTATAAATTTTGGGGAAGTGTATATTGCAATCATTTGTGAATATCTATGTTGATGATATGATGGTATATGAGTGCACCTCCAAAACTAGATGACCAGAGCTTGGCATCTGATTTCTCCTCTGACATAGCTTTAACCACTCACTAGCTGGTCACATTCAGTGCCTCAAAAACCAAACTAATGACATTCCATCATCTAGTGGACTCAGAACTTCTATCTATTACAATGAATGGGTGTTCTGTCAAGAAGGCCTCGTGCTTTAAGCACTTATTGTGACTTAAACCCAAACCTTAAATGGAACTCCTACATACAGATGCAGGAAAGTATGATTGGTTCCCTGTATTACTCCTGCTATCTATCTTTTAAAGAGCCAGATTAGTCTAAAAATGAAGTACACTAGCCATCTATGGGCAGGAGCTGTCCAATCTTTACTTTCCAGTCTTGATAGAGTCCTAAAGTGTCTCTGCATCCTTGTGGATGATAAATTATTTTCCACTGTACAACCCCTTTCTCACAGGAAATATTGCAAAATTCTTGCTACTCTGTCATTAATATGACGGAAACTGTTCAGATGAACTACATTCCTTAGTTTCACTAGTTCTAACCTTCACACCTAAGACCCACCATATCACACACATCTTAACTTAAATACTGTTCATATATTTATGAATTTTAAGGAAGAGTATATTCCAATCATTTGTGAATATCTATGTTGATGATACAACAATATATGGCTGCATCTCCAAAACCCTTGATGAGCAGAACTTGGCAGCTGATCTCTCCTCTGACCTAGCTCTAACAGCTCACTGGCTGGTTATGTTCAATGCCTCAAAAACAAAACCAGTTACATTCCATTATCACTAAGCAGACTCAAAACTTTCACTGATTGCAATGAAAGAGTGTTCCTTTGGGGATGGGGGCAATTATGCCTTGAGTGCCTGTTGGGACTTGAGCTCAAAATAGACCTCAAGTAGAACTTGTACATATGTGTTGTCGCCTATTTAGGGGCCAGAAAAGAAAGACATGGAAGATGAAGATAGGTTGAACAAGTGTATTGAAATAACAGATATATACAAAGCAAGAGTGTTAGTAATAAGCAGATGGAAGTGTCCGTCAGAATAATCAGGTTACACTGCATCTCAGCTGCCCAACAACTGCCCAATGACTCTTGCTAGGAAGTCTCACAATTAGTATTTATGAGAGGAGGAAGAGTTCATTCTACTGTAGGCGGGTTTACCACAACAATATGATCCATTGCTATAGATGCTGGAAACATTGTCGGTTCATACCTGACTCCTCCTACTATCATCTATCTTTACAAGAGTCAAATCAAGCTGAAAATGGAGTACAGATATGGGCAGAAACTGCCTAATATCCATTTTCCAGTCTCAGAAGTGTCTGTCATTGTAGGTGACAAGTTATTTTCCACCCTACAATCTTTTTCTCACACAAAACCTTACAAAACTTGTGCTACTCTATCACTATTTCTATGGAAATTATTGAGAGAAACTCCATTCCTTAGTGCCACTAGTTCTAATATTCACATCTGAGACCCACCCTCAACATTATAGTGACCCACCCTCATTCACTTTGTATTCCATTGGTGCAATTCAACTTGAGCAGTTTCTTCTCACAAACCACTGCTTTGTGGAACACTCTCTTGTGGATGCTTTCCCAATCACTAAATTCTTAACCTATTCAAGTCAACAGTTTCCTGTTATCTCCCCCACATATCCCCATAAACTGTACCTCTTACTTTATAACTCTCTACCTTGAGTGTCTCTCTGTCCTTGTACAGGTTAAACAAGCATCACTGTTAAAAATATTGAGACTTATCTCTGTGTGATATTTTGTCTTCAGTTTCTTTGTTGAATCTGCACATTGGACGTTTCCTAGTTTTGTTTACATTGTCATAAACGGCAACTGAAACATGATGTGAGGCTGAAACTTGTGAATCCATGAAAAACTGCCCAAGTGGCCCCAGATTTGAGCAGATAAATGTCCTTAAAAATTTGATCACATATTTAAAATTATAAGAAATATCAGTTAGTACATCGTTGTCATCTTCAAATAAAAATTTGAAGATGGTTGAAAAATTAAATGATAGTGTAATTCTAAGAAAAAATAATGTTCAAGCTACAATTGGTTGGTCCTGTGGTTACTAGAAATTCCTCAGAAAGGCAATACTCATCTCCTCCCTATGTATCATGTGACATGCACTATTGTTATGTGTCAGCTGTAACAGGACGAATTTTTGCTACTGGCCACCATTATGCAAGTTTGAAACTCTCAAATTATGAGTATATTTGATTAAAAGTGAAAAAAGCTTTTGGTGAAATTGAATTTTACTTTCTATACAATGAAAAGTTATTCACTTTTCTCCAATGTTTGATATTGTAAAAAATATATACACAAAAATATGGAGTGTCCTGGGTAAGACGATAAACTACCTCCAACAGCAAGGCCTCTGATCAGGAGGTTTTGAGGAGCGTGGAACCTCCTCATAATTGCTGGTGTTCCCAGGTCCACACTGACCTGGGGTGGTAGCACCTGTTAGGGTCCCAGCTATGGGCAAATAGTTAACCCCGAAACTGAGGTAAAAATAATTATAAAAAGCATTATAAAAGCGTAAAAATGGGTTTTAATACCAGAGATACTTTATAAAAAAATTGTTACTAGAAATAAATTTTTGAAGAAAAATCTATTACCAGCAATATATTTTTGAAAAAAATATTACCAGAAATAGATTTTTGACAAAACAAAATATTACTAGGAAAAAAAAGTTGTCGACATTAAATAACCCAATGAGGTTGATATGCCATAAAACACAACCAAACCAAGCAAGAATATGGAAGATATGATGTACAAATTAAAATATCAGACTACTAGTAGGTAATTGAATGACAATATCCTCCAGTATTCTAATTATTTCAGATAAAGCACAGAAATGAATGGCAATGGTAATATTAGCAATTTCCTTATAAGGAAACATTCAACATTCACTGACCAAGCAGCCAGTGCTAACTTCAGTTGAATTTTAATAAATCTTTCTCTTAAAACAGTTTTTCAGGAAAATATATTTCTCAAGTCCAATAGCTGTTATTGCTCTTTCCAGTACTGATGGGAGTTCCCTTTCTAAACTTTTGTTTGAAGTCATGTGGAACATCAACATCTTGATTATGTTTATTATTTTCTTTTTGAGATATGATATCCATTTCAGTTGTTGGTGCTGTTGAAACTGATGTGGTTTCTTTTATTCGGTACAGTTCTTTATTTGTGATTCTGTAGCACCAAATCCACAAGGTATGAAGGATGATTGTTATTTTTGAGACTTACAGTTTTATTTGCTCAAAGACATTTGTAACCATTGATATGAGAAAACTTACAAAATCAAAAAAGAAAATAATAACTTTAATAAAATTTGGCATATAATATTAATGAGCAACTCAATAAATTTACTAAAACTGAAAAGGATTAATCTAAACTTATAAAATTTAATTAACAGAAAACAAAATGACATTAAATCTCCAGCAGGAATTTTCAAAATTCTCCCCCAAAATATCTAGTTGAGACATTTAGGAATTTCCATAAATGTTTCAAACAAAGACGAATATGCAATATTATCTGTTCCAACCTGGCATCTCTGCTTCAGTTACTTTCCAGTACTATAATGTAGCTTCTGTGCCTTTTCTATAAATATTTTCTTGGTAATTGTTTTGATGAGATTCATCTTTGATACCTTGACTTTATAAATTTAAGGGTAGTACTAGATTGGCAGCTAGGTCTCATCATTTTCCAATTGAAATGGCGAGATGTAACTGTAAGTTCTATGCTAACAGTTTCTTCTCTCATACTTCTCACTTGTGGAACTCTTCCAGTCTCTTGCTTTCCAGTCAACTTTAATTTTAAAAATATTCATTCTACTGCTTTGTATTCCCTTGCCTGAAACCAAGAAATTCTCAGAGATCAAAATGGGTGCATATTTAGCATATATTAAACAAAGAAACAGAATCAAATGCCTGTTAGAGTTAAGAGCCCAGTATAAATTTTAGGTTTTATTTGAAGCACACAAGTAAGCTATCCCATACATTTGAGTGATATACACCTTTATAAGTCTACCATTCATCCATGTATTGAATATTGCTACCACATCTGATCTGGTACTTCTACTAGGTATCTAGAAATTCTTGATAAAATAAAAAGAACTGCAATGTTATTGGTCCCGACATCTCAGCTTCAGTCACTTGCCAACTGCCGTAACACAGCTTCTATATAACTTTTCTATAAATATTTCCATGGTAATTGTTCTGATGAAGTTTCCTCTTTGGTACATCGACAATACAAATTTAAGCACAGTACTAGATTGACAGGTAGGTCTCATCATTTTACAGTAAATATATATGCTAGCAGTTTCTTTTGTACTTCTCAATTGTAGAACTCTCTTAGCATCTTGATTTCCAGTCAACTTTGATCTTCAAAAATCTAAATGCAATATTATCTTTTGTCTTAATTCCTTTCTTTTATTGCTTTTTCTCTTTCCCATATTCTCTTGCATCTTAGTGGCTTTATTGCCATGCTTGCAGGGAAATAAATAAAAAAATGATTAGATGAACATGAAAACAATATTCTCAGTGCATTAGTCATTGATTGTAATACATCTGCCCATAATTTTGGATTAACAAATGTATTTTTAATTAAGAGAACTTAATTAAGTTAAAAATTTATTGAAAGTGCTCTAATTTCAGAATCCTCTACAGTAAATTTGCATCTAGGATCATACAATGTATCTTATTTACTGACAAAACTCTTGCTGTAACAGTACAGGATACTTATAAACAATAAAAACAAAAAGTTATGTTAAACATTTAAATGCGCCAGACATCAAAATTTAAAAACTGAGCATCCCTATACTTTTGGCATTTTTCTTTTTTTAATATCAAATTTTAACTACATTTGTTGTATCCCCTCCCCCTATACAGATAAGACAGACTCTGTTGATGCAAACATTGTTGGCCCCAAAAGTTCCTTTTTGGGAAACAATGTGCCACTTGGGAGTTTCTCATTTTATCATTTGATTACCCATACAAAAATGTATCAAAAAACCCCAATTTGGCAAAAGTTTTATTTTATCACTTTTCCAAAATACCTACATTTGTACAGATTTAAACTCTCCTCTCCAAAATGGCATACAGAAATTATCAAAAATTTATATGAGGAAAACTTTTTGAATGTCCACAGATCCCCAAAATAACCTTTGTCTACTTCAATGTTGAAGGTCAAGGTTTATCTGCTGTGGAAGGTTTCAAATTTGACAGTATGCTTGATTTCACATCAATCATGTTTTCGTCATAAAATTCTTTGCAGAAGACATGAGTCATCATATAAATCTGCACTAAAACTTTCAAAATTAAAGTCTAACTTTTCTGATATCATTTTTTGTTTTGTTTTTTAGTCTGGGATTGTTCAATTTCTTTTTTATTGTTTAAATTATTGGGAATAGATTCTTTATGCCATCTTGGTTTAGTAAAACTTATTTGGCATGCTTTCAGACAGTTGGGGGAAATGTGTGTATTATAGATAGATAATACATACATAGATACAATGTATTAAAAAAAATGGTTTAAAATCAGTGAATAATAAAAACACAGGAACAGGATCAAGTATATATTGCAATCTGACATTTATTTCAAAATGTGTGGAGGTGCAAAATGCAACAAAGTTACAATCAGGGCTAGAAAAATCTGCTGAAGTTTTTATTTATTTTTTTTTTATTTTTTGGAATTTAATAATTTTTTTTGTTTTTGTTTTCAAATTTGGTTTAATTTAAATGAGAATGGACTGTAAAAACCAACTATCAAAACTGGAGTGTGACAGAGTTGCAGCGTAGTTACTACGGCTGTACCACTGGACACTCTTTAATTTTTCTTTTCTTTTTTTTTTTTGTTTATCCTCCCCCCTATAAGAGGTAAGAGGGTGGGGAAAAGATATTTGTCTTTTGGCTGTTGGGAATTGGGAGGAAAGGTAAGAAGATAGAGACAAACATTAGTAATAGAAGTGGGTAGGGTAGGGCAATTTTAAGGAGTTGTGGGAGAAGGAAAAGGAAACCCAGAAATAAAAAAAAAAAAATAAAATAAAAATAACAAAAAAAAAAAAAAAAATATTTTCAGGAAGATGAAAAGAGGAGTTAAAAGAAAAAGTTTGTTGTTGTTGTTTCTCAGGTGTCAGATTTTATTTTTGTTCCTCCGTGCCAACTTGATAGCAACAAGTAAAATCTATATTTAATTATTGATGGCAGTTCTCTTGCTCTATTTACCTCTCATCTCTTCCATGAGTTCCTGCCTTTTGTGGCCTTCCTTCAGAGAGATGTTGTTGAAGATGACAATGCAAAAAGGTAGGGAAAATATATATTTGGAAGAAAGAAGGGGGTTGGAAAAGATGACTTAACAACTACTGAAATTTACTTGAAGTCTTTAGAACACATTTGGCAAAAACAGTCAAACTTTTGAAATTGGTTATTCATTAAACCAACAGGCCAATGTAGCACTATTGAGAAAAGAACATGTCCCTAACTTAAAAAAAAAAAGAAAAGCTGAATGTAAGTCTTTGTTGTTTGAAATCTAAGCTGGGATACAAGAATATATTCCACTGTTTGAAAGAGGAGATAAAAGGACATTCATATTTGAAATAAAAACAGAAACATTGTCTGGCACAGCAGAAGCATGCCAAAGTGCAAAAAAACAATATTTAACAAATAGATAAAATGTTTTAGTGGGACTTAAAGCGATAGAATCACTCAAGTTTTAGAAATACTATTGGGATTTTTTCAAGGATGGCAGGTGAAAATTTACTTCCTGCATTGCTGGTATAAGATTCAAATCTAATTTGTATAAGAAACAGTCACTGTTCAGATCTCATTGATCCCCTAAGATAACAACACGCAATTAATCACAGGTGATAGTTAACCTCATGCAGTTCAAGACCGTTATCTTTTTATATTGCAATCTGTCATGTAAAAGAATAGGTATTTTGGAAAATGGAATTACATGAGCATTGTTTTAGGATTGGTTATAGAATTATATCTGAAGATAAATTATTAGGAAGAAAGAGCCTGAGTTCACCCTATCTTTTTTTTTTTCCAAGGATTTTCTACATAATTTTGAAATCGTTACTTTTTCGGTTTATATTAAAATTGCTAGGCTTTCACTTTTTTTACCTAGAAATTAATGTTAATATTGTAACCTAGAAAAGGTTACTGAATGAGGAATAACCAAAATGGAGGTTGGAAATGAAATGGTAATCTTTATAAAATCAACAAAATATAATACTTGCCAACGGCTTGAAGTAGGTAAACTACTGCTAGTCAGGGACTATAAGACAGCATATTACCCCCATTTTCAATAGTGTTGAAGTATTTATGAGGATTGGGATATACCCATTAGTGGTCACAGGTATGATATATAACAGTTGGTAATTAATTTTTAATATAATAATTTTAAATCTTTTTAAAAACCTATTTTTTATCTACAAAGAGGATAGAAATTTCATAATGCTCTTGCATGTGTGATCATTATTAAGACATTATTTAGCAAGATGGAATTGGATGTTGGGCAGAAAAAAAAGGAACTAAGTCATTAATTAAAATTATTTTCAAGTAAAGAGCTATTTTTCATTTTTGTCAATTTCATGGCGGCTTGTTTGTAATAGAATAATGAAAGACAAATATCAGCAGGACATTTTTATTGTTTTTTTGCCTTTCTTTCAAAGCTGCCTATCCAAATAGCTCATCCATTTCTGATATCTTAAAGCTGCAGATGACTTGTTTGGAATAAGATACAAAAAAAAAAAAAAAAAAATTGATACTCATTTGCTTTTGCTGATGTCAGCCAGAAGAAAGAATGATAAATACCAATGCGTTATCTTTAAGTGAAAACAAAGCAAAAGCTGAGTTTTCTTTATATGTAAGAATATCGGGAAATCTTTCTTGCGAAAATTGCTATTTTAAATGGATCTGCACATATTAAAAAAAACAAAAACAAACCAAAACACTAATAACAAAAACAGGTCTGTAGATGGGCTGGGGTGGGGGGTTAAATGCTGATCAAGTGCTTTTTTGCTGTTGTATATGTGTAACAGATTTTGTTTTCTTTCAAAGTAGTTATTGCTACCAAAATAGTTCAGCAGTTCTCCACCAAATAATCTAATGCTGTCCATTCTGGGCACTTTATTCCAAGTTCTTTTGGAGCCTACTTTGTTTTGTGATTTTTGTTTTCCCTTTTGTTTCTTTTTGTCTTTAAGTAGCCCCCTTGGGGCTTGACAAGATGTATAGAAAGAGCCTTATATAAAATATAAGTTGGGGGATGGGAGTTGATGCATCATATATCATTGCTGAAGAGATATAAATGTGTCACCATATCTGCAGAGACATCATCAGGCACCTGAATCCAGTGAAACACATTTTTATTGCTGAATTCATTTGTACCCTTTGACCTTTTTTGTCCACTCAGCAAAAGCCAAGAAAATAGTTTTTGTATGAAATATTAGTTTCAGCTTTATTTAGGTATAAGAAGGGGTAAATTATTTCTTCATTATACTTGGCTTTGTTTGGCACGGAGCCATAACAGTTGGGCACCAAGTGAGGGTGGACTGAACTCACTTGCAATAGTTTGATTAACTCTCCTACTGGAACAAATGCCCAGGTTTATAAAAAAAAATCTATGAGGTCTGTCTGTGTGTGTGTGTGTGTATATATATATATATATATATATATATATATATATATATATATATATATATATATATATAATGTGTGCATATGCATGGTTTTATGCTTGTTAGTATTTGAGATAACAAAAATTTTAGACTTGAATCTTTTAAGATGTGGAATCAGTCAACAATGCAAGAAATTACAAGATTGTTTTAATCAGAGCCCTTTCTGTTTTTAATGAAAATCTTTGTAAAACTTTGACACACCAATTTGTTCAAAGATTTCACCCACTACTTTAAAAATATTTTATGAGAATGAAGGGAATTTCGAACTTTTTCTTTTCTCCAGTCATTTAATTTTCTTTTGGAGACAAAGATCTTTCTATAAGTTCATTAAAAAAAAAAAAAAATCATGAGAAGTCTTGTTAATTATATGTATATCTACATTTGAAATATTTACAAAAAAACAAAACAAGAAAGCTGACTTTGCTGAATAAAAATTAATCAACACAAATATTTTATTTTTCTTAATTCTCCATAATTATCACTATTTTTTTCATTTACTTACTTAAGAAATTTGCTTCTGGTGCTACGAGGTTGGGAACCTTTAATGAGAAGTGAAGGAGTAGGAAGAAAAGGATGAGGAGAGGTCAAAGATGAAGGCAAGGCAGTCAGGAATCTTAGGATAGGAGCAAATAAGAAATTGCTTGATCCACAGTCATTTTTTTTCTCCATCTTCCATGTCAAAATAGACTTTTGGTACCATGGACCATTTTCTCTGCAAATCTCAGTTCTGTATTTTTCTGCTGAATATTTGAAAAACTCAGTGGAATAAAAGCATTACAGAAGAACATGTCTTCTGTAGATGAGCACAACAGTATGTAACTTTCAAAAATGCAGCCACATATCTACTCACGTATAGATGAATGCTTATACACTCAAATGCCCCCAGAAATAAATGCTTTCTTTTAGTTTGGTTTTCCTACAGTCAATTCACTTTTTATTTTTGAAAATGTTTAAAGCACCAAATAATTATCTGAGTCAAAACTGAATTGTTATCTTTCAAATAGTTTGCTTATTTTATTTGAACATGACAAAAAATATCTTAACTCCAAAGACATTTAAACTCATACAGAACATTCTGGGAAAAAGGAAAGGGAGTTTGCTTATAATCATTTTTTTCTCTATACATGACCACTTATGATTAGAGATATAGATTCCTCTACCAAATCATTAACACTTGTTATATGTAATGATATATAATAATAATAATAATAAAAGTTTATTACTTTTAGATTATTCAGCACAGAAAGGATTAAAAATTAATTATTATAATAGAATTATCAATGGAAGAAACATAATTGTATTTATTGCTAAGATGGTCAGTATAAACAAGTTTCCTTCATTAATTTCTGTCATAAAATAATACTGATTAATCTGGATATATATATATATATATATATATATATATATATATATACACACACAAATTTGGTTTAATCAGGAATTTTAAATATTGAAAATTGCCACCTTTTAAAATTTTAGACTTAAAAAAAAAACTTCTTTTAAAAGAACTCTGTTTCCATTGTGTTTTTGTCTCTTCAGCAGATTTTAAAGAGGTTCAGAAGGTACATCTGTCCAAATGTTTGGGCAGTGTTTTTGATGGCCTCCTCCGCGACAATATTATCACACCTGTTGGTTTCTATCTTCAGGAACTAATAGATAATGATCAATAATCTCAAATGGCTTTTTTTTTATCACTGTTCTCTTACTTTCATTTCAGGACTTTTTTGATAGAGCAAAATTTTTATTAAAAAAAAGCCTCAATTTGAGATCATTTGCATATTATTATATCTTGGGTTTGATTTGTACTTTTTATTGTATAATTTGTTAATCAGAGGATGAAAAAAATCTGACCATGTTAAAATGGACCCACTTTTTGTACTTCTTTTTTTCCCTTAGATTGTGTTTGGGGTAGGTTTGAGGAGGGTGGGAGCAGAAATTAGATGGAGAAAAAAAACTAAATACAAGATCCAATTTCTCATAAGTCCCAAACGTTTGCATGGTCATCTTTGATAACCTCTGGACATACATTATTTGGTGATATTTAATTTTTGATTTGAAAGGACAGGGTTGGACTGTTCCAATGATAGAAAGAACTAGAAAACTGTTTACATCATTAAAAAAAAAAAAAAAAAAAGATCCTGAATTATATTTTCTTTTAAAGAAACACATTTGACTTAGTTTTATATATATATATATATATATATATATATATAATTTATCTATTGAGAATTGGCTGCTTTGCTTGAAAAGAGAAAAAGCTATTAAAAATATTGGTGAATTTTAAATACAGCTATCATGTACTTATCTGTTGACAGTGAATTTGAACTGGTTAGTGACAGTTGACTTTTATATAAGAAAGTTCCCATGTCATTCTTCTTTATTTGACTTGATCAAACATTTTTGACAAAGGAATATGAGAAATGATTTATTCACACAGCTCTCTTCTCATTAGACTGAGCACATCTAAATGTTTTTTTTTTTGTTTCCTTCCAATGTGGGCTGAAAAGTTAACAATTTTGCAAGAAACACTAGTTTTCAATCAAACCAACTTAAGTAATATGTATATATATTTATTTATTTCATATTTAAAATAACCAAACAAAAAGACGTAACAATAATTACTGACTGCAGTGCCATCAATTAATCAATTTTAAACCAGTGTGAATTAAAACATGCCTTTAATTTAAGGTATAAAAGTTCATTGTCAACAGCTTTCGACTTATTACTGGAACTATTCATATTAATTAATAAAACCAAAAAGAATATTTAAAAAAAAAAGTTATCATAATATTATGCCATTTTAGATGTTAATTTTGTGATATATATATATATATATATATATATATATATATAGTGGGATTTTTTTTCTTGCATATGGTGAGGTGGGTGGTGAATACTAAGTGAAGAGTAGGAGAAGTGGGAAAGGAGAGGAGTTGGGAGCTGGGATTGGGGGTTAAAGAGATCGACTGATTAATCTTTTAGAAATTTTTTTTTTTTTTTTTTCTTTTTTCCTTCTCCCATAAATGAACTTATCACAAGACATCTCATTATATGAGTGTTGTTTCAGGATGATGTTGGCTTGTTTCTGCTTTGTTTGCTTTGTTTATTTTTTTTTTTTAATTTTAATTTCCTTTTAAGTAACTATGACAATCACAACACCACCACTACATTTGTCACCATCACCGGCAACATTTAAAACAGTAACATGTCTTTCTCAACGAACGGCTGTCTTGCGTGATGTGTCCGAATCTCCTATATATACATAGATATACATATGTGCACATACATATGTATAGATACATATACATACATATAAACACACACACACACACACACACACCAACAACCTCTAACAGAATCAGTTTGGTTAGTTAACGAGAATAATAATCATAATATTAATAATTATAATAATGAGAAGGAATTAATTATTGTAGTCCTGATGATGATAGTAGTTGTAGTAGCAGTGATAGACTTATGTCATTAATTTTAGAATAATGACAAAATCAGAAATTGTTTGATGGTTATTAAAACTATAAATAAAATCTGCATATTAATTTTCTGATTCTACAGGGGGTCAAATTAGTTAATTTTTCTTTCTTTTTTTTTAACATTTTTTTTTTTTTAATTTTGAAGGGAAAGATTTTTTTTTTCACATTTTTTAATTTAATTTTCTTTTGAAAAATACTTTAAAATTTTTTGCCTTGTTTTTTTTCACATTTGTGTTAATTTTCTTTTTTTCTTTTTTTTTTTTTTTTTTTTGTATTGTATTCCAAATGAATGAGTGAACTGGCCTTTTTCTCAAAGTTGGTGACTCTGAGGGTTGGGGGCAGTAGGTAGGATTATTCCTAAGCCTTCCCAACTGACTGTGCACCTTATTTATTTATTGATTTCTTTTTCTTTCTTTCATTGCACCTTACTCCTCGGAAGGTAACAGGTAAATACAGGTGTATTCAAGAATTTTTTTCCTCTCTTTTTCAGGTTTTCATTTCAACATACACACTGTCAGATATGCACATACATTCTATCACATGGTGGAAAACAATTACATTTAAAAAAACAAACCAATGAAAACCTTGATGTTTAAACAGGGTGTTGTTATTTTTTTTTTGTATTTTATTTGGAGTGGGGTGTGTTATTGTTAACAAGAGAAGAGATATGGATTTCGTGGCCAGGTCACTCAAAATAAGTGGCGTCGTTGATAATTGGTTTAAAAGATGAGGTACCATAGCATTTGCTTTCCCATCAAAAGAAAAGATGAAAAAAAAAAAAAAAAAGAATTATCTAGATACTTTATGCATATTATTAATTCTGTTTGCTTTCTCAACCCCACCCAAGAAAGGAAAAAAAATGATAATCAAAGTTGTTTATTTATTTAGTTTTTTTTTTTTGCTTTTTAACATTACTTTTTAATTTTTTTTAATTTATGTTTGAAAGGATGAAAAGCCCTCAAAATATACTAAAATATTTCTCCTTACAAGTTCCAATAGTCATTTATTGTGAATAATAATAATAATAATAATAATAATACCATTAATTTGAATTGTAATTAATAATTATACACTATAGCCTTAATCAGGCTTCTCTAATTAAAATGAAAAATAATCAATGATATAGAAATAAAACTGAGCTGTGTAGGCTTATTTTACTTATATACATACATAAATTTGTGTTTGTTTATGTATATAGAAAATGATATATAGATATATACATTCACAGACATCATTTCAATTCCTTACATGGTGTACCTTCAAAGTCACATCCATGTACATTTACAGTTAAGCCAAAAAAAAAGTGTATTTTTGTGAACAATTTAATCACATTAGATTAATAGCAACAGTTATATACTGTGAGTATAACAAGTGTACAGGTATATACACGTGTACACAAGACACGTGTATACCCATACACAGAATTATGTGTGTTCACAAATATGGTAAGAATGATGTGAAACTGTTTTGTCAAGGATGCCTGTGACATGTTATTAGTTAATACTTAATTTTTATTTACTCACAGACATGTATGTATGTGAGGAAATGTTGGTGTGTGTGTGTGTGTGTGTGCGCGCGCACATATATAATATATATATATATACACACATATACACACACACACACACACACATATATGTATATACACATATTTATTAAGCTTAACTTGGTTTGGCCCAAAACATACACACGCATACAAAGCTTAGCTAAGTGAAGCACCTG
Source organism: Acanthosepion lycidas (assembly GCA_963932145.1). Lineage (NCBI taxonomy): Eukaryota > Metazoa > Mollusca > Cephalopoda > Sepiida > Sepiidae > Acanthosepion > Acanthosepion lycidas. The sequence goes on along the minus strand of OZ010585.1, from coordinate 10,179,182 downwards.
ATCAGGAGCAAAATCACTTGCAATGGCTTGCAAGAAAAACTCTCTCACTACAGATCTATGACAAGCATTCATATATACACACACGCACATATACACGCATTCAAAAACACTTACATAATAAATGTGTGTCTGTCTGTAAGTACGTTGGTACTTTTTAATCTGTACACAATATTTGCTTGGGGTGGGGTAAGAGAAACCGTTGTATCTGTACAGTCATACAACCACATCAAAACACACCCATCTCCCCCTTCACATAATTTTTTCCATTTTTTTAAATTTTTTAAATTTTTTTATTTTAGCAATTTAACCTTTGACAATTTTTATTTTTGGTAATCTGCTTTCACTATCAAATTTCCTCTAAGATTCATTTCTGTAATCTACAATTTGTGAGAAAGAGTGGCTTTTTTGTGTTGTTGTTGCATGATTGTTGTTTTTTTTTTGTTTTTTTTTAAAAGTTTTTTTATCCTTTTTAATTTTCACTACAAAACAGATATTTTTAAAGGGTTTGAAATGGGGAAAATGTCTTTTTTTTTTAATTTTAAAAACTGTTTTACAGAAATGAAAATTTTTTAGGGCTTAATTGTTCAAAATTTTTTTTCATTTTTTTTTTTTTTTTTTTTTTTCTCCATATATATGTTTTCCAGTCAATTTCTTTTTATCTGGTTATAACAATAATGAGATGAAAATCTGTTAAATCGATGTCATAAGATCAGAGTTGGGTGAAAAGGTGAGAACTGGGTTGGGGGTGAGCGAGTGGCTAACAAATAACCAGCCTCTGGTAACCTTATTTAGATTTTTTTTTCTTTTTTTTTTAATTTTTAATTTTTTTTTTTTTAGATTTTTTAAAAACATTTTCTTTTTAAAACACTTTTTCTCTTTATAACAAGGACACAAATGGGGATTGGGAACTGACATTTACACTGAGTATGTAATATCATGGCATACACACACACACACACAGTTACACTGGATGAGACAGAGTTATCTCCCCCAGCTTAGAAACAAAGAATGATGGATTTGTTAAAAGTCAAATCAGTATAAACACTCCATCTTTTTTTTTTTTTTTTTTTTTTTTCTCACTCTCTCTCTCTCACTTTTTCACCTTTTCGGGTCCATTTGTCAGTCTACAAATTCAGATTTTACTATCTCTTTCCTTTTATTTTCAGATAATAAAAAAAGAAAAGGCATATTTTTCTCTTTTTAATTATCTGTAAGGAAACAATTTTTTTTTCCATATTTTTTTCTAAGTTTTTATTGAATATTGTATCTTCTATTCCAGCCAGTGTTTGATCCACTATTATTGGTCACCGACCTGTGATTTTGGAGTCAGATTTTATTTTATATATAACATTTAAAAAGTCTTTTATAAAAGATGGAGATGATTATCATGAGGATGAATAAACCATTGGAAGTTGTTTCAGTAGCTGCTTTAGTTGGGTTAGCAACTTTCATGATACAATTCAGTTGTAATCATGGCTGTTATGTTAGCATCTGTCATGGCTTGTAATAGTCATTTTCCCCTTGCAGTGAAAGATTTTCAGAAATTATGAAAACATTTCATTTTTTTTTTTTCAAAGAAAAAGAGGTTTTCTTTTAAATTACCAATTCTTTTTCTTCATTTAAAAAAAAAAAAAAATGAGTTTATTTTATATTTTTTTTTTTTTTTTTGTCAATTATTCCTTCCTTCCATTATGTCTCCAAATCTTATCAGTCAGTAACTGTAAACATTTTTTTTTTTATTATTATTATCTCCATGATCTGTTCCTAGTCTATGAACTTGACCACTGGCTAGAAAAAAGCTGACCATTGGCTAGAGTTCCCAAAATTTTCTGTTCATCAATCCATGCAACTTGTATGTGGTTTTACAGTTTCATCTTATTCAATAATTTTTTCTTTCTTTGACGTAAATAAATATACGCCTCAAAAAATCACCATCCACAACAAAGATGTTGGTAAATAGTACTAACCGATAGTTTTATTTTGTTCCAACATAACAATCAGTTGGTATGAGTTGTTGCTGCTGCAATAGTTCCAATCTTTATTTTTTTTTTTCCTTTTCTTCTTTTTTTGGTGGGGGTTCCTATTAGTACTAATGATAATGAAGGTAGCAAGGAAATCATGGAGAATCACTGGTCCTTACACAATTCCTTGCAGAGATGGGTATGTACCTCACTCCAAATAATGAAAACAGTTTTAGTGATAGTATTAAGAATGGTTATCATATTAATTGTAATAATATTAATAGTAATAATAATAATAACGTTGTTATTAGCAGCAACAGAACAGTTGATTGTCAGCATCAGAATCATCGGTATATTTATTGTCAAAATCCAGTGGATGGTTGTTCCAAAGTTATTGCTGTCTTTTCGTGTAGCAGCTATTTGTAGCAATAGTCATACAATGGAAATACGTTGGCATTTTGGACTCTCCTGTGTCAGTAGTCTGTCAGTCGTATTACAGCCTGATGACGAAACATAACGCACCTCAACATGGTCTTGTTCTGGGGGTTTGCGATCGCCAAATTTTTTGCGGTGGTAAAACCCACAAATCACCAGAATTATACAGAAGAATGATGATATAGATGTCCCTACAGCTATATGAAGAATCTGTATACTTCCTGTGACAGGACCTGCAATAGAGAAAATAGAACAAAAAAAAGAAGTTAAAAAAATTGTTGTGTGTATAGTAACAATATGAATAAAATAATACCACTGTTTAAATATCATCATATTGCAAAAAAAAACATATATTTTTGTTTTTATATTTGGATAACATCAACAATTAAGATTTAAATTTGAAAGACTTCAAACTATATCAAAATCAAAAATAAATTCTCTTTAGGCTTCAAATGTATCAGTTTATTCAACTTTTAAATTTAAAGATATATTACACAATCAAAATAAAAAATATCTAAGGTATTTTAAAATTTCTTGTTAGAATATATACACACATGAATTCATTTTCTCTTTGATGAAAATCTAAAGAAAAAACTTTATGGATATCTAAGGTGTTATTGAAGTTTGTTTTTGGGGGGCAGGATTTATAGCAAACTGCTTATAAATTAAGATGAATTCCTAACTTTAGTGTTAAAAATATAATTAAAATATTCTTTTAACAAAGTCAATAATCCAATGAATGTTTTGATTTCTTGTTTAGCATAACTGGATGAAGGAAGTCAGAGACTCATCTTAGCTCCTTAAAATAGGACTGAATAAAGATTATTTATTTCATGTAAAAATAGTTTTTTTTCCTTTCATGACTAAAGACTAGAAACAAAAAGACTCTCATCATAAAGGAGCTAAATTTCATATTATTAGCTAAATTTTGTGTTATTTAAAGTTAATAAAACAAGCTTTGTCTTGATTCTGAAGCAAACAAATTTTTTCAGTTACCAAAATATACATATGTTCAAATGGCAAACATTTCATAGATTCAAAATAAATAAAAATATAATCTGGGGAAATATATAAAATAATTCACAGATTTCACAAACAAAACATTCAAAATTCAGAAAAATTAGGCTTATTTGATTACATTATTTGCATTCAGTCTAATATCCTCATCATTGTTACGTTGTGCCAATTGTGCTCACTAGCTTTCTTTATGTCACTCTTGATGTGGGTGACCTTCAGGGAATTTTGAATAAAACCCTTTATTTAATCTACAGGAGTAAATTGTTCTCATTCTACTGTCCATGTTTAGCAATATCATGTCTTATTTAGTACTGCTTAGTTTTTGCTTACTCTGTTTCGGTTGTGTCTGTACTATTTGGATGAAGGATTGAACTCATGCTTACTATGTCAGAAACCAATGATTTAATGCACATGCAGTAGCAGTAGTAAAAAAGAACAAAATGAGACACCCCTGGGCATAGGTAGCGAAATGAGAACACTGTAACCCTATAAATTAAATATAGGATTCAGGTCAAAATTCCCTGAGGGTTACCTGGAATGATAAACACCTGAAGAAGGCTGAAGAGCACAAAAACTGAAACAGGAAGATAAGGACATTAATCCAAATGTAACTAATGATTTCTCAGCTCAGACAGAAATTAACTTTACTTGTTTTACTATGTATGATACTAAGCCAGGTAAAGTTTATTCTTGTTATATTTACTAAGCTTAGCTTAGATTGGCACAAGGCCTGAAAAGTAGAGCAATAATTGAGGATCAGTCTCATTATACAATTGATAACAATGTTCTGCAGTACGTGTCATTCTTATATATTTGTCAATATTATTAAATCTGTGTGTTGTTGTTGTTGTTTTCTCAAACACACACAAAAATTTAGTGAATTTTCATAAAATTTGTTAAAGGAAGAAAAATAAAAATGGCTTCTAGATTTACTCTCTCTTCCAAACCTAAAAAAAAAAAAAAATTAAAATGAAAATTAATTTTGATATGATAAACAGAATTCTGAAAATTTTAATTTGTTGTTTGAATGATTTTGCTGCATTTTGATTGTAACAAATGTTTTTCCCAATATTATAAGTAGAGTTAATGAAAAAAGTCAAATTATTGTAGAATAATTTCATTTTTATTTTTTATTATCAAATATGACTCTCGAAAATGCTGATAATTATAAAGAAAGCATAAAGCAAATTTGACATTTTATCTATCTTATAGAAAAACAGTACAATTCAAACAAGCAGCATAGGAACAATAGAACAGAAAAATAAAGGGGGTACCATTTGTAGATATTCCTGAAAAGAAAAGAAAATTTGTTAATTTTTAAGTTAGAAAAAAAATTTTGTTAGTGTTCTGTGTTTTGGATACATCTTTCTTCTAAAATTAATAAGTATCATATTTGGTATTGAATAACGACTCTTATGACTGACCAAGACAGTTTTCAATACTTAGAAAAAAAAAAACTATTTATACTGTCAAAACAAAGTCCTCAAATAACAGGAAAAATACTTTTCAAATTCCTTGGTCAGTATCCCTTCAGATACACTGCTTTGAAATATTAGTCAGAATTTCAAAACAAAGTTCATTTCAATAAATTAAAAAAAAAAATGTCATAAGTGAAAAAAAATCTAATTTATTGTTGTTAAAAAGTATGTTGGTAAATATCTGAAATTGAAATATAATGAAATTTAGTGTTTTGGCATTTGGGGGTGAAGAGGGCAGAGCACTAGAATTGAGATTCTCATTAACTGAGATTAAATTCTTATTTGACAACTTTTAGCAACTGGTGAATATTTTGGGATACACTTCCTCTTTCTTATTTATTTTAATAATGTTTTGACTGATTCCTTCTCCAGCCTTCTTCAGTTGGCATTTCTTTTTTTTTGTTTTTTTTTTGTGTTATATTTGTTATTGCATCATTTTGACACTTAACAGAAATTTCAGTTGGAAAAAATTATATAATTAAAATGAAGCCGCAAAAATTTAATTCAAAAATATTTTTCTTTTTTAAAATCGCAAAAAAATTTAGAAGTTCAGTATAAAATGTCCATGATGGAATTTTCTATCAATGTGGCAAACATGGATGTTGTTATCTGGGATCGATTGAGATGAAGGACTGCTGTTTTAGTGGGAGCAAAGAGCTATGAAGAGAACAGATCCCAGCATACCATAGTGGCTAGACAGATGCAAATGCTCCATGGTAGATAATCCCACAGTATTCTACTACTGTGGTCATTGTCAAAAACCGTGCTGATCATGCATTGGTTGTTTTAGTCATGAGCGGTACTGTGTTTTAAGATAACTTATTTTCTGTTGCCGACATTGACAAAAAAGACCAAAAAATGTCTATAAAGCTTTAAATATTTCAGAGGTGTCTGACAGGGTTTGGCATGCTGGCCTTCACAAGTTTAAAGGTTACAGTGTTTTTGGCTGAATTATTGTCAACTCTTTCTTATCAAATCAAGAAATGAAGGTTATCATGAATAGACACTCTTCTAGATCTTTCTGTATAGATGCAGGTGTTGCCCAAGGCTCAAAAACATAGATTTGGATTTTCAGCAATATTCATGCAAACTGAAAATATGTAAAAAGTAATTAGACAGATTAATCATATTTGTTGATTTTTTTAATAGTAAATATTCATTCATGCAAATTCTAAGTGTACATTATATATTTATATACAAATACGTCACTCTAGAATGTTAAATATATGTTTTATACATATAATTAACTAGCTAATGTTGGTAAAATTATCAGAATATATTTCTTTCAACTATCAGCCATGTATATTTCTGTTTAAAATATCCCTTCTTCCTAAAAATACTGATAATCTGTTTTCTGATTAAGGTAAAATGCAACATATGCTTGTATTTATAAATAAATTGAAAAGATAGAACCTTAGAGACAGTTATCTGAATAGCACAATACTCGATATGCCTGAATAAATTATTATGTTAATATGGGCTCCTAGATATTCTTTAATCTTCATCAGTTTTTTAACCACTGATTTGATTAACTTTTCTATCATTTCTGCATCAGTTTTTTTGGTTTTTTTGCTTCCCAGATATCTTTGAAGATTGTTTTCCATTTATATATGCATCACTTTTAATGTCATCTATTGGATTAATATTCAGAGAAGCTGGGCCTCCATTCCCTTGACTGGATTTCTTTGAAGCCATTTCTGATTAGGTGAGCAACAGTTCACTTTGAAGAATGTTGAACAAATATACTGTTCTTTGTTATGACTTAACCAAGAATTTACAATAATTAGCTGAATTTATTTTGATACTATCATTAACTTTGAAGGGTTTGGTTTGTTTCATGACATATCACCCTCAATGGGTTATTTAATGCCGAAAAAATTGTTATTGCTGGTAATATTTTGTTTTGCCAAAAACCTGTTTCTGGTGACACTTTTTTCAAAAATGTATTGCTGGTAATATTTTTTGTTCAAAAATATATTTCTGGTAATATTTTTTTTCCTAAAAAAATGTATAGATGGTAATATTTTTTTTTTTTCCAAAAAGATATTGTTGATAATATTTTTTTTCAAAAATGTATTGCTGGTAATAGATTTTTTTCTTCCAAAATTTATTTCTGGTAATAATTTTTTACAAAGTATTTCTGGTATTAAAACCTATTATTTTATAAAGTTTGGGTGTTAACTATTTGCCCATAGCTGGGACCCTAACAGGCACTACCACCTCGGGTCAGAGTGGACCTGGGAACACCAGCAATTAAAAGGTGGTTCCATGCTCCTCAAAACCTCCTGATCAGTGGCCTTGCTGTTGGACATAGTTTATCGTCATACCCAGGATCGTAACTTTGAAGGGATCTGTAATTTTAATGCCTACAATACTTGATAAATACTTTACTTTCTTGTCTTCTAAGTCATGAAGAGAACATTCTGAATTTTAGCTGTCATATCCGTCCAATGTAGCTCTACATTCATCATTAAAATTACTGTTGAGAAGTCATTTTCATATACTTTTTTAGCCACCTTATACATTTACTTCTTCTTTTACTCCAATAATACACAACTATACAGAAAAGGAAGCTAGAATTTCTTGGACAATAATCACTTACAAGTACCAATATTTCAATGAGCAAACATTGAAATTTGGGAAGAAAGTGTAAAAGATAATTCAGAAATAAGATGGTAGATGTGGTAACAGCATCTATGTTTCATTGATCCAAGTCCTCTGCATTTTTTCAGTGGATCTGCATGTGCCATAACCAATTAGAGTCTAAGAGGCACCACATTTAATATATCATAGTAGCAGGAGTGTCTCTTGGGAAAGATAATCTGATGGAGCCTAATCCTCTTCAGGTTGGTTTGAATTCAGAGATTTTCTCTTAAATTGGTTATCACCTCAAGGCAAGAGAACCCAGTTTGTCCTGCTATTTAACCCATAGCTGGAGGAAGATAGATCCATGCTTTTTCCCTTCTTGCTAATGCCCTTAGAAAAAAGGCATTAGCAAGAAGTGAACGAAAGAGAATCAAGTGGAAATTGAACTCAGCATGCCGAATTTATTTCTCGCACTGATATCTGTTATACCATCCATGCCCCCTCTTCTTCAGTACTTAATTTAAAAAAAAAAGTGTTTGTTCTTTCAATTTAAGCATCAAGATAAAATATACAATATTACAACTGTAGATTCCCATTACATATTGCAATTGTAGGCTTCTACAGTTCTTATACTTGTAAACAGATTAATCAAATATAGCTTATTTACTGAGCAAAATTGAAAACATTTTAAAAATATTCTATCCACTGAGGTTTTATAAATCAAAAGTTTCCTCTCAGATCTTAAGCATCAAATATAGTATATAAAAAATGAATTTTTGGCATTCATTTATGGTGCAGTGATTAATATTTTGCTAATATTCTTATCAGTAAAAATAATTGGCTATTACAATGTTTTTAAGTAGTTTTAATTATAGATCAAGTCAGCCCACTGAAAAAGCCTCAGATCAATTCATCATTTCTTCTTTTATGGGACAGGTCTGATCGGAGCTTCTTATCTCTTGTGGCCCTTAGCAGTGTTTCTCCCATTGCCAAGCCACCTGTATGTCCATTCAGGCATCCATTCACACAAGCAAATCATCTATGTGGTCTGCTACCTTAAACTTTGATATGCCCTGTGATGGTCAAGTTCTCTAAGCTTTCCTTCCTCATCATGACCAAGAAATTTCAACTGTCTCTTTTTGATTCTAAGTATGAGTATTATAAAAACTTCTCTCTCTTCAGTAAGTTTGAATAAATCTTACAGGCAGTTGTAGAACTGATGACCTCTGGCCAGTTATTTTTTAAGACTTTAAATGAAAAAAAAATACTCTTGACCAGTTTCTCTCATAAATATTATAAATGAATATATTTTTGATAGAGAGAAAATCATTAGCACTTGAGATTAAATTGTTTTGGAGATGAAATTTCCCTTCAAGGTAAAAATCATTGCACATTATAGAACAAGCTCTTCATTTTAATTTCTGCTTGTTGCTGTAAACCTTTCGGCGAAAATATATTGGTAATCAATAAGTTTCCAAGGGTTTAACAAAGAAATTAACGTGTCTTTGAATATTTCAGAAAATGCTGAGATGATTATACAAAAAGCCGGCAGTCATTGGCAGAACATTGCATATTTATTGAGTAAAGAAATTTGATTTCAGTCTCTAGCAATGAAAATTAACCAATTCATTGTTTTCCATAAAATTTTATAAATTGTCCAATTTAGGCATTACAAAATTTAATGGATAAATTTTATCTTCTTATTAATCATTTTTTAACTTAATAGTTCAAATTGATGTTTTTGTTGAAAGTTACTAAGATTTACTTAATCTGGCACAAGGCTAGATTAAGTAGGGCACCATATAAATATATAGTACATGTAATTGATCCATTGGTATATAATCTGGGCGGATCCTAGTAATATTAATTATCAAAACTGCTCCACAGAGAGCTCGATATACTAGACTATACCTATGTTGAGACAATTTTTGTTTTTTTGCTGTAAAATATATATATATATATATATATATATATATATATATTTATATTTGGGAAGCAACCTTTCATTTAAACATGTCTTTTTGAATATAACAGAGAAAATTTAATTAATTTTTTATTTAGATTGTCCATTCTTGGATTTTTCATTTGGTAAGGGAGTGCAAAAAGTGGCTGAAAGTGCTTGGGACAATGGACAATACGGACAATTTTTGCACTTCCTTACTCCCAACAATCAAAAGAATGTTGGGAAAACTAAATAAAAAAATTAATTAAATAATTATTGCCCCCCCCCCCATATATATATATATATATATATATATATATATGTATGTGTGTGTGTGTGTGGCATAGTGGGGGAAAATGTTTTTTTGTGATGCGTTTTGTCCTTTAGTACTTCATTGGACTAAATTTGTTATATTGGTGTGACTATGAATGTGCACCAACAAGGGATGCTGGTGATTTTTATTTTTATTTTTTTTTTTTAATCTAACCAATAAAAATGTATAGAAAGTAAAATTACAGTAAATTTGCACCTGGGATCTTACAATATTTCACCATTCCTGGCAGAGTTTCTACTATCACAGTGTAGGATATCTACTAACAAAAAGAATTTAAATTTACATGTTCCTTCATCGCTGCACATGTGTTGTCTTAACAAAATAACAAATTTAATCCAATGAAGCCCTAAAAGACTAAAAAAAAGTACAAAAACTTTTTTCACTTTGTCATTCATTTTTCCCATATATTGTTTTTGATATGTAAAAGTACATATCATTATCTTGTGTGTATATATATATATATATATATATATATAGGAAGTACCTAATTGATATCCTCTTTTTCTTAACTAACAGAAAGAACAGATACTAAACTTTGAAGTTACAAACATTAAAATTCAAAGATTTAAGACTGCAATATCAAAACTCAACAGCAATGAAGATGTTTCTTTTCATAAGTGTTGGATCCTATTTTTTAAATTTTTATTTACATTTATTTTAGATTTTTTTTAGATATTTTATTTTAAATTTTTTTTTAAAAAGAATTTGTGTATTTTTTATAGGAACAATAAATATTTTCTAATATATTGCATCAAAAAAATGATATTCCATTTTTTATAAGTTAGACAATCTATTCTTGGAGACTGCTTAGGTTCAAACAGTTCTTGAAATAATATATGCAAACTTTTCATAAAAAAATAAACCTCCTGTCTCTTCCATTTTTGTTTGGATTTTTCTATTCAAAACTTAATTCCTCTGTTATGTGTTAGATGAAATAAAGGTGATTAGTACAAGATTGTCATCAGTTCCAAAGATATTTTAAAACTGAAGAACATTAGATTACCTTGCTGATATGTAATAAAATCGGTTTTTTTACATATATATTCTACAATTTCCCCCACCCTCAAATGTCCTGATATTTATATATATATATATTTTCTTTCTGGTCTTTTAGTTCCCCACCCCTATAGTCTATTATAAGGGGGGTGCTTAATATTATCAGCCCAATGAAGCCTTTTCAAAACAAAAAATCTAAGGACTTAATCATAGTCAAATGTGTTACTGAAGAACTTTTCAGTACCTCCTTGTATAATATCTGTACTGATTTTTCCTTTCTTTATCTACAGCAATTATCTTTGGTACTCTGATAGCAATACAAAATACTCTATTTCTAATTTCAAAGCATAGTGTCAATTCAGCTGGAGGGTGAGCTATTTTAAAATATTTCTACTAATATATTATAAATGTTCTTCAGCAATATAATCATATTATTATTTTCACAGAAAAACCTTAGCCTTGTACAGTTTCATGTGAATAACTCTCCCCATGCAGGTCAGATTTATGTATCTTCTTTTAAACTATCTTTGAGCTTATTTGCTGTGTTCATTATTATTGTTGTTGTTGTGTTAATAAATAGCAATGACCAATCATTTTAATTTTATTGACTTAAAAAAAACACTTTTGTGATTTTTACTTAAATTTTCTTTGCTTTAGAATTTGTTTTTATTTTTGGTTTCACAACAAAGATCATTATTTCTTAAGAATAAGAAAATTAACTATTTGTCAAGAATTAGCAGCATATGCTTGTTTTCCCTTAAAAAAAATGAGGACTGTAAAATGAGTTACAGCTATACGCTTTTCTAAGATATATAATTAGCCAGCTGCATGTTAATAAAAACTGAACTTTCAAATCGTAAGAGTCTTTGTTTCTTCCCCTCACAAGGTCTACTTTTCACTTTCCTAGGTCAACAGCCAATGCATTGATGATCATTGCTGAAAAAGAGTTTGTTAAGCTTTAGATAAGAATGTCAAAGCTTGGGCTATTGCATTAGATATTTGTAAGGTGTTTGATAGAGTTTGGCATGCTGGTCTTCTTCACAAGTTGACGGTTTATTGTGTTTCTGATTGTTTCTTTGATTTGATTCAATCTTTCTTCTCAAACTGTGTAATGCCACTCCTCCAGATCATTTTGACTTAATGCAGGTATCCCCTAAGTCTCTGTACTTTGACCCCCATTCTGTTCCTTATTTTCATCAACGACCTTTCTGATGATGTCAGTTTCTGGTATTTGTCTTAATATCACAACTATTTACTCCTGTCTTAATAGTAAACATAATCTGTAAACTAGGACAAGATGGCTTGTTAATTTTAATGTCTCTAAAACAAAACTGGTCTTTATTAATCATTTTAAAGAACCATTTTTGGTTCCTATCAGTATGGCTGATGCTAACCTCCAGGAGTGCAACTTCTTGATCTCATGTTTTCAACTGAGTTGAAGCAGAATTGTTATATTGAATTAATTGCCAAATCTGCTGCTAGGAAAGTCTTTTCAATATGTTCTGCTAGAAAAATTTTCTTTCCAGAATCTATCTTGCACCTTTATCAGTTCATCCATTGAATATTGCAGCCACATCTGGTCTGGTACTTCTGCTATAATCTAGAGATTTTGATAAAATTCAAAAAAGGCCTTCTTTTGATTCTTCTATAATTATTTTCATGATAATTGAGTTTTCTGCATTGGTACCTTGATTTTACAAATTTAAGTGCAGTACTAGATTGGCAGTTAGGTCTTATAATTTCACTGTTGAAATTGCTAAATTTTAAATAATGCTAATAGTTTCTTCTCTCATTGAAGATCAATGTCAATTGTTATGTTTTGTCTCTTTGAATCTTGTTCTTTTATTGTCCTCAGCTTCTTTTGCTTTCAGTAACCCCCTTGCGTACAAGTAGCTTTTGTGTGAGATGATTTTAAATTTTAAATTCATTTAAACTGAATGCTTTTTATTGTTGGAATAAAACTGAAAAAAACAAACACTTTTTTGACATTCTTCTTTATGCTATGTCTCTTCAGGACATGTATAATTATGGTTCACCCCCAATTTTCTATCCTTTTTAGCTCTTAACAATGTTTATCCCCTTACCATCCCTTCTACTCCATGTTCTGACATCCATTTACAAAAACTTGTTTCAACAGTGTCTTTTTGATCTTCAGTATCATTTTTGTTCCTATTTCCTGAAAACTGCTAACCTGTTCTGTCTATTCAGTAGAATGACATTTCTGTCTTTGAGGAAATTGCCCAGCATTTACTGCGATGAAGGAGGAGGATTGTTATTACATAACACTTCAGTTCTCTTTCCTTTCTTTTTAATGATTTTTCCCCCTATTTCTTAGTAATGTGTTTAGCATTTGGAAATCATCTTTTGCTTTTGAGAAGACTTAGATAATTCTGTGTTTTTATTGTGTGAATTTTTTGAGATCAATAAATCATAATACTCAAGTTTAGACAATTATAAATATTTGATATACCCCAGGGATAATGGATAGTGGCTCAGAATGAGAAATGGGAGAACTGAATTCGAATTACAGTTCGATTTGTTATATTCACTTACTTACAAATACCCTTGGGAAAGGCATGAACCCATCTCCCCCGGCTATGAATTAAATACTAGGACATGTAGCTGGAAAAAATTATTATCGCAATTGTTTATACAACATTCACTTACAAAAAATAATTATTCTTACAATTTAAAATATTTTTTGACCCTTAAGTAACACAGAAAGGGTTGATAGCCTGTAAAAAACAATAAAGAAAATTAAAACACTCTAGATTGATATTCTCTTTTTTGCTTCTTTTAAAAATAGTAATATTGGTCCCTGAGTATATGTATCTCTAATACATATATAGTTATCATTGAACTGAGCTGGATAAGACCAAGATATTAGGATTATCTGATTGGAAATGGAAACAACAGATTGAACATGACAGAATAAGCACTTGTAACATTCATGCATTACTTTATTTAAAATGACCATAGAAAACTTTACACACTTTTGAACATGGTCTGAATTGAACTTAAGTGCTTTCTTCCAACAAGTGAATAACTTTTGACTTCCACAAACGTATCCAGTCATAGATTTTTCTGAGAGATCAACTCATCTTAAATGTCTATCTTCTTGAATTCCACAATATTTCCTTTTCAAAACTAAGTCTGTTACTCTTTGCAACTCTCTCTCCATTTATACAATCTCTTAATTATTTCATGGTAGTTATGCAGAGATGACTAACACCAGCTTTCTACTTTCCTAACATTTTAACATTACTAAACTATCCTCTAAGCCGAAGTGTGCCCTACCAATTAGGTTATAGGAAAACACCATTACGGTAAAACAAAGTTGCTTAAGAAATGCACATCTGTCATTGGAACCTTTTGAAGTCTATTTGATAAATTTATTTTTGTACTCAGAATGTAAAGTAATTTTTAAGCAATTAATGAATTTTTTAATTTTACGTTGTTTCTTACTCCGAGAAACATTGTGACTATTGTCTTCATTTTCTTCACAGGCCAAATAGTATAGTGCAAATATAGATATAATGATAACTTCTCCTCCTCCCAGAAATTGAGACAGAGATATGATAAACATTACATTTTGTGGATACACCTATTTGATTTGACATACCTGTTAGTATAGACTTCAAAGGGTTTCAATGAGAGATGTACATTTGTTAAATAGGTAATTGAAGATTGCTTCATCAAATTCCACATATTTCTCTTCTAGAGCTATTCTTATATATATATATATATATATATATATATATATATATATATATATATAAAATCTTTTAATTCATTTCTGGTTCTATCTTGGTTATGTTCAAAGATTGAACAAAATTTGTTTATCCAAAGTCTTGAGTAGAATTTAACATATTTTCTGGAAGAACCAAATTAACAAAAAAAAAAACAAAACTTAATGGTCTTTTTAAATTACACCTTGTCTCTAGACATTGTTTTCTAATTTTTACTATTTTTCCATCAAAGGCAATTAACATAGTGTATAATTTTTGATTCACCATGAACAAATAGTTATTCTGTGTGTGATAATTTTCATCTTATTTCTAAAATGTCTCTTGGACCAAACAATTGGATTGGAAGTAGAATCAAAGAAGTCTGGCATCTCTTGGAGTGCAGTAATCAAATCTTTGAAATGGAAATAACTGAAGAGTAACCTGTTGGGTTGGAGGCTGGTATTAGATAGAATCTCTGGTTGTGATTTATAAGAACTGACTGTTGAATCTTAGAAATTATATGAAGAGCAAACTAAAATCACTTGCTTTACATCAAAATTCCAATTCATTTGATTATAGATGACCAGAATGTACTTATCTTTATACTCTAAGTCTATAAACATTGATTGTGAATCTTACAAGTTGGTAAAAATGTTTTTAAAAACTTGTCTGTTTTTTAAAAATTGTTTACTTCATCATTTAGAAAACTTGTACATCTATTCCTTTTCTTTTGCAGAATGTGCTTTCATATTTTAAAAAAAAGACGATCTGTAAGCACTACTTTTAAATCCAATGTATTTTTAAACAAAGTTTAAAGTAAGGAAAAATACCTTCCAACAATATTGGGACAAATCACTGGGATAATTTATAGAAATTAACCACTGATATTATTAACAGATGTTTTATTGGGATATATATATATATATATATATATATATATATATATATATATATATATATACATACACACACACACACACACCATTAAAAACAAAAGGGTTTAAAATAATGAATTGATGTGTAGGATTTAATAATACCAAAAGGAATTGCTAATACTAATAAGCAAAAATCAATACAAGTGACACAGTCTTCTTGAAGCATTCTTTTACACCTCATCCTTGTTGCAGATGTCTGCTCAGGCACATTTATGTTTGTTCACAAGAGGCAATCTATGGTTTATGCTGCAGCTGTACTGAATGGTCCTTAATGACAGTTGGAGAGAGCATATGATCAGGCATGATGAACAGATGAACAAGGCCATTACACTGAAACTCTCAGTCATGTGACTTTATACTAACACAACAATTTATGGCTTCTGAATAGTTTTATTGACCCAACTTCATTCACAAACTTAGGTCAAGCCATGGAATAGCTTTTGGTGACTTCCCAAAGATGCTGTATGCAGGATCATATCCCACCACAGTTATTATCAGAGAGTTACCTCCTTGACAAATCAACCATGGTAAATTGTTTCCTCATAAGGAAATATACAGCCAGTACTACTTTCAGTTGAAATTTATAAAATATTTCTTTTAAAACAATTCTCAAGTCCATTAATTGTTATCATTCTTTCAAGTATTGAAGGTAGCTTCATTCTTAACCTTTTGTTTCAAGTAGCATGGAATGTCAACATCTTGATTATGTCATTATTTGCTCCTTGAGTTACTAGATGTGATATTCATTTTAGTTGTTGCCAGTGTTGAAAGTTTTCAATTGATATGGTTTCTCTTTATTGGTACAATTCTTTGTCTGTGACTCTGTAGCACAAATCCTTACCAAGATCTACAGGCTTCATTTTACTCAAAGCCATTTTTAACCATTGATCTTAGAAAGTGGTTGTATACAGCTGAGAGTTTAGATATTTCTGAACAGGTTTGGCACCATGCATAACATCCATGAGAAAGTATTGGTATGATGAGGCTATTAAAGAACATGACTGATGCTTTTAGATTTGTAGCAATTTGATGTATTGGGGAAAGCTACTCATAGCACAGCCTATTTTATGTTCAGTTTCTTTATTTCCTATATTAAATTTGTTATAACTGTTCCCTAAACCAATATATTTGAAGTGTTTAGTATTTAGTAAATCAACAACCTGGATTCAAGGTATGTACCATTACTGCTTTCATTCCAATCCCAAATCATATATTCTGTTCTGGAAAAGTTTATCTTGAGTCCTATTTCTTAGAACATTTGATCTTTTGTTTAATATCATCCTTATTCCAAATATGAATACCTATGTCATTGAAGTTAGCTCCCCGCCCCCAAAAATATAAGTAAAATGGTGATATTCAAACCTGAGCTTCAGGATCAAATAAATATCAAACAGCATCCCGACACTGATCTTTGTTAAGCAATAAATGTCTAGAATTAATGTCTACTTTTACCTTCAGGTGACCTTTTGGTAATGAATAAAACATCTTGGCTTTTCTTGTGCATGTCATCAAAGTTAGATAATATTAAACATGCTACAATTCTTTACCTGATTACAAGATTGTTAAGAAATAGAATATTTATTCAAGACATGGCAGATTCTCTTGATTGTTTTGCTTTACCTTTCTTTGACAGGGAATATTTAATCATTTTCAAACAGAAACATATTTAAATTTGCCTTCTGCCTATCAATAGTCATACTTTTGATTACCTTATGAGATAGGTAAATGGCCCAAATGATTTTAAGTGAACATTTCGCCACTCACTACATGAATAGGGTCAACACTGCAAAGAAACTTTCAGAACATTAATGATTATTTATCTAGAAATTGATTTGAAAAATTCTATTTATAAAAAATGTAAATTGTGTAACTCTTTTGGGCCATCTTCTTAATTGATAAGATATCCTCATACCAGCACCATAAAAAATCACCTCTTTAGACTAATTGGACAATTATTTAAAAGGTCAGAATAATATATAAATGGTTAATCATAACAAAAATCTGAGAATTTAAAAGCCACTTTTTCAATTCCAGATTTTGATATCAAACTGTATTTCAGATAAATGATATTGATTAGACTTTAATTTCAAACCTTTTTTTCTGCACTAATGCCAATTGTTGCCTCATTTTAATTACACAACCTGACAAATTTCTGGCCAGGACTAACAAACATTGCTTCAAAGAAAAATGTGTTATTATAATATATATCAGTTTCAAACAAAAGTTGATAAGCTATTTAAATTAGTGATACCACTTTATATTCAAAACCTGTAATTCACTTGAAATAAATTTTACCAATAACAACTAATTATGTCTTGTGGAAAACAAAATCTTGTCAATTTATGGATTGATACCATAATGTACATTAAAGCATCATTGACTCAATCGATCGGTTGGTAAGGAATTTGTAGATTTTTTCAATTGGAATAATTATAAATTAATATTTTGCTATGTTAGGTTTGTTTTTTTTTACCTATGATTTATAATCAGGTCAGGCTTAGATCTGCTACTGGTAATATGTAACCCAGTACAACCTGCCACCTGCCACATGGACAGGTGGTTGCAATCTAAACCAGCTCCCCACAGCTATTCTGCTCGTGTAGAGGGTTGCAGGACAAAAAACAAGACTTGTCAAAGAGTGGATAAGCTTCTTATAGGAGCCAAAGGCTAACACATATATGCACATATATATATATATATATATATATATATATATATATATATATATATATATATATATATTGGACTTGCCCGTTGGTTTTGAATATAAGGATCTGATGACTTAACCAGTTGGCTGAGTTATGAGTTTTGTGCAATAATCTTAAGTGGCACTTAAGACCTGCAAGTGATTTGCAAAGGAGGCTGCATATGGAGTAAGAGTGAGGATTTTAGGATGAGGTCACTGTTAGATTGGCTGACCTTTTACACCTTCTTGAAGACGATTCAGACTATCAGATTGAAAATTGCTGAGACCACTAAAACACATTGATATCCACTCCAGTGCTAAGTACTCAAGGGGGTTATAAGGTATATTGACAACTGACAAGTTGCTCTTCAGCTTGTCTTCTGTATCTAAGCCATGGGCGTCCTACATTCCTGTAGCCCTGGGTATCCTGTCATCAGATATTCTCAAGACATGACCAGTCCACCACAACTGACAGTGTGTGTGTGTATATATATATATATATATATATATGGTTTCTCCATAAAAACAAGTGCACTTGGACCACTGTGAGTGTCTAAGTTGCACATCAGGAAGAACATCCAACCTTGTAAAATCTTGTCTCAAATCATTGTGACAAATTCTTTGTCAGGCAAGACCCACCTTATTTGTACAAGATTAATCCCAGTTCTTCAATAATAATAATAAAAAAAAAAACATGGCTATGTATGTATGACACTGAATATATCATGTTTCAAGCTATTTTATAGTTTAAATACCTGACTTTTATATTTTTATGATATATAAACAATCTTGATCCCTGAACTCACAACAGCTTTGTTGGAGTGAAGAGGCTCATTTTAAAAAAATATTATTTTTGAAAATGTTTAAACTTTTAACATTAGGATCCTTAGTTACTGAACAATTGAAAGAAAGAGGACCTCCTCCTCTTTGATTCCTCAAGACACAACATAAAGTCCTTGACAGCCAAATAACAGGAAGAACACTTTATAAACACTCATTCGACAAGAAATAACTGCTTGTACTGATATTGAATAGCTGCAATTAAGAGAACCACACCATAAACTCCATCAAAATCTTAGACAAAATTTCTAACAATTGTACTAATTAGACAAAATGCTTTTGTGTTTATAAATTATGTTTTTGTTACCTTTATGGTCTTCTAACTTGAGAAGGTTCTTTACCTGATTCTTTGCTCTTATGGTGTCATTTAAGGTATTGTCTTGCATATCATATTTAATTATTGACTATTTCATTTCCCTGTCTTATGCATTGTCACTTTGGTTCTCTTAGTTTAATAAATATTTATTTTGTTCTGTTCATATTTGAAGAGAGGGAAAACAGAAAAATAAATTGACTGGACTAAATTTTGTTCACAAATACAGAAGAGTACATCTAAGAGAAAGTAATAAAAAAATATTAAGTCGACCATCACAATAACAATACAGAATGAGGAACACTGCAAAAGAGTTGGAATATCAAATAAACTAGAAGCAAATTGATTGGTTGAAGGAGCGAAAGAAGGTAAGAATAGAAGAATAAAGGAAAAGAGATAAGAGGATTTTTAGTATGAGAAAGAGTTTGAAGATGGGAGAAATTAAAAGCAGCGGGGGAGGAGTAAGAAAATAATGAGAGAAGAAAACAGAGCAGCAGGTAAGTCTAGGGAAAGTGAGGGGGAAAATGTGAATAATACAACAGAAAGGATTAGGAGAGAAAGAGGAAATAAAGAAAGGGATAAAAGTTAGAGATGGAAACGGGTGATAGAATGAAAGACAAGAAAAAAAAAAAAAAGAGGCAAAGAAGTTCAGGTAAAGAAGAAAAAAATAGAAAAATGAGAAGAGAAAAAAAAAGATGAAGGTAAAATAAGTATATACAGGGAGAGGAAATAGCAAAAGTTTCTCAACACTAAATTTTTTTTTTTTTTTTTCCCAGGGAAGAGACATTTGAAAGATGTTTATCAAACACATTTCTACTAGCATTTAGTCATATACGGAGTAAACAGATAAAGTGTACAGGAAAGTAACTTACAGAACATAATTTCAGGAGAGAGAGAGAGAGAGAGAAAAGAAATACAAGACATACCAAAGCAAAAGAGAAAGGAAAAAGGATGAACTGTATATTTTTAAGAATTGCTGACTTTTGATTCTGTTTAAAATATTGCAAGGGTTTGTGGAGGCCATTTCAGGAAGCTACAAGAGTATTTCTTTGATTCTCTTAATACAACTTATATATATATATATATATATATATATATATATATATATATATATATATGAGAGAGGTTGGTTTTGGTGCTTGGTTAGAGGTTATAACCTCTCAGTATTATGGAAAATAGCCATCTAGATATTTGTAATGCTAGCTAATTTTATTGATACATATGTAAGTAGCTGTCTCTGATGAGAAGGAAGGTTGCAAATATTAGTAATGGTTGTCATAAAGAACAAAGCTAAATTAACAAAATGGTTCCAGTAGATAAGTAATTCAATTCCTGATTTATTCATTTAGCGTATTTAGTTTTGTTTTTACTTTCATTCCTGTATATCACCCGTTACACTCGGATAAACTTTCATGGTTCTGCCAACAAAGTTCTCCACATCTATCATCAATTACATCAGATTTTGTGAATATCAACTGAGATGCAACTTAGTTTTGTCACCCGCCCCCCCAAAAAAAAAAATCAACTACCATTTGATTTCAAATCCTTTAAGCAATTTAAATTAAAAAAAAAAGTGTGAAAATAGGCTAAGATATACAAGTGATTTTCAAAAGTATTGATTGATTTGTTTTCTATGGCTTTTCAACTCTTTGCAGGTTATTAAAAGTCAGACGATGCTTTTAGCTTGTAAGAAGTTTTCTTTTTTAATGGTTTAGTGATATTAATAATTCTAATTAACCCATAGCTGGGGGAGACAAGATGGATTCATACCTCTCCCAAGAGTATTTGTGTGTAAGTAAGCTCTGATTAAGAATTCCAAGTCATTATCCATTACACCCCACCCACTCATTCAAGCTTAAAGCACCTGGTATTCCCAAGCAGTCACCCATCTAGGTACTGACCAAGCTTGACATTGCTTAACTTTGGTGATCATACAAGAGCCAGTATTTCACCGTTATGTGGCTGTAAGCTGTATTAACTTTAACAATAAACTTATGAAAGTAAAAATAACTTTCAAAAGGGCATTTTACATAACACATAAAATAAATGTTTTTTTAGTCATGGGTTATTATTCTTTTCCTATGTGCCATCTCCTTTCGGGATATGGGTGATCATGGCTCTCCACAATTTCCTATCCTTTCTAGCACTTAGCAATATTTGCCTTTTTATTATCCCTCACAGTCCCTTGGTAAGTTACTCATGTTTTTCCCTCTGTCTCATAGTATTCTCAGTATCCTTCTGTAGAACAACATCTCTGTTGCCTTAAATCTACTCTTTATCTGTGAGGAAAATTCATTCAGCAGGTTTAATATTACATATTCTTATTTCTAGCAGAATTTTACTCTTTCCTGTTTCACAATATTTTTTTAGCTTTCAGAAAACATTTCTGAAATACACTTAGCCTCAGGATTTTAGTGTCACATTTTCCACCTACTGTTAAGACACTTCTAAGATATTTTAATCTTTGTACTTGTTGGATTTTGACATCTGCATTTTATAGCTTACATCTTGGACATTTTATCTTTTTGACAGCCATACAATATATATATTCTTACAATTGATGATTTGTCTCTTTTTTTATTGATTTCCTTTAATACCTTCTCTAAAAATTCCTGCAGTTTTTTTATTGCATCTGCTATTAATGCAGTTTCATTTGCATATCTTATGTTGCTAAGATTGTGCCCACCGGTAGTAAATCCTGGTAGGACTTCTAGTTCTCTTAGGCTTTTTCCTCATTGTAAAAATCCAGTGAGAAAATAATCCTTTTCTTATTAAATTCATTTTCTTTTCGTATATCAGTAGTTTGCTCCCAGTATTCTGGATTATTCTAATATATTTCTTAAATAAATCTAGCTTTCCTAGCACTTCAAGGAATGTAGATGAACAAATACTAAATTACATGATTTTTTTTTATAGATATATGCACACACATACTTCATCTCTGAAAATTAGGAAGCAATGTTCTTATTACAGATAAAACAATGAATAATGATTAGACAACCATTCTTTTCATTTTACCAGCCTGGCTAATTGCAGCAGTATTAGCTGCTATATCCCTTGTTATTCATGAAAGAGGATTGTTATAAAATATCCTATTTCATTTTACCAATTTGCTAGACATATATCAACATTCTTTGTGTATCAAATTCTTTTAACAAGCAATTGATATTCCATCATTATTCAGTGAATCCTGAATTTTCACCAAAACTCAACTCAGACATGGAACTCCTAAATACGCTTCATTGCTAACAATGTTGAAATCATGGTTGATTCCCTGTACCACATCGGTAAGTAACTGACTCCTCTTGCTACCCACTACCTTTACACGATCAGGTTAAAAAATGGAATAGTATTGCTATATATGGGAAAGAGCTGCCCAGTCTTTACTTTCCACACTCAGTAGTCCAAAAGCATCTCTACAGTCTTGTGAGTGATGAATTATTTTCCATCCTATGAAACTTTTCCTACAGATGAAACATCACAAGACTCTTGCCACTCTGTTGCTATATTTCCATGGAAAGTATTCAGACAAACACTATTCTTTAGCTCCACCAGTTCTAATCATCCAAGCTAAAACCCGTTATGTCAAGCAAATTGTAGTGAACCATCCTCATTCTATTTGTATTCCATTGATGAGATTTAAGTTCCATTCAAGCAGATTCTACCTACAAACTGTGTAACCAACTCCCAAAAAGAAGTTTCCCCTATCACTAAAATCTTAATCTGTTCAAGTCTAGAGTTAACCACTATCTTCCCCACATTTCCTCATAAACTGTGCCTCTTACTCTGTAATCCCCTACCTTGAGTGGCTTTTGGGACTTGTAAAAAGTGGACAGCAAATAAAAAAAAATTATGTAACAGAAAGTTTAGGTTAAATTTAAGTTGTGGGAATTTAAACCAAGAGAGTTTCACACATTATAACTTAAACATTACATTAACATATGTGCATATATGTGCTTAAGTAGTATTCACCTGAATTTTGAAGGTGAGAATGGGGATGCATTTTGAAGGTGTGTAGAGACTATTTTGTTGATTGCTATTAAATTGTACCTTATAAATTTTTGTTGTATGATTTAAAATGTTCTGTAGTTTTTTCAATTAAAACTGATTTTTTATTTATTGATTGGAACAAAACCTTAATTCAAAAAAAACAAAACTTTTCTGTAACAGGTTAGTTTTCCAATAAATTGTTTTTTTCTATAAAGTCTACAGTAAAATCTAAAAAGATTGGTATTGATGAGTTTACTTAAAATAGTAGCAGAAAAGTTTTACAGAAAAAAAATTTCATTCTTTTTTTTTTCTCAGAAGTAGTTCAAAGGAAAACAAATTTCAGGAATTCTGATTGGCTGAAAAAAGATGCACAGGTATTGGTTAATAATAGTTGAAAATAAGATCACCTGAAATAAGTACACTCTGTAATTCAACCACAAATAAAAGAAAAAAGTTTGTCAGTCAGTCATGAATGTACTACTTGAGATGATCTAATCTATATCTGCTTACCATGCCTCATATTGTGAAAATACTTCATTTAAAATATTGACTGAATTAATAATCTAAACAAGGCACAAAGAACTGATTTTAATGTGAATGAAAAATGCAAAAAGTCCTATATTATAAAACAGTGAAGAAACTTGGTGCTAAGTATGGTGAAAAACTATGAATATGAGAAAAAAATTTGTAAATTGTTCAGAGAAATTTTACAGTATTCCTTGCTTCTATATATATTTTATAAAAGAATTAAGACCTTAAAGATAAACATTTTTACCAAATAAGGAAATAAATTAGTTAATTTTTACTGATGAACATAAATAGATGGCAATAAAACTCTCATAGTTCATAATTGATGTAAGGAACAAAAGTTGTGCTGAAGGTGTGACAAGTTCATTTATAAATGACTGATTAGATGTACAAGATAAAGCTGAGCTTTAAGTTGACTTAACAACAAAATATATATTGGATGTCCTTCAAATTCCTCCCTCTTTATCAGTTTATAACTTAGTGATGTCAGGTAAAAACTGGCCTTAGAAATCTGACTGATTTCCTTTTTAACAGCATAGTTGACAACTTTTATCTGTTGCAAACATCTGCTCAGGCACATTTGTGTTTGTTCAGCACCCATATAGCCTACCTGTGTATTATATTGCAATTAGGCTGAGCAGTTTCTAGTAGAAAGTGCATAATCAGGTGTGATCAACAATTTGAACAAAGCCAGCTTAGTTTCAAGGATTTGTGACTTCCTGTTAACACAACAATCAATGGTTCCTATTTACCTTATTTAATTCATAAGGCTTGGATCAACTTGCGGTATAGTTTTCAGACACTTTCCAACACTACTCCATATTGAAATTGTCTCTCCATGGCAATATTATCAAGATAAACCAGCCATAGTGAGATTTGAACCCATATCTCATGGTCACATTGCTAATCTTCTGACCACTTGGCTGTTCACATATTAAAGTAGTATTACTTTAATGTTAAATGATGTCCATTGACTGTGGATATATTTTTGGACACCCTGTACAATTATATATCCACATACACAGACATTTTATACAAAATTGCTTTGTAGTTAGTGAATATAGATTTCAACAAAACTTTGAGAACATTTCAAAAATTGTAATGAAAGGTTCATATTTTGACTGTTAATTCTTGATTTTTTTTTTTTCTGTAAAAAGTGTTTACACTATGTAAAGGAAAATTTTAATGAATTGACTTTTCACTAACTGAATATCAGATAGGAGAGTAAATCATTGTGACCTTCATCACTTTGAATATACTTTATCTAAATTTGTAAAGCCAGAAATATAAAAAAAAATTCTCAAAGAAAATTCTGAAATTTTTTTTTCTATTTTAATTTTATTTTGCTGTATTTTCATAGGCAAAAGTATTTATAATATAAACTGTAGTAAGCTATTTTTTTTTTTTTTTTTTTTTAAAGGAAAAATTATTTTCTAATTTAGAAGACATTCAATACTACTAGGATGGGAATAGGGAGAGAAACTGGTGAAAAGTTAAAAAAAAAAATACTTTGGAAAAAATCATTAAAATTGAATCTATTTTGTGTTGGCAAGTGAAAGTCGTAAAATAAATGAGTGATGAATAAATGTGAAGATTTCAAGTTTGTACTGATTGGCAATCAAATAAGGAGTTTTGAGAATAATTTTGCCCTATTTCTTTCGAAGATATGATAGATAATTTTTTCCAAAATGTTAATTTTTAATATAACTAAATAGAGTATAAAACATTTATTTAAAACAAAAAATGAAGAACCAATTACTAAGCTCTTTTTTTTTTCTTTTGTAATGCTATATCTTGCAAAGTAAGTTTATTTTATAAGATTTTAAATAGTACCAGTACTATTTATTAAATTCATTTGTACATGTTTTAAAATATCCAACTTCAAAATGGTCACTATGTTGTGAAGTTTTGGACAAAATTTCCTGATTTTAAAATGGAAAGATAATTAACTTTGAAATTAGGATAACACAATTATGTTAGGGAATGATCATCCTGGGTATATCAGGATTCCAGATTATGAAAGTCAAAAAAGAAAAGATTGTACATTAAAACCTGGCAGCATCTTACCCAGTGTCACTCACAGGCACATAGATATATAGAAAAACAGAGAAAGCTGTGGAGACTCATCAATACAGTTTGTTGTTACTGATATTACTACTATTACTATGCTCTCTTTGCTACAAATATGTTTATGGTTACATTATTAGTACCAACTGCAAAACAACTTTAATTTTAAAGAGTGTCATATTTTTATTGACAGGTTTTTTTTTATTCTGTTTCTGTCATAATTAAAAAAAAACAAAAAAAACAGGTATTACATTTTGACTAATCTTCACAATGAATTTCTGACATCATACTTGATTTTTGTCCAAATGCAAAAATAATGTTTAAAAAATCATACTTCATATTCCATTTTTCTTATTGTGACAAACATTGTCTTCTCTAAATGAAAGTATCTCACAGAAAAAAAATTTCACCTTGGATTTCAATTATTTGAAATACAAATCTTTAAAGTTATTTTTTTTTAAATCTGTACTTTTTTGCAGATTATATATCATTGTTATTTGGCAGACCTTCAGAGTATTTCTTGTCACTGCTAAGATTTTTTTTTTTTTTTTTTTTTTTTTTTTGACCAGTTTATTCCAACATTTATTACAATTTATCTATTTTTTTAGATTTATTTTGTCTCAAGTAATTCCAACTGTGATTTGATTTTGACTCTCTGCTCAAATCTAAATAGACAATATTTATGGGACACTGGGAACTTTCTATGACCTACAAAATCATCAGGGTGCCATGCTGAGTAATTCCTCTATCTCATTACTCGAGGTAATTTGGGGTTACCTGAAGTGCCTATCTCATGTCCAAGTAACTTATGACCGGTTGTATTGGACTGCATGGTATCAGCAGTAAAAAATGATCCTTGACTTGGCCTGTTATCAAACATACAATGAATTTCTTTATGAGACTAAAGGGCTTAAACTATTTTGCTATTTTACTCATAGCTGAAGAGAGAAATAGGTTCATGCCTTTTCCAAAGGTATTAGTGTGGGGTGAATGAAAATTATGTTAACTAGAGTTTTTTTTCTGTCATTAGGCCATTTATACCTTCCTATATCATTTCTTCTACTGATGCAAAAGTCTTCAGCATTTTGGTGTATAAAATAAATTCATATCACTATTATTCAGTCATAAAAGTATTCTCTGACCTTATTGTGAATTCTATCATTAATGAATGTGTCTCATCTTTGAGACATTTTTTAGTATTTTAAACTTTTTGAACAGACAAGAAAAGTTGCATGGAGTAAAAAAAAAAATGTTGTAATCTGAAGATAACAAGTCTTTAGAATACACAACAAGTGGAAGAACTTCCCATACTAGTTTTGATTGGCTACTTACAATAAAAGAACACATACTGTCATGTAGATATTCTTTTCCCATTCCAGAATTAAAAAATTCCAGAAATTCACATTTGAATTCCACCAAACACGGAGAACTAGATTATGTTCCGGTTAAGATGTCAAATGTTTTTCTGATTTTAGTTTTTGTTTAGTTTCTTTTCTACTTGAATAACAAATCTTTCTTTTCATCACAAGTGATGATCATGTTCAAAAAGAATTCTTAGAATGTTAAGCAAGAAGACAGACATCCAATGTTCATTTCTATCTGAATTTCTCTTAAAATTTGTGAATTTTCTGTAACTTTAAAACTCCTCAGTTTTCAAGGCTTTTACAATATTTATCTTTAAAATCATTTTTTTTTAACTTTGACACATGCTTGCACCTACTGCATTATTAAAATAAGTGTCACTAATTCATTTCCAAGATTCTGTTACATTTCTTACCCAGATTAAGCATGAAAAGTACATTTCATATTCATCTATGATTTTCACCAAAATAAAATTAGCATTTTTCCATTAAAAATTACTCTGCATGTACAAGCAATAAAGAACTCTTTTAAGATTTCTCTCACATTAACTAAAAGATAGTGCTCTGAACAATTGCATTTACTATCTATATGCATGTAAGCATCTATAATGAAACTGAGTATATTTCCTTATTTAATACATTAACTTTAGTACAAGACTACAAGTGTGAAGCAACCAATATGGAAGTAAGGATTCTTGAAGTTATTGGTGTTCAATTCTAGATGCTGTAAAACAGATTCTCAAGGCATGCAATATATAGGACATTCTTCCTTCTCTTTAATTCTATTTATGTGGAAAATTGGTGCAACACAGTCTTCCTACTTTTCCCATATTTCCCATTATATTAAAGTCAACTAAGATTGGTAGACGTCTTTCTTCTCTATGTTTTATTCAACATTGCTTATAACAAGAGAAAGATCATCTACCTCATGAAAGTAATGTTGGGGAAACATTGAAAGATTGTAGTTCATATGTGAGATACTGAAATCAGGCATGGCTGATCATTTATGGTGAGAAAAGTGGGGATCATTAAGTCTTGTTGATTGGTCAAGGTAACAGAAAATAACACTGATGACTGAAAGAATCCATGCTTATTTTAAGCTCTGATAACTTCCTCAGCAGACCTAGCATAAAATGAACACCATTTAGAAGCTTCTGATTAATAAAGAAAAGTAAAAAAAAAAAAAAAAAAACTACACCACTGAGCTGTGCAAGAGACATATGAGCTAGTGAATTAAAGAATATCTGGTTTCCTGAAAGTTGTATAGCGTGGAAAAGTTACATATTCTGGTTCAGTGGAAATTTCACAAAGGTGAATAAATAGAATTGATTAAGATGAGATATTCTCTTAGCATTTAAAGTAGAATAAGAACAATCTTTCTGTGTGGATTGAATAAATGGTTTGGCTCAAAATTTCCAGACAGTTACCAAATATGACAGACACCTGGTAAGGTATTAGGTTGGTGCAAAAATAATGTCGTTTTTTGCCGTTCAACTTTGTGAGAAAACAATATTATTTTTGCACCAACCTAATAGATTAACTGAAACGTTATGAATATAATAAACAAGATGAGCATGCTAGTCCTTATAGAAAAGTATAACATAATAATAATTCCTTACCTAAAAAGCTGATATAAACTTAGCTTAATTCAGTATAAAGTCAAATCTGTAAATCCCAGAGTAGGGAGATTGTGTCATATAAATTTTCCAAATGAGTTGGTTGCTGAAATCACGTTTTATTTATTTATTTATTTATCTGGGCACTACTAAGATTATATATATATATATATATAAAAACATGGTAATTTTCTTTCTTCCTTGAATAAGGACACTAAGAAACTTGTTGGTAATTAAGTGAAAATCCTATTAAAAATAAGTAGACAAATCTTGTCTAAATTATTTAATGAGACATGTCTTAATATATAGTATAGATATATAATATGAAACTTCTTGGAATTTTATCTTTATCATATACTGTAGTCATATTTTCTTTTAGTTACTTTTACTTTTGTGTATTATAATATTTACTGTTTTGTCATGAATTATTGTTACCAATATAATTATAAATGATTGAATAAAGAAATCTTTGTTCAAGTATCTGTGGCAATTTTCACTGTCTAAATTCTTTCAAAACACCTTTTGATGTATTTAAAGAAACTTTCCTTTTTTTTCATATTCAATGTCTCATAATGATCTATTGTTATCTAGTTTAACATTTGTTTACACATATGCATACAGCTAATAGAAACATGAAGGTAACAGGTACAGTTTGTACTTCTGCTTGGCAAGATAATACTATTTCAAGTGCCTTTTCATTGTTGCTAATTGAACTCAACGTATTTGTATTGTATAGTGGAATCAGAATTTCTTTCTTTACTTTTTGTGTCAGAAAGTGACCAAACTGGGCATAAGAAAATGGGATGAGAAATCTGGTTTTCTATTTTAGACCATTATTGGTTCTTAAGGCATCAGGAGCCTAGATCTGAAGTAAAACTGTCAAAGATCAGGTTAGAATCAAAAATCATGTTTTCTTTGCATATAGTTTGATATATTTTTAGAGAGAATGATACTGAAGGTTTTCAAGATAAAAGAATTTTTCAATCCGATAAATTATATCATTATGAAGTATTTGAGTTTTTGATGAGCAGCTTTTTCATTTGGTTATTTAAGTGAAAATAGGAATTATTGTGATAAAAATCTAAGCATTTATAATCTGTCAATTGCCAGCTCTAGAGTGATGAATAGCAAGCTAATCTCCTAATCTGTGAATAAAATGAGTTAGTCTTCACTGAGTTCCCTGCTTTTGCAGCCTTGTACCAAACAGCTTTTGCAAATATCTTTTATGTATGATGTAGAACAACAGTTAACAAAGTAATATCCTCAAATCAGTTACTCAAACAGTATACTACCATTTTCACTCTTTGTTTTTAAACTGTAACCTTATATTAGACTAGGTTATAAGATTGTGTTTCGTAGCAAGATCCTCAACAATACGACTAATAGAAAACACTATTCCTGTTTCTTCTCTCTAGTGTACTGATGATGATGAGGGCAAAGCTGATGACATAATCATCCATAATTAGGATAAGATCTTGAACAAAAAAAATCAGCCTTTTCAAAACAGAATCTATTATCTGGAATTGGAATGAAAACCGTGATGGTAAATACTCTGAATTCATATAAAAAGTCAAAATATTAACCTGTCTGAGTGTCATGTTCTTAAATAGTCTCATCAAATCTATTAATATCATGAATCAATTATTAAGAATGTCTTCTGGTGAATGAACCCTGTAGGTCATAAAGAACACTTTCCTTCTTCAGAGCTCATAGATTAGTGCTGCATAATTATAAAGAAAGAATTTTACAAAATAATTAAAAAAAAAAAAATCACTTGAAAACTTTCAACAGCAGCAACACCTAAAATGAATAGCAAATGTAATGGCAAGAGAAAATAGTGACATGATCAGGATACTGACTTTTCACACTATCTTAAACAAAAAGGTTAGGACATCAATACTAAAAATAACAATATTAATTAGCGGACTTGATAAATCTATTTTCCTGAAAAATTTCAACCAGCAGTAATGCTAACTGTTCAATGAATGTTTCCTTGTAAGGAAATGGCTTTACTCTCCATTATCATTTGCATAATCTTGAAGAATAAGATTTTCAGAGCAATTTCTCAAGATATGAACATGCAGATTAAGAAATGACTAATTTTAATAAAAATATTATATTTCATCACAACAGATGTAATTTCCCAAACCATTGTTTGATCTGTATGAGCAGAGATTATAATGAACTAAACTGAATGGATTTTGATATCTTTCATAAATACATGAAATCCACTTTTCTTATCAAGAACTATTTTGATTGAGATCGTCAAAATTCTTACACCATCATAGTGTACAAGGAAGAGATAACAAAGTTAATTCTGTGTAAATTTTCTCTATATTCAATAAACATACAGATTTCAATCTTTTTCTGGTAATAAAGAAAAGCAGTGAATTTCAGTAGAGACATAATGAAATATACAACAGTGGTGATATACCAGAAGGCCTAAGTAGATCCATTTTCAGAAACAAAAAGGACATTTTTATTTAGCATCAGAAAGAGACATTTGGAATTTCTAGGACACATAAGGAGAAAAGAGGACTTAGAAAATTTGACACTCACAGTACATAAATATAGTGAATAACCTCCTAACATTCTTGTGTAAATTGTTGGTAGAACAGGGATTAGGAGAGACAGTGAAAAGACAAACTTTACTAAGGGCTACAAAGAACAGGAAATTGTGGAGACACATGATTGCTCATGTCTTCAAGGGACATGACACATAGAAGTAGATTCCAATTGACTTTTGTAACATATCTCCAGATGACTTTTAATTAAATAATTAACAATTGTTGGAAAATAAAGAATATGTAACAACATTTATTTTGTTTAGCATTTGTTTGGTATCAACACTTTACATGCATGAAACCCTCACAGGGGATTACAGCCACATCACAGTGAAACACTGGTCTCCATATGATCACCAAAGTTAAGCCTGGTCAGTACCTGGATGAATGATCACTTGGGAATACCATGTGCTGTAAGCTTGGATGTGTGGGTGATGTAATAAATAATAGCTTGGAACTGTTAATCAGAGAGCTGAGTTTCAATTCCTGCTGGGGGTCGTTATATTCCCTTATGTGCAGGTACCGTTGGGAAAGTTATGAATCCACCTCTTCTACCCCACCCCCAGGTTATTTGTTATCATCTCAAAAATATCCTTACAATCTAAAAGTATTTCATGGCTTTAAATAACCTGCAAAGGGTTGATAAGCTGTAGAAAATGAATCAATCAAAAAAAAAAAAAAAACCTGACAGGTAACAGCAGATACATCTGTTTTACCTGTAAAAAAGAAAATTCTTAAAGAAACAAGCAAATTTTCCAGAATGAATTCATCATTATTTTCTAAATTGGGAATGAACTTTAGTATATGGCAACAGTTTTACAGCCAATGAATAA
Organism: Acanthosepion lycidas; assembly: GCA_963932145.1. Classification (NCBI taxonomy): domain Eukaryota; kingdom Metazoa; phylum Mollusca; class Cephalopoda; order Sepiida; family Sepiidae; genus Acanthosepion; species Acanthosepion lycidas. Next base: position 10,146,972 of record OZ010585.1, on the reverse strand, counting down.
ATTCCAGTACTAGCTCAAATAGTAAATCAATTGATAAACATGAGAATTGAGAGTACTAACCTACACAGACTAAAAAACAAAAAAACAAAACAATCATTATCATCATTCATATGATGTGCCTTTCAAAAATGTAAATTTTGTATTCTCCCATCTGTATTAGAATCCAATCATTTAATACTGATCAATTGATTTATTCTCTAATCACAGGTATTCTAGGGGACCATATTAAAGAAAGAGAAGTTACATTATGATGCTCACCTCTTCAAGTAAACTGAGACAGATAACGATGGATTACATGGCACCAATAGAAAGAAAAAAATCCTTGTTTTAAACAGCAGTCATCCCCATCAATTAGAATGGCATGCCAGTGTTAAAACTTTTAAGATATCTGGCAATAGGAGAAAATACAAAAAAACCATGGATTCATGCCTTTCACTAGGGAAAATGTATGAAACTGAACAGAAGCAACTTTAGGTGGTATTCAAATTCTGTTAGACAGTTCTGTGTGCCAATAGTCAATTAAACTAGATTTAGGTTTCCATATTGTCAATGTGTAAAATTCGATTCTTTTTTAAATTGCCAGTCAGAGAAGAATAATCAGGGATGGTGAAAATTAAAACTGCAGGAAACTGAATTGCCATTGCATTTTTGTCAGCAATTATTTCATGAAGTGTAGACAAGTTTATAATACATTTTTTTTTTATTTACTTGTTTGACTAAGCAAAATATGCTGCCATTTTTGACAAATACGTCCTTACTATTATTACATTTTCTCAAGTGAATCTTTAAATTTTCCAATTATAATAATCATCATCTTGTTTCAACCACCCTATGGTTGGTCAGAACTCCACTAACAATCCCTTTCCACATTGTTCAGTCCCGCATTGCTGTCCCTAGATTACTAATGTCCAGTCTTGAGCTATGGTATCTGGGGAAAGTCAATTTTCATGAAAAGACACTTCCAGAAGGATGCCATAGGAATAAGGATGAGATAATTTCCCTGTTCGCTTGGTGGCAGTGGCCAGCAAACTGTAATTGTTTTTGCTTGAGCTTAAGAGGGATTGGTTTCAGTTCTCCATAAATTGTGTTAAGTGTTGCATGGGACCTCCAACTAATGTTCTGGATTTTTTTAAAGTAGATTTGTATATGTTCTATTCAGTCGTCTTTCAAGAGGAGCAGTGTCCAAGTTACTGATCCATACAGTAGAACAATTAAGAGCCCTCTGCAGGAGCTAGTTTAAATGCTGCCGAATAGGGCAGCTTTTAAGCTAGTTAAACTATATATATATATATATATATATATATATATATATATATATATAATGACTAGCTACTTATTTCCAAATACATTTATCTGCTTGGGGTGGGGGCTAGCTAATCCTGTTAGAGACAGCTGCTCAAGCACATTTATTTTTCTTCACTACCTACAGAGCAAACCTGTGATTTATACTTTGCTGAACAGACCTTAGTTACAGTTTCTGGGTGAGTGTACATATTCAGGAGTTCAACCAGGCCAGCACACTCAAACACTCTATCACAATGATTTGTGAATTTGTGCTAGGACAATCATTGACAGCTTCTGACAAATTTGTCACCCCAATTTCACTCATAAGGTTTGGGTTGGTCCATGGTATGGAATTTAGCTTTCAGATTCTAATGGTATTGCACAATGGTATCATTTCAGGTTGGCATTAAGTAACATTCTTAACAAACTGATCATAGTGAGATTTGACACTTTATTGTTAACTCTGTTTTCTTCAAAGTAGGAGGTAAGAAGACTGCTTTTCATTAATCAGGGTTCAAGTCCAAATAAAATGCCAGGATTATGTATGTCAATTTCCTAGGTAGACAGGCCCTCCCCATTCAGAAGATTAGCATTGTACAATCTTCATTACTTTCAGTTTTACTTTCACAATGGTTGTTTTCAGTCTGAATTAAAGAGTAAAATATTTAAGATTTTATTGATTAAAAAACAAAACAAAACAACAAATTCTAGTTTTCAAAGTTCAAACAAATTCAATTTTATGTCTTGTGATATATCACAAATTTGAGAAATATACTTGTATCTGTTTATTTTGGGAATCAAATTAAAAATAAATATTCATCTTTCTGGGTATTTTTATTTTAAATATGATGAAATGAACTTATACAATTGGTTAGTCAGGTTGGGTTTTGAATAAATTAAACAAAGATTACCTTTATTTATATGATTTTTTTTCTAAATAAAAGTGATGAAAAATTTATCAAGTAATTTTTTATTTTGTCCACAGCTATTTCTGTATCTAACTGTTCATTTTGAAATCAATTACTAATATTAAAAGAAACAAACTTTATTTTCTAATCTATAAAGGCTCTTTTAAGCTGCATCATTTATTATATAAGCAGAAATAATCTGAAACAAAAATTAAAACTAATGTTTTTAAAGTTTAAAAAGAAAAAAAAAACACCATTAAAAGTGGTTATTGTAAGCACTTAATAAATCCGGACTGAATGTTTTCTTTTTAATTTTTATTTTTTTTCCTTGAGGTCACTTCGAAATTTAAAAAAATATATTATTAATGATTTGTAAATCTTGACCCAGTTTTGACAGATGAACAAGCAAAAATACTCTTAAACATTTTAACTGTTTTATGTAAGCATTCTATTGGAGAGAAATAAACAAATATCTTTCTAGAAACAAAAGAAGAAAATTAACCAAGACTTCAACAAAATAAAGTAAAGCAATATTTTATTGTATTTTTTCTATAGCTGCCCTACACAAGAAAATCCTATCACTTTTTTTTCTGAACTCATATTCAGGAATTGCGTTTTAAAAATATTTAAAATGGTGATAGAAAATATGTTCTTTATATTATTCAATAAATGTAAGCCTGTTTTCAAATGAACAAAAAAAACTTGAAATTGAGATTCACTTTGCTACACAAAGTGAATATCTCAGTTTATATTAGATAAAATGATTTTAACTGCTGTCAATTTATTTAGATAGAAAAGAGATTCTTAATCTTAAGTATTCATAGTTCATTGAAAATATGTCTATTTTTACAATTGTTTTCTGTTCAATAGAAAGCATTGTTCTGACAAATAAAAAATATACTGGAAAAATACCAACCTAGAATATGAGATCAGGTTAAAAAAAAATATTACATGACCTAGAATCTAAGAACTATCAAGTGTTTTAAGTGTGTAATGCATACATTCTACAGAGTGGTTCATTTAGCAGACATGTACAAAGATATCATAGGTAGATGAATACAAAGGCATCCAATCACTGTAGTCAGTCATACACAATAAAATATCAAACTACAAATTGTTTTGTAATATTTCTTTTCTTTTATATTAGAAGGAAAAAAATCCCACTGCTTTTTTTGCTAGTTATTTTCATTTTGTTTATGTAATCTAACATATCTTCCACAATATTGTGCAGTTTGGTGAGCTGTTTACATTAGATTTCATCATGCAAAATGTTCTAAATTTTATATATATATATATATATATAAGCAATTTCTAAGGATTTAATATATTTCATTTTCAGTCCAACACTTTTTATATTACTTCTAATATTTTTTTGATGCACCATTTTCTAAACAGTGTGAATTGAGTCTACTGGCCTGGTGGATTCAAAAATCTTAATAAAGAAAACATGCTCTCAGCAGGGTTTGAACCTTGTAAGGCAGTGGTTTCCAATTGATTTGGGGCCATGCCCTACTTTGGTATTTCTAAAAGTCTGGTGACCCCCCCATAATATTTCTTACATATTCAAACTTTTACTGCAATTCACGTGAAGGAATCTTAAAAGGCCATTAATTTGGTCTCTAAACAAGCCTCCGAAGACCATGGTGTCCATGAAAGAGAAAAATTAAAAAACAGTTAAATATATATAGTTTCAAAACATATAGTAGAGAATTGAAAGGCAGAAATATAAAATATTTGAATGAAAGCTTATTCTGTAAAATACTTTGATTATTTTAATCATGAAATAATAATGCAAAATGAAATTTGAGCTTATGTTGGTATAGTAAGCTGAAGGGTGCATATCCTAGACATGCCCCCACAAAAATAATACCATGCCCCACCAATGGCCTGATACTGAACTTGCAACTCTGTAGGTCTAGTCACTGGCTCTAACCAACATCTTTATCCACTGGGCCATGTGTCCTTGAGGAATGTTGGAAATCTGTGTATGAAGTTTTGAGACTTATAAACCTAATGTCTCAACAATTAGTTTTTACCAGTGCTCATACTGCAATTTTTTTTATTGCATTTTTTACCAGAACTTATATTGCAATTTTTTGCTTTTATTCATTGCTTCTCTCTAACACTCCACATTACTGGTTCCTATATTGTTTTCATTTCTATGCTTGGCCAGATCAGGAGATTTTTGTGACCTAGCATACGTGCTGATTCCTTAAATTTTCTTTCTTTTTTGATTGTCAAATACTATGACTGTGGTCATTATTAATAAGTAACATTTTATGCACAGATCTTCTTATATATCCAATATTGTTTAGAGTCTCAGCTCTCTCCTTTGAACATTTGCTGTTGTTAACACAATGTTTTGACTGATCTAAAATTTTGGTCCTCATTAGATGATATCAATGTGAACAAAGCAAAAATCTTGCTTTCAGAAAACGTATGCACCCAACTGGTCTGTTTTCATGGCATCATATTTACCAAATAAATAAAACCAGTCCTGTGGAGATATTAATGAACAACTTCTGTTTTCTGGAATTTAAAAGTTTCCTTATTTTTATGGAATGTTACGTTAACACCAGCAAAAATATAAAAGAAGGGATTTGAACAGCTGAACACTGTTGGAGATGTTAATGATTTTTATTAAAATTATAGACAATAATACAGAACTTCCTAACTTTTAGAAATTAAGCTCATAAATGAAAATCTTAAAAAAGCTCAAACTGAAACTAAGAATTATTCTTTTGATATATTTTGGGACATAAACATCACTTACTGTTTGTTAACTGAAAATTTGTCATCAAAACAAAGGCTAGACACTTTCTCACATTCCTACTGACAGATGCAAAATGATATACTGTAACACAATACTCTTTGGCTCCGGTAGATGATAACAAGTCAGATAATATTTCAAAATAATTTATTTATATGATAAATATAACCTAAAATTTTATATTCATGAGCACAGTCTATGAATACTAATTATTTTCAGAATTTAGATCTAAAAATTTCACTGTATAATGATTAACATCAAAGGTGAATTTTTCAACACTGAATTAAGTACATTGATAAAGGAGGGGACTATGCTAAAATATGTTTTGTGTAAAATAAATAAATGCTTTTTTTGTCCAAATGTCATTGACTTATTGATGAACTGCATATATTGCCTGAACTGTAATTTTTTCTTATGAACTGAAAATTTCAATTTTGAGTTGACTGCTTTTGAGTCATTCTGTCTCAAATTAACCAATGACTGCTTTTGAGTCATTCTGTCTCAAATTAACCAATGACTGCTTTTGAGTCATTCTGTCTCAAATTAACCAATGACTGCTTTTGAGTCATTCTGTCTCAAATTAACCAATGACTGCTTTTGAGTCATTCTGTCTCAAATTAACCAATGACTGCTTTTGAGTCATTCTGTCTCAAATTAACCAATGACTGCTTTTGAGTCATTCTGTCTCAAATTAACCAATAGCCACAGGTTATCCTCTCAGAAAAATCTGGGAAATTTCAAAGATGTTCCTTGATCAAAATTATTGATAAATCACAAATATTATATCTGTATCTTTAATATTAGGACCTTGAATAAGTTCTTGCTAATTTTTCATGAAAAGTAATGTTTTATTTACAAAAATTAGTAAGAAACATGTCACTGAAAGTATTATCCATCACTAGGAACTATTTTTTTTCTTTCTTTCTGGCAGCATTTAAATTCTACATGGGGAAAAATGACACATCTTTTGAGGCTAACCACGAGTCAACCCATTTTTTGGCAACTTCTTAAGAATGAAAGTGTTTCTCAGCCAGGCCACGTGCCATCAATTGAAACAAGTGATAATTAGATGGGGCAATGTCTGGTGAATACGGTGAGTGGGGTAGGACTTCCCATTTAAGCATTTCCAAATAGGTTTTCACCCATTTTGCATCATATAGACTAGCATTGTCATGTTGCAAAATCACTTTGTCATATCTCTGCTTGTATAGCAGCCACTTTTTTCTTTAATGCTCAGCTCAAACATATCAATTATAGTCAATAGCAATCTCCTGTGATGGTTTCATTTGGTTTGAGCAGGTCATAATAAATTACACTCGGCTGATCCCACCAAATGCAAAGCACAAGCTTCAAACCATGGATATTCAGCTTTGCTGCCAATGTTGATGCATGGCCAGGCTTACCCCAAGATCTTCTATGCTTAGGGTTATTGTAGTGTATCCACTTTTCATTGCCAGTCATGATACAATGCAAAAAATCTTTCCTTTTCTGCCTTTTGTCCTCGCTTTTGAATCATTTCTAGTCCTTTCAAAAGTTTTGAAACTGTTGTATAATCAACTCCTAATGATTTTGCAAGTTCAGCTTGTGCCTGACATGATTCTTCATGAAGTAATACCTCTAATTCTTCATCTTCAAACTTTTTTGGTGTGCCAGAGCGTTCTTATCTTCAACATCGAAATCATTATTTTTGTAGCATCTAAACCAATCTCTGCATGTTGTTTCTGACAGAGCATGGTCACAGTAAGTCTCAACAAGAATTCTGTGTCCTTCAGCTGCAGATTTCTTTTGAAGAAAGTAGTAAAATTCCCTGCAAATACACTTTATTTGGCACAAAATCTGACATGTTTAATGCTATGAAAAACAAAGTTGTTTACACTTCAGCAAAATGACATACACTGAATTTCAAGCTTGCTTATAGTACTTCCTTATATGTTACCATCTGTAACTACATGCATGCAGTTATGGGAATGCCACCTATTGGAAAACAGTGAGAACTTATTCAAGGTCCTAATAGTCTTAAAATCAGAGCATCTTGAAATTTCACTCCATTTTTAGTGTTTTGATAAATAACATATTCAAGGAAATTCTAACATTCATAACCCCAAAAATATTGCATGTACAGATGTGAAACTTTGTGGCAATAGTCTATTGCAGATTACAGAATATAAACAGCTTTGAAAAGTTTGAAAATTGTTCAATTTGAAAAGGTGAAAACATTTTTTTTCAATTTTTTAATATCCTTAAAATTGCCTATGCTCATGACAGCAACAGACCAGTTAGGCATTTAAAGAAAATTTTTTATATTTTTACTAAATATTCTTACATGTATGAAGATCATATGACAAAAATTTTGTTTTGTAGAAAATCCTTTTTCTAGGTTTAAAACATATTTTTCTAGTCAATTTGCCATGCCAAAACCATTGTTTTGTTGATTTTTGCACCTTAGAAATTTGATAATTAAAAAAATTTGAAACTGAAAGTTGATACCCCTGTTATACCTTAAGTAAATAAATTTCATTTTATCTCTGTTGCAAATAGTTTAGATGCTATGGTGCCATAAAAATATTTTTTGGGTGGTTTACAAATTTTTAACATCAAAATAAAGACTCCACTAGATTATTTTAATTTGAAATTCATCAAGACAAGAAAGTGAAAATGCATCAAAATTTGTTTCTTTTAAGTCATTTTATTGATGTTCAAAAATATGTACAAATCAGGATCATTAGTAAGAAAAAAAAACACATTAAGGATATTTTGAAAGAAAGTAAACACTTTGGTAAGTTGAACTTATAGGAAGCAAGGAAAATATTTTGAAGATAGATTCATTTATATCATTGATTGTCTTGAAGCTTTTTGGCACCACCATTTAAAAAAAAAATGTTTTTACTTGACATACATTGTAAACATGTCCTGTTAACAAATCTAGAAATGATGATAGATTATTATTATTACATAGAATATTTTATAGTGGCTATGTTGTGTTCATCTGATGAAACTGTTTTTATATTTTTTTTTAAGGTCTCTTAATTTTCTCTCCATTACATAAAATATGGGATCATTCTCTATAAATATTGATAGATATTTTCTTAGCAGGGAACAACAGTTCTAGGAAGTTTGTTTTGTCCAAAGACTTCTTTTTACACCACATCCTGAAAGGAAATGAGCAATCTTGGCTCTACATAATCCAATTAAGAAAAAAAACAACATTTACTTAAAAGTGAGAGATTCTGATTTTCAGTCAGTCACAAGGCAGCCATTTTGAATATTAAGAAATGAACTACTGGGATTTTCACAATATGGACGTAGCTTCTAGAGAGGGAAATTGTAAGGTTTCAACAACAAAAAAAAGTTTGATTTCTCTTGTAATACATTTGAGCTCTTTTTTTTTCTTTTTTTTTTTTTTTATTAAGAATTGAAACAGTTAAATTTTAAGCTCTAGAAATTTGGTAGTTAAAAAGGTTTGTGAAACATATATCCATTCATTGTTTGATAGCTGACTTGTTATATCAATGTATTTCATTAAAGAGAGTATCATTTTATATTTATTTTTATATCAGAATAAACATTGCTTTTTTTATATACTTTCCTGAATGTAAAGGTTTATATTTAACATAAATGATTATAAAATAAACAAGGCATTTGATAAACATTCAAAGTATAGAAAAAATTGCACTTGATTTTGAAAGTAGATGACTTTGATATCACAACACATAAAACAATTCAAACTTTTGAACAGGAGTAGAGGTTCATCCCTTGTTTCCTGTTTAGGATTGGGTTTCCAGTTTCTTCTAAAGTCTACTACAACTCTATACTTTATATTATCCTCAATAGGAGTATATAGGCTCACCTATCACCAGGTTCACACTCCTCCCTGATCTTTTGAACAGAAGAAGAGGTTTGTCTTCCTTTTTCTTAGGATTGGGATTCCAGTTCCTTCTAAAGTTTTTCCTGTCTCTTTCATATCTGGTGGCCCCTTGCATCTCAGTAGCTTTATCACCTTGCTTGAACTGGTGCCTCTTACTTTATAACGTTCTATTTTGAGTGGCTCTTGGGCCTAATGCAGGGTGAACATCAATATAACATAAATTATCATTTAAACTTGCATTCTACAAGAAGTTTCAAAATACTGAATATATTTACTTACATGTAAACTATTTACATAACAAAAAACTGAGAAAAGCAAATCTGATTAGAACAGCTTTATTTGAAAAATGTAATATATATATATATATATATATATATATAGTTGTAGTTGGGCCATTTTCGGTTTTGTTACAACATTATTTATTTGTTTTAGAAGTTTAATGAATTTTGCTTTTAGAATTCTAAGTTTTACATAATTTAACAAATTTTTCTCTCACAATCATAGCCACAAAATGTCTTTAACTTGTTTCAGCCACTAGTATGACCAAGGGTCATGATCAATTGCAGTTCCATTTTACTTTTCACAAACAATCTGCTTTGTGACCTGAATTCAAATCTGAAAATTCTTCCAGTGTTTTGTTCAGTTAAAATACGAATAAACCATTTCAGAAAAAGAAAAAAAATTACATCTATTGAGGATCAAAATAATGTCGTTGCAACATTGCAATTTCTGCTGTTAAATAAAACTTAAAATGAGGAACTAGTTTTATTTGTTTTTGATTCATCAAAGGTTTAGCATCCATTATGTCCACAGTTTCAGAATTGTACAAGATTATAACAAAATTTTCCAACAAGAAATTAAACTTGATAAGGAATAAAGAAAATAGTTTTTCTATTGCTTAAAGTTTGAAGATCCTGGATATAATACTCTAATTAGACATGGTAGAGTCTTATCTTAGGAAACTTTATTTAGTTTAGAACACTTTAATACAAAGATTTACTATTTAAAGTGATTTAGACTAAGATAGTTCCTTTAGTTAAAGGAGATAATCTCCAACAAGGGTGGGGGGTAAATATGTGGTTACCTGTGACAATATTATACTCTTTCTCTTTAAGTAATTTCATTTGGTTTTTTGAAATTATCAAAGTTCTTTCACTTAAAACTCTTTTCATTTAGGTAAAACAAATTTTAATAACTTAATATCAAATAGGAATTTGATGTACATGAAAGTGCTTAAATAAGAAGTTGCAACTGAAACAACTTTTGTACTGTTTCTACTGTATACTGAGCAACACAGTTCACATAAGGATTAAAAGTAACATATTATATCAGCCTTATAGCAAATATGTATAAGAGCAATTAAAATCAAGAAGACACAGATTTTTAGCACCATATATATATATATATATATATATATATATAAGATCTTTTTTCCAATTGTCATTTTATTTATACCAATCTGTCTTGTCCACAGAATTGATCTGGGAATTTAACTATATTGTTGACATGGAGGGAGAAAAAAAAAAAAAAAAAAAATCTCTTAGTATAAAGGTAATTTACATTAACCAGAAAAAAAGGCTTAGACAGAAGCGTCTATCTTTTTAAATTTGGATTTTTTTTTTAATGTAACTATAACAACAAGAACATTTCGATTTCATTTTTGCCTTGAAAAAGTCGGAAGACGAAACGCGTCGTCAAAATCTAAGATCTTTTTTCCAATTGTCATTTTATTTATACCAATCTGTCTTGTCCACAGAATTGATCTGGGAATTTAACTATATATATGTATATATATATATATATATATATATATTACACATAAGGATAGTTACCATGGTTTAGAAGCTGAAGTTAAAAAGGCATTACTTACATGGAACTTCTATATGCCATATCTTTTTCAGAATGTGGATGATCATAGCTCTCCACAACCTTCTATTTCTTGTAGCCTTTAGTGATGATTGTCCATTTGCTAAACCTCTGGCCCACTGTTCTGCTATCCATTCACATAAGCTTCTCAGGTAGGTGGCTTGTTGTTTTCCCCTGTCTCTCTTGCCTTTGATATGCTCTGTGAGTGTTAAGTTCTCTAAGCCTTCCTTCCCCTTATGTCCAAGAATTTTCAGCTGCATAGAGCCAAAACAAAAGGACAAAGACTAGTCTTCTTCTATGCAATATCTTATTTCTGGATGTGATAAGTTATAGCTCTCCACAACTTTCTATTCTTTGTAGCTCATAGTAAGGTTTTGTTTTCCACCATCCTTTCCTATCCTTGTTCTGCCATCCATTTACACAAGCTCAGTAGACATCGTTACTTGTTGCTTTCCTCTTGCCTCCAATATGTTGTCAAATTTTACTTACTTTATATTTTAGAAATTTCAATTTTTTTTTCTTTCCGATTCCATTTTCTTTAAAATTTCCCCATTACTCATATTTTCAGTAATTTATCAAAAAAAAAAAAAAAAAAATTTTAGGTTCATATTTAAATTAATTTTGATATAAGAAAAAAAAATGACCACGTGAGTATATATTGAAAAAAAAATTACATTAAATAAAAATAAAAAAATTATTGTCTTGGCTGATTCCATTTTACATGCTGAGTTCAAACATCAACTTAGGCTGTTGATTTTTCACTTTATATTAATGCCCTTGGGAAAGGCAGTAATCTACTTCTCTTTATAATGTATACTTTCACCATTTTAAGTCAGCAAATTGAATTCAAATTCCTTCTGAGGCTGTTTCTATTCAGTTTATACTAATGCCTTTGGGAAGGCATGAAACCACTTCTATCTGTATGATTACCTACTCATTGCCAGATAAATTGTGTGTAAGCAAAAGGCAAAGGATCTCTTCAATATTTATCTTACCTGTCCGGATAACAGCAGCAAAAAGCTGCTATAATTAAACTTGGTAGGGGCCATATATAATTTTTCTTGTGTTTATACAAGTGTTTTCTTTTCTGGGTACAAAGTGTGTAAAACTGTCCTTTTGGCTATTCTTTTAGCCATTATCATGGGTGATTTTTTAAAATTTTTAACTAAATATGTGGGTTCTTTTTATGTATCTGAAGTTATAGGAATATTTTATTTTACAAAAACGGTCAGAACATTGTGCCCATGTTCAAAGTTAAAGTTATTGAGTGTTAGCTTTTACTTTTTTTTATTATTATGGCTTCCATTATTTTTAATTTTTTTTCACATGTGGATGAGGCTATTATACTTGTATTTTCTACATGTATGTTGTGGATGGAGTTTGGTAGGTTTTTGTGTGCATTTAAATGAGTCCTAATAGGGCTATAGTCAGGCAGATGCACTTTGTGTCCAGAAAAGAAACCCTTGCACAAACACAAGAAAAATGAAATAAAAAACTTAATCGCAGTATTTTGTCATTCATCTTTAACAAAACATGTATAAAAGAGGGATTGCTGCCTAAATACACAATATATATGAGTACTGCTTTATGCAAAACAAAATGAAGTAAAAAATTTGATGCTTTAGTTTTTATGACTGAAAAGAGGTGTCGGTCAGAAAAAAAACTTTTGACTGTCTTCATGAAGTAGAATTTTCATCCGTTGGTCCATTAGCTTCCTTGAATTGTGACAACTTCCATGTATGGTATCACTGTAGTGTCTCACAATATGGCACCATTCAAAGACTAACAACAGGGTTAACAATAGATGTAAATTCCATTTGAAGAAGACCAGAGAATGGAGTCGTCAAATGAGCAAAAAAAAAGATAGTCTTAAAAATTCATTGAATATTTTGAATGTCTTTTTACCTTTCATTGGTATGTGGCATCTTCCTACTGTAAAGGATATACATAAATTCTGATCAAACTCATTTGTGCAGCAAATCAAAATGTAAAAACCCGTCTGTCATAATAAATCTCTAAGATTAGTGAAGAATTTGTTCTTTGTAATCTATTCAAATATTTATCTTATCTGAACAATGCACATTCATCATGTATAAGATTAACTGCTGAAATGTTTAGATGCTAAACAAAAAAAAAAAGATGTTATTTTTAGACATAGTTATCTTGATCCTTCTAAGGTTGTAGTAAAAATATTTCAGACTTGTAAACAAAAAATAATATTTAAGTACTGTAGATATTATATGAACGATACTGATATAGCTTTTTGTTTTGATATCAGTTTCCTTCTCCAATGTACGACTATAACTAAAGCTGCTCATTGGTTTAACAACATAAATTCTAATATATACTTCTTGTATGTAACAGGTGAGTGAGATGAGTTCCTACCTTTTAAACCTGAATACAAGAAAAAACCAGACAATTTTTCTTCCTTTCACTAGAAGTAGGGTTTCTTTTTATATACAAGCAACTAGAGGCAACTTTTTCCATCAAGATGAAAGGAACTGATTTTCTTCATTGTTGTTTAATACTGTTTTTGTTTTTAATTAATTTTAAAAGTAACAACATAAGTTTTTACAGCACTTTTGGTGATTTAAATTTTAATTCTTGTTGTAGTTAATTCTTTTGTGGAAGTAATTACTTTGTTTTTCAACTTGATAGCAGAACTTGAATTGAAAGGTATTTGTTTACTTTATATTTTGTTAAGCTCAAAGTCTATAATGTATCAAATCTCATTTAAACCAGGCTGATCAGATTGAGTTGCAAGTCAGAAACGGAGTTACATTTGAAAGCTGAGCACTCTCAAATTTTGAATCGACTGCTTTCTCATCATTAAACACAAGTTGCTTCATCTTATTGTAAAAATTCACCCAAAAAGTTTAAATTTTCAGAATTCAAAATTTATTACTGCTAGACTTTCAAAAATTACCAATTCTGCTTGCCATGCTTTAAACTTTTTTGCCTGTTCCAAATACAATTTTGTATTTTTACAAATTGATTTATTTTAATCTTTAATGCTTAAAAGATGAAAAAGCTATAATAGACACTAAATAAACTTAAATAATTAGTCATTGTCCAAAGTTACTGGTTTTGTTTTAGTTCTCTGGTCACATAATATTAATTATTATGTGACCAGAGAATTATATTCCTTTTCATTATTGCTAAAATAATAATAAAAGTTAACATTTTCAAATTGCTCCCCAAACTTGCAGATTTGTGTTGGTAAGCCTTGAGATGTATATGAGCTCTTATTTATTTTAGGTATATCTGTCTGTCTGTTTTTACAACTTGCAGATATAAAGAATAATTTATTAGATTCAGTTAATTTAATTAAGATTAAATTGCAAAAAACATACTCCATGCTTGTTGTTATTTGTTAGTAATAAGAGATTAGCATACTCGCATGTCTGTTAATAAGCATTAATGGAAATGCATGGGTGGGGTAGTGGTTGTTAGTGCCATCTGGTTTAATTGAACTTTTTTTCTTCTCTTTCTTTAAGAAAAAATAATATCTTGAAACAAAAAAAACTTTCATCTCATTCTTTTTCTTTTTTCTTTTTGGAAAAAAAATAATAGAGGCATGCACAGTTAGAGAGAGCAGCGTGAATTGACCAAACTGAATGAGGACCTCCTTACCTGATTTACCTCAATGTAGTATTAAACCTACTGAGACAGAAATAAGTACGGAAAGACCCAGGATCATCGGCTCAGAGATCACCGGGCCTATGCCACCTAGAGTAGAGAAAAATGACAGTCTAAAAACAACAAAAGACTACAGAAGATTCTGGAAGGAAATAATAATAATTATAATAATAATAATATACTGGTAATAATAAAAATGATAAGGATTAAGAAAAAAATGGGAATGAAATGAGATGAATATTTGGGAAAGTGGTCAGTAAACCCCAACCTCCCAAAAAAGGGGTCCTTTATGTTGCTAAAAAGAAATTTAAAAAAAAAAAAAAAAAAAATGATTGAAATAAAGATGAATTTCAGTAAGAATGGAAAAAAATATCCCTTAAAATAGGATACACAGATTTAGAGCAAAACCTCTAAATCAATTAAAAAGTGTCCCTTATATTGCTAAAAAAAAAAAAATTCTGAAGAAATTGAAACTTTGAAATTAAAATGAGGGGAAAAAATTGTGAAGATCATGTGATATGGTGTTTCTTGTGGCAATAAGGAGATGGCAGTGGATTTTGGGTTTGTGGCAATACAAAATAAATTAAAAAAAATATGTAACAACAATGAAAAATGAGCAAACTTAATGTTATGTAGCAGCAGAACGACAAAACTCATTCACAAAACAGACAACAACAAACTTGCATTTTTTTTTCCCTGTTCTTCATCCAAATTTTCGGTTAAAAAATATAAAAATAATAAAAATCATGATAGCCAAGAAAAAGAAAAAAAAATTATTTAAATAACTGACAACATTGAATAAGTATAAAAAAAAATAAACACAATGACATAGCATGACAACATAGCCAGTCATACATCCCTGTTCATGCAAGGGAATATATATATATATATATATATATATATATATATATATATATATATATATATATATATATATATACACACACAAGGTCAGATAAACATGTATATATTATTTGTTAATAACAGTTATGGTATTTTCTTGACAGTTACATATTTTATTTTCATAAGAATAAATGTTTTAATAAATCTGAACCTAATCTTGTCTATTAATTGTGTGATAATTCACAATTAAAAGAAAATATATTCTAGAATATAAAATACAATGTGACTGGTTATGCATCCTTATCTCCCCTATTTAAGATAGAGATATTCTGTGGCTATAGTTACAAGGGGCATTTCTCTACACAAATAAGTAAAAATGCTTCCTGCAAACAATGTAACAGAATTTCATTAATAAATAGGGGTGATCAGGCTGATAATACATAGCTTTTATTTATTTTTCTCTGTTAGCTTTCTTTGGATATTTTTATTTCTAATTATTTAGAAAGCAGAATATTTTCTACATTGGACAATATAGTTAAGGTTATTTTGTATTTTTAACACTTATCAATTGTAAAGTCAGAAAATATTTTTAGATTGAAAGAGTTTTTTAGGGATAATATTGATTTACTGATACAAATTTGACTAATTAACCCATAGCTGGGAGGAGAAGAGGTGGATTCATACCTTTCTTAAGGGTATTTGTGCATAAATGAATATAACAAAACTGACTGGAATTCTAAGTCATTATTCATTACACCACTTCTATATTTAAGCTTACACACCTAATATTCCCAAGTGGTCACCCCTCTAGGTACTGATCAGGCTCAGTGTTGCTTAACTTCGGTGATCATACGAGAACCAGTTTCAATGTGATATAGCTGTATGCCCACAATATAGTTAATTGTATAAATAAAAATCTTAGATTACCAACAGAAAATATAACCAATATATTTGCTAAGCTACTTAAATATTGCCATCATTTTCTGTTAGTATTGGTAAACTAGTGGTGATATAATTTATTCATCAATGATTTTACAATTATTGCTGTTCTTTTTAAATTTTATATGAACATGATTAACTTTCAGGTAATAACTATAATTGTTATTAACCAGTATAGACATATTTGTTGGTGACACTTTGTAGCTTAGGTAGAGATATATAAGCTATTACATATATGTATATAAGAACTCTAATTAGGAAAAAAAAGGATAGATACAGGAGTTGCTATTATGTTAAAAGAAAAGACAATTTAAGTATTAAGTTGGTGCAAAAATAATGTCGTTTTCTCACATATGTTACTATGCGAGAGAACGACATTATTTTTGCACCAAATTAATATTTATATTCTTGAAGCTGTAATAGTTGTAAAAGGAACTTTTTCAATTTAAAATTTAAACAGCAAACTATTTCAAAGATAGCCTGTAAACTAGAATTCATATATTATCAATAGGAATATACTGTTCTCAGATTTCAAATAATGTAATAGGTTAAATGTTAGCTTTATATTTGCAAAGATGATTTTATAGTTCATAAATGTGAAAATATTTGTCTAAGGTAGAAACATAAGTTTTTTAATGTGAAATATTATTTTATGAGTTATTTAAACTAGATTCTCACCTATGTTGTTTTTTTTCTGCCTTTTTCAGGTAATAGCCAGTGATCTTGAATTGTTTTCTCTAAAATCTCCACTTCCTCCCTGGCCAAGGAACAAAATTTTATCGATCCAACATTGAATTTTGGTTTAGTTTTAAATCAAAATTCCTCCAGTTGGATTTGTTTATATCCAATTGTTTTTCTTGATGGTTTCTGGTTTAAACTAAGTGTCTTGTGACATATTGCATCTGATGCACCTGTGTAGCCAATCTAAGGTAACATCAGGTAACAATGGCAACATATCTATTCTCAGTTGTTATAAAAAAAAAAGAAACAAACATGGGATGTAATGCGATTCTTTATCAATGAGAAAATTTGTGTGTCTTCCCTTTGCTAACACATCCATGTAAAAATTTGCAAATTATTCCACATGTATCCTCTTCATGCAGAATCTGTTAGTATGCATCACAGTTAAAGGGTCCATATTGTTATTGAGATTTTGTCATAATTATGTTCTAGGTTTCGGTTAAAAATTGATTTTTTATAGCTTAAAGTTTATTTCGACTTCCTAAATCGAAACCGTTTTTTATCTAATGACATCAGTTAATGTTGTTTTCTCAATTAAGGATAAATTAACAATCTGAAAAGTCTTGTCACAGATGTCTTAATTGCAGAGAGCCTGAATATTTATTTTAGATATTTATAAACCAGGGCCAGGATGAATACTTCTAGTACGTTAAAAAGTTCATGCTTTATTTTGGTAAATAAAATTAGGTTTATACAGCAATTTCTAATTGTAAGTCTAATAAAAGATTTAAGATATCCAAGAATATGTTAAGTACCAAAGATTCTTGCAAACACTGAATATACAACAGTCAGTCCAAAGAGACCATAGAACTGAAGAAATTCATAAAAAAATACTGGCAAACATTTACTGGAAAAAAAACAAAAAAACAAGGATGAACATACGAGTTAAAATAATTTGGAGAACAATGACTCATATGAAAATCTCAAATAATATGAAATAAAATATATATTGTTTTAAATATAACATTTGCATATGTACACACATGTAAGTGTTCAACAATAACAGGTTTGTTAAAACTTCTCCTCTGCATGAAGTTTATTAATAAAAAAAATTCATATCACCTTTATAAAAGCAAACTGCTACTACACAAGAGATGAAACACATGCATATCTAAGACTACATAACACAAAATTGTTATAGGTCAGTATTTATAACTACCAAATTCAACTTCTACCAGATTTTTTCCAAGGTTATTTTCCTTTTGACAAAACAAGTTGGAATAATCTGCATTAGTGAAACTTATATTTCATATTAAAAATTACTCATTAAAAAAAGCATTATTTTTTTATTACACTACTTTTCCCCAATACAATAAGTGCCACTCAAGGTAGAGGTTAAAATGGGGATGTTGTAATGGCATACAGAGATGGAGCTAGGGTTGCATATTATGAAGATATGTAGGATAGTTAAGTTGAATCTTGACTTGAAGAGATTAAGATTGTAGTGGTTAGGGAAGCATCATCTTGGGAGTATTTTCCACATTGCAACAGTTCTGGGGAAGTTGTCTGAGTGGAATTTCCTCCTCACTAATGGAATATGAAGGGAATGAGGACAAACTGATGTAGCCTGGTGGATGCAGGCTGTGAAGGTCAGGACTGGTGGGACCAAGGAATGTAGTTTGTCCAAATATCTGCCATGAAATTAGCAATAGAGAAGCAACAGGCTAACAACATTTCATCTATGGGAAAGGGGTTGAACAGTTCATCATGCACATGGCTATGTAGATGCTTCTGAAGTCCGAAACATATAAAATACATAGAATAATTAAAAGAAAATAATGTATAGTTTCTGAAAAGTATCTTCCATTTTGAAAATAATTAATAGTAACATGAAGTCTTACATGTATACATTCTATTGGAATTATTATGCAAGCCAGTTTTTTAAAATATAATTTGTGTTAACCAATCAATGTTGATAGAAATTTTGAGATGTCATAATTCTGTTTGTCCCGCATTTAGTTAACACGACCATTACATGTTGGCAATACCTCCTAAATAATGGACTATTCCATTTTGATCATATGTGGAAAGACAGAAAAGACATATCAGAGACGCTACTTGATTTGAGAAAATGAATGATAGAAGTATTTAACATCTGTTTCAGTGAAATGAAAAAAGTTGTCAATTTCAAATCTTTTCATTTGTATCCCCTTACTTCTTAAAATAATGACCAGCATTCATATTCATTGCTATTACAATATTTTGTTGAAGTTGTTAATCTCAAATATTTAACAATGTGATAGGGGAATTTGTATGGATATTTTATTGTTGTAGAACTTGCCATGAGCTTATTCAATCACTAATGGAATAATTAAGATTCATCAGAAAATTCAGATAGGAAAACTGAAATTTTTATGGGTATTTCTAGTATATAATGAATCTACAATGTGAATTTCAGTTTATCTGGGTTTTTTTTAGTAGGAATCTTTATATTAATTTATTTGGTCACGTGAGATTATACAACTTGAGGGTGAATAATCATATTGTAAATAAATATAGATCATAATACAGTTATTTCTATTTAGGCTTATTTTCACATCTATAAAGAATTGCTGTGGGCCATAAATAAGATATAAGTTCAAAAGAGAAACAAGATATTGTAATGTTATTGAGTAATGGCAATACAATATTGGAAATGGTGAATAAGTTGGATAGAGAAAAAAAATCAACAAAGAAACAGGCAAGATCAGAATGAGGCAACTGACTTGAAGAATGTCAAAATTTAAAAGGGAATTAAGAAAAATTGATTAACCAGAAAGAATATATTTGAAAAAGCTGATGCAGAATATGAATAAAATTGATCAAAGGCATGAAAGTAATAAAAATAACTGTTGTTTCTCTGTAATTTTTACTGAAAAAGCTAAGTTTCTCAGCAGCAATTATTACAGATGAATGTAGAACTCCACTGGATTCATCTAATTACTGGAATAGATCATGAGTATTTCATGACAGCAGCAGCAGAAGGAGGACAATGAGGAGGAGGAGGAGTAATGTTTTCTGTGAGTATTAATGATGGCTCAAGAGAAATGCACAGAATTATTGTAAATTCTTGGACAAGGCATTTCTTTCATAGTACAGGTCACAATCAAAAAACATGGAGGAGCAGTACTTTATTTTAATATTCTTCAAGACTGACTATTACTGGCCTTGCAAAAAAGGTTTGAAAGACAGCAAATTAATAGAATGGCCTTCCCAGCCTCTTTAGATATTAATCTAAAAGCTTCTAATTCATCATCAAAAGAGGTGACTATGAGAAAAGAAAATATTCAAGCAAAGAAGATAATCTCTGCAAATAAAGTCAAAAAACAGAAAAGTTAAAATCAGTGAATGAAAAACTGATAGTTATAGAATGTCAAGAAGCCCACGTTACATAATAAAATAATTTATTCACACATAAGGGAGATTTTGTTATATATCTTTCTATGGCCCACAGTGAAATCATAGACTTGTGTAATAAATACTGATAGTGTGTTTATATATATATATATATATACGGTATCAGATTTTTTATTATGATTTATATTTAGAGAGAGAGAATAGATGCTGTTATTTTGCAAAGAGTATGAATAAATTTTACAAGTCAAATGTTTTCAGTAATTGGAAGCAATCACATTTAATGAATTTTTAAAAAAGCTAAAATTTAAGTGTATTTTGTGCAGGGACATTATCCAATTTTATGCTTATTTCATTAAATACTCTGATTTCTGATTGCTCTGGAATTTTATCCCAAAGCTCCTAATGAATACAAACGTTTGGCTTTGTCTTGCAAAATGGTTACACCAATATTCCATCAATTTTGCAATTGTATTGGTTATATTTTCTACATGTGCAATGTAGGAATTTTATGCATGCAATTATCTCTCTTTTTTTGCATTAAATAAAGAATTCAGTTATTTCAAACCATCAAAAGGATGCTAACCTGAAGCAAATGAAATAAAAAGTGATGTGTTATCAATGTGTTCTCATTACTTACAAATGAACAATCTTGTTGCTATGGTGACATAAGGCATGTTTGCTAATTGGTACTTAATACTGTCTCTTGTTACCATAATGGACTATCTCATATAGGAGAAGGATATGTGACCAAAACCATACTGTGTTTTAAATTTAAAAATAATTTTAAATTAATTTCTTTGCCTTTTATTTTGTTCCATTCATTATGTTGTTTCGGCTGAGTACCTTCTGGCCATACTCAAGAGTTTGATAAAATCTGAAATGTAGAATTTTGTTTTAGGAGAATATTCCTTCTCATGCACATTATATCAGGTGCTTGCATTTGTGTATTCTTGAGATTGTCATCTTTTAACCTATGTGCCGAACCTATGACTTCCAATTGATTATGATTCTATAGGCTTGGACCAGGTGAAGTGAGAACATGCATAGTTCAGTGGGAGGTCACACATTCAGCACAGAGGCTAGGAGGGGACAATTCCAAAGATACATAGATGCAAGCACTGGATGCGACATGCATGAGAAAGGATGTGTGTCCTCTTCCAAAACCAGATTCAAGAACATTCTAGAGCATAACAGATGTCCCCAAAATATATAGACAGAAATGAGGGGGAAAAATACTCCTAAAGAACACAAAGATGAGGAAATTGGTTTTGACTGACTTGTATAGTAATGGTAGTATTAGCTGTTTACTCACAAGGAAACATTTGGCATTTATTGATCAAGAAGCCAGTACTGCTTTCAATTGAAGTTCATAAAGTTTTCTTTTAAAACAGTTTTTTCAGGAAAATAGGCTTTTCAAGTCCAGTAGCTGTTATTGCTCTTTCCAGTATTGATGGGGGTTTCCTTCCTAGCCTTTTATTTGAAATGGTGTGGAATGTTAACATCTTGATTATGTACAATCATTTATAATTTAGATAAGTGATCTCAATATTGTACAAGATATGAGGGCAAGTCAGAAACTATCCCCATTTTTATCATAATATATATTTAGATTTGTCAAACTGCCTTCTCGGTATGCTTATGGTTGATACTATTGTGGTCACGTGATCGATGATTGAGCTCAATCACACCAGTTTTCTTGCTGCTGTTAGAGTGTAAACATGGCTGATCTACTAATAGTATACACCAGGGAGGAACAAAGAGCAGTGATCCAGTTTTTCTGATCGGAAGGTGTGTCAGACTGAAATTCCTCAAAGGTTTTCAACATTATACAGCAACAGTGCACTACTGTTTGGAAGTGTGTATGTGTGAATTGAGATGTTTAAAAATGGCAGAACAAGTGTCACACACAAAGGAGGAGCAGGACATTCATCCACCCCTATGACTGACGAGAAGATTCAGCAAGTTCTCTGCAGATTCAGATCAATTCTTTTTGTTCTTCCTTGGTGCACACTGCTAGGGGAGTGGCCATGTTTACACTGTAACAGCAGCAAGAAAACTGGCATAATCAAACACAATCCTTGATCACATGACCAAAATAGTACCAGCTATAATCATGCATGACCAGAAGGCAGTGTGAGAAATCTAACAATAAGTTATGGAGAAAGTACAGACATTTTTTGACTTACCCTCATATTTAATACTTTTAGTGGAATGTCGATATCATGGTTAAGATACCAGCTGTTTGGACAGCAGTTCAAGCCTAAGTAAGTGCCAGGATGTTAAATACTGACTATTCAAGACAAAGCTATTCCACTTAATACAATAACCCCTTATTTTTGCTAATTTAATGTTGCACAAGACATTTTGATAAACTTTATAAATATCTACCATATAATGCAGGTGGTTGTGTTTTGCAAGTCATTCAGTGCTTATTCCAGCAAAATAAACATTTTTCTTTTGTCATTGAATTCAGTTTCCTTGTAATCAAGCAGCATTTAAGCAATTAGCTTTTGTTTTGTGTCCAGAGTAACAATATTTATTAATTAATACACAATAATAATAATAATTATTATTATTATTATTGCTATTTATGATAATGTACATAACAATTACATTAATTTTATTAATAATCAACAATTAAAAACTCTAGCTTTATTCAGACAAGACAGAATAAATCATTGCCTTCAGGAGTTGGTATCAGAGAATTTTACCAGAATGATGATTGTTGTTTGAAGGTTCATTCTACTTCAAAATGCCGGAGGATAAAAAAAAAATACAAATTGGATATTAATACATACTTGTCAATTCATTTCAATTAATTAAAGTGTTGATCTAATCAGTTTATAGCTGAAGAAATTGAGAAGAACTAAAATGACCTCAGATATCAGCTTGGATGTGTGGCTAGTGTAACAGATATTGGTGTGGAAAATTAAATCAGCATGTTCAAATTCCAGCCAAGTTCATTGCATTCACTTTTGAACAAATACCTTCAAGAAAGGTATGACTCCATCTCTTCTTCCTCCCACCATGGATTAAATAGCAGAACAAACTGGACTCTCTAGCATTGGTTGGCAACCAGTATAGAAATTCAAAACAGATGTGGGGTCAGTAATTCCACACTGTAAAAGCTGTACAGAAACTACAGCAGTAACATCTAACATAATAAGGCTGTAGACCTGTAATCCATATGAAAGTCTAATTGGTCTTGAGCAGGAAGAAACATTAGCTCCATTTAGTCTTATTGGTAGATAATGAATTATTTCAAATATTCCTTAATGAAAGGGTATTTCTTTCTCTAACCCATTTTGTCTAAGGTGGCTACCAGTTCTTAGAAAATCAGAGTTTGTGTAAAAGGTTTTATTAGTTGTTTGTCTTGAGGTCAGTTTGATCTTGTGGTAAAAATGATGGAAAGTTGTCAGTTAAACTGTTTAAAATATGAATTAGTTTAACAAAGTATTGATATTGTATACATCATTATCTTGAGAGATGTCTAAATGATTTATTTTGCACAATGTAACCTTTATTTCATTTTGGTGTGTCTGATGTACACATATATATATATATATATAAAATTAACCACATAATCATGAGTTTGTGTGGTATTTGTTATTTAAAGTTTAGTAATTTATATATCACTTTTTTGTTATTTTACTTCAAAATTGTATCCAGTATTTTAATCAATGACATTACTGAAGCCAGGATATAGAACAGGATTTTTAGACAGGAAAAACCCTCCTCACTTGGAAAGCCTAGTCAAACTCAATCTTCTTAACCCCTATATGGAAGGATATTTACAACATATGAATGCTTGTACAACTTTCTCATCTGCATAGATCCATATCTTAATAATTTAAATGAGTATAAAATATATTAACATGTTCTATTCTAACACCAGTATATTAGATATTTTTTTATTAATCGTTTTTGAAAAAAAAAGTTGATTCAAGATCTACAACATTAAAAAATATTGTTGACAGTGAGCAAATAAAAATGTGTTGAAACTAATGAATTTTTGGCCTCTTTTACAACACATAATGAATTAGCATCAGTGACAATAGGAATGTGTTAAACATGTCTATTTGGGATAATTTGTCTATATTTTTGAGATGAGGTATTATGTACATTATTCGGACTGTTGTCGTCATCTTTGTCGACATTTATTAACATTTTGGCCGTTGTACACTCCGGCCTTCTTCAGGTGTTGAACTTAACCCTTTATTTCACTCACTGGGATAGACTGTTCAAGGACATATGCTACAGTGGATAAAGGTGTTGGTTAGATTCAGTGACAGGACCCAAAGAGTGTGAGTTCAATACCCAGTTAAAGCAGTGGAGAACTTTCAGACGGAAATTAACAGGAGATAACTGATAACTGATATCCATTAAACATGGCACGTGGAACTAGAACAGTCTACCCCAGTGAGCAAAATAAAGAGTTAAGTTCAACATTCCAACCACCTGAAGAAGGCCAGAGTGTACAATGACCAAAACGTTGTAATAAATATTGGGATAATTTATGTTGAAAGTAATTCAGGGGCTTGTGGTTGTGCTGTGAGTACTTACATTAAACAATTTCAATTAAATTTAATAGCAACCCTCAACAATATGTGACTCATAGTGTCCGAGAATTGTAAGACCAGTAGTCTAAGCACTTACAGTAAATTGTGTAATCCTTGTAAATATTAACCAATAATTAATCTTTTTGCCTTGTTACAGATAGCAGTCTGGTAAAATGTAGTCAGAAGATTGCCTTGAAAAAGGATAGCTAATGGTAGTGATTTTATATATATATATAAGTTTTATAAAGGAAAACTTACTCTAACTAATTGTTATTCTTCTCTCTCTGTCATTGTTTCCATGGAATCAAATAGGAGACATTCATTTTGTAAAATTCCTCTTATATCTCTATTGTTAAGGTGTTTTTTCGTTGGGAAAAGAAGTACTTCAAATTTGAAACTTTATAAATTATTTTAGTTAATCATTCCAAAGTAGATCTAAATGTATGTCTGTGAAAATCTAGTGATTGTCTATTTGCCTTCAGACAAATCCAACACAAGATCCAGTTTAATGATTTGCTTGACACATGTAGGTTTGAATAAAACCAGTCCTACCAGATCTTGCCACATGTGTCAGGGTATAATTCTGAACCAAGTCCATTAGCACAATGGGTAGGCACTACCTGAAAGATGAATCCGCAGAGAGAAGGTAGGATTCATTTATGAGATATGAATGATCCTAGACATCAAGTGAAACAGATAATATTAATTGTGAGTTCAATCCCTGGGTTGGGTACTAAAGACATAGACTCATTAGAAACAGGGTGAGCAATAGTTGAGCATTATTAGATATTCTCAAATATTCTCAAACATGGAGAACAGAACAAGAACAATCTACCCCTACTGATTATCTAAAGGGCTCAGTTTGAAATTCACCAAACCTGTGAAGAGAGCCAGCAAGTACAATGGTTGAAATATATGCAAAGAATGTCAACAAAAAGAAAATCAGCTACAACTCTGATAAGATTTGAAGACTGAGATGGAGTAAAATATATTCTTGTAAATTGTCATCTTTTCATACATAAAAAATATGCTTCATAAACATTACCTGTTGAAGCTCATAAGATAAAATACCATTTTGAAAGGATCAAGAAGATTAAAAGTGTTCCGGGAGTGACTTCAGATATTATAACATAAAAAGGGAATAATGTTGAATCAAAAATGAAAATAAAGAGTAATATTATTAAGTAATTAGACAAAAAACAATATCAATAATTAATATTTTTTTCATATTAATTGTATTGCAAGTCTCAGAGCAACAGTTTACAATCATTATTAAACAGTGCTACTCAGAAATTGAAAAAAAAAAGTTCCTAGCAAGATTCAAATTTACATCATTTTCTTATGAAGCCATCATCATCTACAGCATCTGCCTTACCAGTTAGGCTACAAAAGCCATCAGTTCATATCAAATCATATAACTATCATTCTTTCAGGAGCAGGCTCTTTGAGGAATAGAAATATATGCTTGGAAATCTCTGCTAAAATTCAATCTGCATTTAATAAAATTAATTTTTACCAATATTTATCAATTTCACTAACTTTTAACAGAGATATAAAGTTATCTAATTTAAAAATTATATTTTAAGTCAATTAACTGAAAAAAAAATTTAATATGAAATTTGGCAACATTTTCTATTTTAAGGTAATGTTAAAAAAATTGCTAACATAAATTGACACAAAAACTAACTTTGAAATTATTACCAAAATATTTGCCAATTGATAAATTTTTATGATCATTTTAGTAATTACTAAACCTGATCACAAACATATTACCAAATTAAAAATCTAACACATGTATATTTAAACTATTTACATTGATCAGACTGTTTTCCTCATGTTCATTGCCATATTTATGACATTTCAGCCATTCTGGCCTTCTTCAGATGATTGGAATTTCAAACTGAACCATTTATTTCATCCACTGGGATAGATTATTCTAGTTCCAGGTGCCATGCCTCTTCCAGATGTCTCAGTATCAATTATCTCCTGTCACTTCAACTCACCAAATTTTTGTTCACCTCTGCTGTAGCCAGGTATTGAACTCACAACTCTTTTGAACAAGTCACTGGATTCAACCAACACTTTTATCCACTGGACCATGTCCCCTTCACATGAAGAAAGCCAGAGCATACAATGGCCAAAACATCCTGAATATGGTAATAAAGATGAGGACAACAGCCTGGACAATGTAAATAGTGTAAATAATTACAACACCTCATCTCAGAAGTATAGACAGACATCTATATTTAATTAACATTGTTTAACTTCTAGTCATAAATCACATCTGATAAATAAAACCTCATCTCTTTTTAACATGAAACATTGTTTTTTATTGAACTTTGGAGAACAAGTTACTGATTTAACATATTTTCAAGTTTAGTGTGTGTGTGTGTATATGGTGGAGAGATTTGTCCCTTTTGATCCTACAGAAGTTCTATGACTGATCTAGAAATTAATCTTAGCTATAAATTTTCTGATAACCATCTGGAAAACCCATCTACTAGTGTAGAGAGTTCAATTCTTACTAACTACTCTCATTCATGTGGCCTTTTAGTAGACTGTGTTGTACTAAGGTGACTAAATTGTAAAAAATATATAAAGCTATCATTACATATTAACAAAAAGCACCAATAAACAATAACTGTAAAAAAAATGTAAACCTTGTGATTGTTCCTAATACACATCACCTAACCCATTAGGGTAATAGGAATAGTGGGTGTGTCTAGGGCAAGATATCTTGATAGAATATCACCTAACCCATTAGGGTAATAGGAGTAGTGGCTGTGTCTAAGGCAAGATATCTTGATAGAACACAGCCTCCTTCAGGCTGGTTTTTGAATTCAGAATTTTCACTCTCGTAGACTGGTTGCCAGCTGAACACAAGAAAACATAGCAATGCTATTTAATCCATAACTTGGGGGAGCGATAGATTCATACCTTTCACCAGCACATTTGTGTGAAAGTAATGAATTTGACCAGAATCTGAATTTGGCTTTCAAATTTCTCTTTCTTTCAACAATTACACTACCCACACATCCAAAAATTAAATACAAAAATTTCCTCTAGATATGAAAATAAGAAAACTGACTTTGTTTTTGTTATTTTAATTTTTTTAAGCAAATGATCATCATCTCTCTACATGGTGAGTGAAAACTTGTACATTTGAGTCAAGGTATCATTGTTATATCAAAGTGAAGTGTGTTTATAATGGCTGCCAGTAAACCAAAGCAAATACAGATATATTGCCAATATTCTGGCAACTGAGGGTCTGGCATCTCTCTTAGTCTGGACAAAGTTACAAGAGGCTACTTGAGGTTCCTGTGTATGCCAAACTAGTTTAAGTGAAAGCTACAGACATTGTTCTCAATTTTGTAAGAATTCTAGCTTATTTCCTTTCCTTATAATTCTGGAATTTATTTATAAGTGATGCTCTCAATCATATAAATGCCAGTTTTTAATCTAAGAAGCAGTTAAACTGATGAAAATTGAACTCTAGTATCTCTTTTTAAGCTTGACCTTCACTGAGTATTTGACAAATGTAAGTACCTCAAAAAAAAAAATGGAATGCCTTTCATAAAGCTTTAATTTTAGTTTTAATTCCAAACTAATTGATTAGAATTAATATTTACAATAAGCAAAATACTTTGAATTTAAATTGATTAAAATGTTTTTTTCACCTTATCAGTAAAATCTATGAATTCATCCATATCTGTCAGCACAAAATATATTTTTTAATAATAAAAAAAAATAAAATATGCTTTTCTAAAATGTTATTTTAGGAAAGTTAAGTTAGTTTAATTAATCTGAACTGAAATAAATATTACTTTTAGTTTAAAGTGTAGCAAAAAAAGCATTTTCGTAACATGAAGGGATTTATTGAAAGACTAATGACACAATTCAAATACCTGTCTATGGATCAAATTTAGTATAGGGGGTAAGGAAATTAAACAGAATAGACTGTGCTGGATGTAGTTTCATTCAAAAACGTTACTTGCTACAAAACTAAAACATTAACCTGAAAACTCAAGCCATGTTCTTAACTAGTCAGATCAAGACTTTAATACAGATGCTATGCCCAATACCAACCTGTACAGAAATATCTAAACTGTCAGCTGTATACAACTAGATGGCTTTGAGTGAGTGCAGCTTATGGGTCTTAGTAAAGGCCACACTACTTGAGAACCTTATGGTCTGGTGTCTTTTCATAAACAAAGAACTGTACCAGATAACAGAAACCACATCACTTGAGATCTTTCAACAACAGCAACAATTAAAATGGATATCATATATAACACAAAAAGGAAATAATGATGTAATCAAGATGTTGATGTTCCACATGACTTCAAATAAAAAGTTAGGAAGGATAACCACTACAAGACTGGAGAAAGCAATAACAGCTACTGGACTTTTTTTTTTCAGAAAAATAGGTTCCTTAAGAGAAAGATTTTATAAATTACAACCAAAAGCAATGCCAGTTGCTTGGACAATGAATATCAAATATTTCCTTATAAGGAAATGGCTAATATTAACCATTGCCACCTCAGATTTTGACAGAAAAAATAAAAATGAG
Organism: Acanthosepion lycidas; assembly: GCA_963932145.1. Classification (NCBI taxonomy): domain Eukaryota; kingdom Metazoa; phylum Mollusca; class Cephalopoda; order Sepiida; family Sepiidae; genus Acanthosepion; species Acanthosepion lycidas. The sequence goes on along the minus strand of OZ010585.1, from coordinate 10,117,652 downwards.
ATTATGAGTAAAAAATAATTAATGCATGAATTACAATAATTCACCTCAGAATCTGAGACAGCATTTACAAACACCAGGATCAAATGGTGAATTCATTAACTTAAAACTTTAGAATTATATTGAAATTTTATCAAAACAGTGATAAAGCAATACCTCTAATTTCCTGCTGCCATGGCTAACTGGATAAATGTATTTGGACATATGATAATAACTGTTATCGGCAAAAAGATAACATGAAACTTGCTAAAAGTTGTGGAGAAGCTTAGATTAGTTAAGACCATAATCCTGAAGTGTTAGTGTTACAAGATAACTGACGGATTATTAAAGATAGAAACCAGTTCTGAGAGTGTTCTGTGATTTATAGTTTAAATATTGAATATTCAGCATTTCTTGGGGAAATTAGAAAAATATGACCACTCAGTTTATAGAATGAATAAAAAGAAAAATCATTATAATTCTCCTTTTTAGCAGAAAAAAAAAATGTAAAATTAAAAACTGTTCAAAATTTACTGCTTTTTTATGAATTTTCAACAAAAGTGAGGCACATGTATATATGGCATGTGTTGGGATGTGTGAACTGAAAAATGAGTGGCTCAAAGCTTTTATAGAACACTGCAATTTCTGTAAAAAAAATTTTAAGAGATTATTAATTGAAGATGAACATGAAAGAGAACACCCCTCTGCAAAAATAAAAAATTTAAAAACAAAACAATATTTTATCCCATTATGTTTGGGAAGAAAGGAAAAAAAATGTCTAAATAATTATGAAGTAGGAAGAAACCATTTGGATTAGATAAAAGATAAAAAAAAAAAATATCAAAGCAAGAAAAGGAAACAAGTCAAGTATGCTGACAGTCTATACATATCTACTACTTAAGCTAGTGTGTGTACCTTTAAGTGTATATCAGAAAAGACTCATCGTTCTCTCTCACTCTATTTTGAAATATAAATAATGTCTTGAGTTATTAAAGTTGAAATTTAAAAACAAAATCTGTCTATGTTTATTCTTCCCTCCAATGAACATACAATGTGAATATTTGTTTTGGCTTCCAAAATATGAACATATACAGAACAGATTTTCACTTAACTAGCGACAACAAAGATCATCAAATTAATGATCAAGAAGTATGACAAGAATCAATGTAATTAACTTTATTGATTAGTCTGGCACAAGGCTACAATAGTGGTGCACCCAATAAGAATGAGACTTACTACAGACTTACTATGGACTGTGAGATTAATGAGTTGACTATTTCTTGATGGTCAGGTACACATGTTTACTAAGCTCAACTTAGTCAAGCATAAGACCAAAACTGCAGTAAAGGACTGAATTCACCAGAATATTAATGGTCAGTGATGGTCATCTCCTAAAAAATATCTCCATTGCTAGGTGCGTAAGTTATGTTCTTTATTCTAGAAACTATTCTATAATCAGACAGTGACTGAAACAGTATTGTTTAATCTTCGATATGATATCAAAATGGACAATCCATCTGGAATTAAGTTCGGAGGCCAACTTTTATATTAGGTGTGTTTAAAATGCTATATTTCTCTCATGTATGCTTAAAAAATGTCTTGTGAGTGTTATTGACAAAAGTACTTTCAGTTTTGAGCTGCACTGATTGTAAACCTCATTAAATATCATTGGTTTGCCATTTCTTCTTTATAGATTGCAATAATCATTTCTTTAGGAAGAAATCATAAAAAGCAACTTAAGAAAGAAACTTTTGCTTTCTGGCTAAATAATCAACAAAACAATCCAAAATGTGATTTTACATCAGATTAAAAAAATAAATGAAAAATTAAATGAAAACACTGATTCTTTGAATAAAACTCATTTGCAGGATTTCCAGCTCTTTGTTTTTTTTTTTTTATTTTGATTTAGTGATTAAGTTGGTTCTTGTTGGAAATTTTAGAAAAAAGACAGTTTTGTCTATCTCTGCCTCAAGAAGCTGACATATTGTTTTTGGCTGATGAAATCAATCAACTGAAAGAAGACTGTATTCTTAGAATTTTGGAGAAAATGATGTAATTTGTGTTTGCTGATTAAAGTCTGTTGAATATTTTGTTTTTAAACTAATAATTAATGTTAAAAAAAAATTGAAATATTTAATTTCACATGTCATATTTATATATATCTACCTCTAACCATAGTTAAGAAAACATTCTCTTACATGACTCATATCCTAACACGTAATATGTGCATGTTATTGAAAATTCAAAAAATATTTCTGAGAATTATTTAGTTCAATTATTATTACTCATTTTATAAACTCCGTGGTCATATTTTTTTTGTTTGCCTAAGAAATATTGACTATGCAGTATTTGAGCTATATATCACAGTATTCTCCCAGCAGTTGTTTCTATCTTTTAATGTCATTTTTATCAGGCCAGTGCAAAAAAGAAACCCTTCAGCTATCTTGTAACTCTAACTCTTCAGGATTATCACCTTAATCTAAATTTCTTTACAACTTTTAGCCATTTCGGAGTTGTGTCTTTGCAGATAACAGCCATTATGTTCAAATAAATTTATCCTGTTAGCCAGGGACTCAATGGAGTGGGAAGTTAGCAATGTTACTCGATCTTCATTTGGATATATGGCTCATAACATTGCAATATACATGATTTTAAAGTTTTCTTTAAGTTTATGATTACATTGTTTGTTTTCCTGATGTTTATAAATGCTGCCTCAAATTCTGAGATAAGTTATTGTTAATTAGTTCATGAATTAATGTGTGACTTGTTTTTCTAGATTGACATAATTTCAAATGCTAATCTTGACTTCAGTGTGTAATCAATATCAAAAAGAATTTCTAACAACTGTAATTTGCTTCCTATCTTGCTAGTTTATCTTACATGGAAGATACTTTAACCAATTAAGCCACAGAAGATAGACAAAGTTCAAATCTATAATTATATTGTCATCTCTTTTCTTGCTATATTGCTTGTATTGATGCATACTTACTTTAGATAAATTCATAATAGTCAATTTCTCTTTAGGTAAAGAATGTTCTCTTCTTTTGTGAAGAGTTCCATTTCATCAGTACAGTTTCAACTCCTAGTATTATTCTACCCCTGATTTTTAATAAAAGCAGAGTGATTAACAATCTTACATATATTAACTTTTTTTTTATTTATTAGTTATTTGAATATGGTACAGAAATTTTACATTTTTTTTTTTAAATATGACAATGTATGGCTGTCAGCAAAAGAAAAAGTCCAAGATACAAGCTAAAAATTGAAGATGTCACCATCTAAGAAGTACAGAAGTTTAAATATCTGTAAAGTGTTTTTACAGAGAATGGCAAATGTAATCACCAAAATCTGAACACACATTGGAATACCATAAACTGCATTTGAAAATCTAAGCAAAGTATTAAGAAACAGGAAAATTTAATTAGAAACAAAAAAGAGTTCTGATGTGTTATGCAATATCAATGCTCCATTATGACAGTGAATGCTGGAAGATTTCCTTACAGATGAAAAAGAGAGACTTTGAGTCAACAGAAATATGGTTCCGCAGTGCATAAGCAATGAAGAAGTCTTAAGAAAAATGGAAACCATACAGAATTCAAGAGAGACAGTGGAAATTTCTTGGACACATAATGAGGAAAGAAAGCTTGGAGAATTTGATACTCAAATGCACAAAAAGGAACAGGGGAAGGCAGCAGGTCACCTACTTGATGAGCTTGTTTGAATGGACGGCAGAACAGGAATGGGAGACATGACAAATAGACAGATGTTACTACAAGGGATAGGAGGCTATGGAGAGCCATGATCACCAACATCCCAAAGAGATGTAACACAGAAAAAGACAATATTAGTGTGATTATCAGTCTTAACAGTTTTTTTTTTTACTACCTTAAGACAACTGACTGCTCGTCATAAAATTCAGATGAATTTGCATTAAAAAGCATATTTATCCTCCTGTATAACTTTAATTAAAAAAATCACAAACTGGTAGAATTATCAAGCATTTTGTTATACTCAGCTTCAAATTATTTCTGGGTAAGATGATAAAGTACATCTGGTAGCAAGGATTCTAATCTGGAGAGTGGATGTTTTGAGTAGTGTGGAACCACCTATTAATTGCTGTTGTTACCAGATCCACTCTGACTCAGGATGGTAGCACCTGTTAGGAACCCAGCTATGGGAAAATAGTGAACTCTTAACCAAATTTACTATGAAAGTATACAAATACTAACAGTACATCATTATTTAAAAAATTACCAACAATACATTTTATCTGTAGTTGATGGCATACAATTGCATTTAAAATATATTTAATTGAAACCATAAAATTGTATTCAAAATATTTAGATTTTGGCATCAAACAACTCATAGTGGTTGATACAATGCTAAACAAGATCAACCAATCAAATTGCTTCAAATTAGATTATTTTTCTGATTCACTCTATACATCGGACAGATATAAACTCTAAGAAAGCAAAACCGAAAATAAAAAAATTGTCCCCTGTAAAGAAGCTGTGAGCATCACATCTGGTTCACAATAGAAATTCCCTCAATAAATATAAAAATAACAACATAAAATAATCCAATCATGAACTTTGCAAAGAAAAACATGAGCAAAAGTGGAGCTTTGGAGTCAGAACATTTGATTTTAAAAAAGCCACTCATAAACGACTGAATCAAAAACAGATTCACAGCAAACTTTACTAATCCACTCCAGGACTCTCTCAACATTGCCACTGTGACCTCAGTCAACTGACCCAACACATATCTACTCAAAAGCTACCCTCCTCCAAATTGCCACACCTTGCCCACATAGACACTTTGTTCACATTTTCTGTACTGGCAGTACAAAATAATTTTTACTATTCTTGTCTTCTTTTCTTCTCTCACTGGCAGTATTGTTGTTTCATTTATTCTATCATATGTTTGTTCATAACAATTTCAGATAATATTTTCTCATGTCTGCTTCTCTACTGGTTCAAGAGTGTTTGATACCGGTACTAGCTTATGTTCCAAAGCTGTAATCACTTCTAGTTTTATATTTTGGACTAAATGAATGTAATTTTATGACATATAAGGATCGTATATTGCCAAACAATTTTTAAGTGGCTTTTTTAGATACATAAAAAGGATATTTTTCTTTCACTTCTGACTTGTGTTAGAGGAAAGCCTACAAATTTGTAATGCTGTCAAGCAAGTTTCATTATCCACAATTTTTTTTACACTTTTTACAAACAATATAGATTTTGAGTGGCAAGGTAATTATCTTCAGTTCCGTTAGGTAATTAAATCCATGGTTTGTTGGTACATTCTAACCAAAATGTCAGTTTTACTAGTATTTATGTCTAACATATGAAATTTAGCAGTTTCACTCTTCTGAAATAATTTGGGATATTAAAAAAGTGATGAAAAAAATCTACAGTTTAAATTTACCTGATTTTAAAAGTAAATATTTTTGGCTTGCTTGTAAAAATCATTGAATAATGCTGACACATCTGGTCTGGTACTTATGTTATGTATCTAAAGATTTTTGATAAAATACAAGAAAGAATCTGCAATGTTATCAGTTCTGACCCAACATATCTGCTTCAGTCACTTACTGTTGTAATGTAGCTTTTCTATGTTTTTTCTATAAATACTTGGTAATTTTTATGATGTGCCTGTCTGCTTCATACCTCAACTTCACAAATTCAAGCACAGTATTGGCTGTTAGGTCTCATCATTTTACTGTTGAAATTGCTAAGTGAATAAGTTCTAGACAAATGGTTTCTTTTCTGGCACTTCTTGCCTGTGGAACTCTTCTGGTTTCTGGCTTTGTCCTCTTCATTTCTTTCATTCTCAGTAATCCTTGTGAATTAGTGGATTTTTATTGCTTTGCTTAGGGTGAAATGATTTAAAAAAAAAAAAAAGATAGCTTTTAAACTTATCCAAAACAACCACTAAGAATTGAACTATTAATTTTTTTATGTTAAGACATTTTATTTTGGGAGAAAATGATTTGTGAATTTCAGCATTTAAGATAAAAAAAAAAAAAAATTGTATACCATACTTTTTACAATCTCTAACACAGAGAAAATATATTTTACAACCAAAATAATTTATTTACCAAATTATGCTATTAGCTACATTTTAATTCGGCAAGAAATACCATCCTGTTGTGAACAAAACCAGTTATACACATTTGGAATTTAACCCAATAAAGGCAGAAGCACTGAAATGTGCCTAGAAGTTCCACAGGTTTACAATCTGAAAGCATCTGATTGATCCGTCAATCATTTCAATAAACAGTGTTAACACCTGTCATATGATCAACTAGAGGTGTTAGTAATTTAAAACTTTTTAAAAGCTATGAAAACAGGCCCAGCCTAATTTGAAAATTGGTGCAATGCAATGCTGTACCTCCTCCAATTTAACTTATGCTAATAAAGCTCACTAAACAAACATATAAACATACATATTTTGAAAGGCAGAAACATTCCCAGATATCTTTTATCGATAAAAAATATATCTATGATGACATTCTCTCTCTAAACTTGAGTCAACTCACAATTTTCCTCTTCATATTTGCTATGACAAATATGCAAGATGGAATCACAAGTCTTCTAGAAAGATCAATAAAAGTTATTATCAGAAACATATCTCCTCTTTCTTAATTCATATATAGTTTATACTTTGCAATACTTAATATATATGTATATAGAAGGGTTGCTTTAAAAGTAATGTCTTCTATTTTATTATACTTAGCATATGATATGAATATTAGTGGTATGGTAGTAGAAGTTGAAGCTTCCCAACAATAACCCACATTTTTTGTTTGCCTTGTTACAGATAGCAACTGAGTGGTAGTTTAACAAAATGACATCTGTACATTTGAAGCAAAAGCATATTATTAAATTTCCCATGCAGAAAAAATTTCATCCATTAAAATACATTGATGTCTGCTAAAAATTTATAGAGACCAATAAATGGATGCGAGCACAGTTAGGATATAGCTAATACATTTTAGCATCACATCTACAAGTGCACATTTTTATAAGTGCAGCATGTATGTTCTTTTCATCACTGCAGAAATGCATAGCTAATGGTGATAACTACATGGTGTTTTGTTTCTTAAAACTTGCTCTATCAAATATTGCTATTGTGCTCCCTGTATTTGCTGTAGTTTCTATAAAAATAAAAAGGAACCTTTACTTTTGGTTCATCCCTGTATACATACAAACATGCATGCACCCATGCTTATATATATATATATATATATATATATATATACACCATTGTGCAAATTAATTAAAACAAATAATTCCATTATTATTTACCTTTTTGTATTTTTCCAATGAAACCTGACCCAGTGCACTTATTAGTACTTCGTATGTCCATTTCACAAAGTTATACATCACTGATTAACCACGGATTCCCAATTGGATTTGAATCTGGAAAGTTTCCATGCTGATCTATAGTACTTTGATTTGCTTACTGGTAAGACTTGCCAGTGTGTTTGTACAATGTTACAATTTTCATATGCTTTCTTGGAGTAACACCTCGATCACAGAGAATGGCCATAGGACAACTAATCAACAATTGAGATGCAATCACAGATAACACAATATTTTTCAAGGCCAAACAAATTTCATTACAGCCCGAAAATAGATTCATATTACTGCACACCACTGCAAATACCTAATTTGAGGAAAAAATAGAAATCAATTATACTATCACTCCACTGGATCTAAAACTGACTTTATGGTGATTGAAAGGAAACTAAAGTGGTTGTTTCAATTAATTTACACAAGGGTAGGTGTTTGTTTGTTTGTGTGTGTATATATATATATATATATAATGAAAGTGTTTTGAAAATAAATAGTCAGTCTCGGTGACTATGTGGACAAATAATGTTTGGTAGCGGAAAGCTGATTCTAGCCAATGACATTATTATTTGTTCCCTGTATCTATTATAATTGCTATAGAAAATAACAGAAGGCATTACTTTCAGAACCTTCTTCATAGAAGCTATCTAAAATTGTATACGTCTTTACCAACTCATACCAATATTTTGCTTTATTATACTAAAAATTAGATTATGGTATTGTTTTTAGACAATATCTATAGAGAAATGGTACTGGAAATAGGAAGATATAATGAATCCCAGAAAAAATAATTGGTAACTCATAACCAAAGGATGCATGCATTTTTAGGGATCCAGATCCCAGGTAGCTTTTCATTAAAATATGACTTACAGTGGGGGAATATGTATTTCCCCCTGCTGATTTTCTGAGTTTGCCACCTTACAAAAATGGGAAAATGTGATTTTCTAGAATTTTTTTTTTGTATTCTATCTCTCACCTTCAAGATAAACCTAACCTGAAAATTATAGACCATTCCTATTTTTGTAAGATGGCAAACTCAGAAAATCAGTAGCAGATGAAATACTTATTTTCCCCACTGTATATCAAATGCAAGTTTTATATTTGAGAGTTTGTTATAATAAGCATTATTAAATATAAAAACATTATATAGATAAAACGATGTAATGGCAGTATAATGTGAATTGGTAAGTTTGGAAAATGGTGATAGTTATATTAAATGTTTCTTTATAAGGAAATATTTGGCATTCATTGAACAAGCAGACAGTACTGCATTTGGTTGAAATTTATAAAATCTTTCTCTTCAAACAATTTTTCAGGAAAATAGATTTAAGTTTGGTAGTTATTATCACGCATTTTTTGTTATTGATTTCTTTTCAGACCTTTGACTTAAAGTAATGTGGAATGTCAATATTTTGATCATGTATTTTCTCTTCACGTTATATGTGATAACCATTTTAGCTGCTGCTGAAAATCTTCAAATAATGTGGATTCTGTTATTTCACCAACTGACCTTTATCCTAGAAATCATGTACTCGGGTAAGTGTAACAATAGACCATGGTAGACCACACACCTCTTCTCCAACCCTGGTTTAGATGTTTCAGAATGGGTTTGGATCCATGCATGGAATCCATATGAAAAGTCTCCATCTGTCAAAAGCATATCATCTCCTTCCATCTAAGAGCTAAATAATGGCAGCCAATTCAAAACTGGGGAGAAGTTTTGGCAATTCACAGGAATCTGGAGAACCTTGATTGTGTATCTTTTGAAGGAACATGGCATTTATAAATATAGAGATTATCTGGGTACACATATTAGAGGGGAGTTTCTATAAATTCTTAATAAAAACAGTTAAGTCTTGTGTAGAGCTATAAATTAAAGAGAAGATGTTTACTGCAAGTTAGAAATATAATCTTATATAATATATATCTTAGCCATCATACAGGCCCTGAAACATCTTAAATATTGGATAATTTCATCACAAAAAAAACAAACTTGAAGTGGCTATAATGAAGTTCTACTAAAGAATGTAGCAAAATACCATAGACACAGTATGTGACAAATGAGGAAGTTTTGAGGAGACTAGGAGTACATGAAAAAGGTTTATAATAATCAGAAAGAGCTGAAAATTGGAAGAAAGATGGCCTAGAGAATTTAACACTCATCAAGCATAAAAAACCAAAAAAGTAAGTAACCTACCTAACAATTTAAATAAATGGATGAAGGAACAAACAGCACAAAAACAAAGAGGGGTCAGAAAAGAGCAAGAATTGTTGAGAACAACCAAAGACAGGAAACTGTGGAGAAATGTGATCACCCACATAATGAAGAGATATGCACATTTATAAAGCACAGTATCCACACACACTGTATATGAATATTTTTCACAGATACTACATTCAGATTCTTGAAAAAAAAGCAATATTTTGATTCAGTGCAGTATAGCTCACAGCCATATGTGATTATCCAGTTATTTTTGACAGGTACTACACTCACATGTCTGTCTAACTATATCTAAATAATCAATCTAGATGCACATATATAATATATCCAAATTTTGAACCTGGCCAGAATTAAAAGGAAAATACTATATAAATCACAAAACAATATCTCAAGTATGTCTCAATTAAAAAGAAAAAAGACCTTTTGAGATTTGCTCCAAGTTTTACAAAAACAAGAAAAAGTAATAAAATTTAAAGACTATGTATCTGTTTTTAAATTTTAATTCTGAATTGCTCTTAGACTTTTAAGAATGGCAATCTTCAAATTTTATCTATTTTTTCTTGTTAAAATTTTTTTGCATATACTTAATTTGATCTTTCAAATCCTTAAGGTTATTGCAATCTCTAAACCCTTTATTTTATATCGGTAACAAATTATCAATTCTGAGTTTTCAAAAAGAAATCAATTATATTTTTTTTTTAAGTTGACGTAACTTCTAGATTCTGACATGCAGATTCACTGCATAATAAATGTAAGAAGCTGATTTATGGTGAAATTATGCAAGAAAAATCTCTTGTTTTCTCAATGCAAAAAGCTTTTTAAATGGATGTTATTTTTTGTGTTTTTTAATCTCTTTAAATCCCTGAAAACATTGATATTTTAAAGAAGAGAATTAATTTGCCAAACTCTATCACATTACAGCAACAATCTTTCTTCCTAAGAAGGAAAAATTGTTCAGAATCAGCTTAAATTTACCTTATATGAATTCAATAGCTTAATCAATCTGAAGTGTAATGTAAGACTAATTTTCAGTTTAATGAGGTTTTCCTTATCTTAGTACTCATAGAAAAAATGGATGATTTTCATTATGAAAAGTTTAGCTCACTAATGCATTATCATTGAAATAAATATAAAAATTTATTTTGTACATTTGTTAAAAAGACATATTCCATTATGTATTAAATCAATGAATTTTCTAAAATGTTCGAAAAAGAATGTACGAAAATAAATAGTAGAAATTTGTGGAGGAAAGCGACTAATCACGGTTGACATTTTATTTGGAGTTCTCGTTCCTCTAAGTACAATAACTGAAATAGTTGTAATGATAATTACAGCCTCTTACAAAGTTTGGTTAAGTATTGGAAAAATAAATCAAATACAAACAATTCCTGTTATCAGAATGGTTTTCACAAGAAATATCTTTAAAGAATCAGCATTTGATTAACAGACAAAAAAGATGAATAAGATAGGATTAGTATGTATATATATATATATATATATATATATATATACACATAATGTGTGTGCGCAAATATGTAGAGAATAGGAAAGAACTCGTTAGGGAGATAATCTGAAGTTCTTTTGTATTTTTTTTTTGTATTTTTGTTTTTATTTTTAAAAAACAGTGCTCGATACAAAAGTGGAGCCTAAATTATACTTATTTTTTAAAAATATGATTCCTTCACTACATAAGAGTTCTCATGTTTCAAAAACAAGAGCTGAAAACTTCAATATAATTATTACAATTAAATTAAAGCATCAAGCTGTTTCATCTTCAAGCGAAATTTTTGGAATAACTAATCTTGAAATTTTTGTGTCTTTATAAGGATATTCATTTGTAAAATTAATTACTATGGGAATGGCTAGAGCAATTATTTAAATAAGGGGTGTAAGGGTTAACAATTTGTATCAATATGTCAGTTACTTTCAGAAAGAGGTTAAATATAAATGAGTTTTTTTACATCAGCATTAGTAAAAAAAAAATTTAATTAACATTTTTTTTTTTTTTTACTTCTACTATTCTCCACATAAAGTTAAGACCAAACATGCTTACAAGTCGTCCTCATATCTAAGCAATGACACCCAGGTCACCTATTTTTTTAATAAAATAAAATAAAAAATAATCCTAAACTTGCCAATGCTACATCAGTAGACAATTCTGTTTTGGCATTTCCTGTGACAATTTTTGCATTTTCTTTTTACCATTGTTCCCACCTATCAGCCATATAGCATCCGCTGCATAGCTTAGAACCACTGCAGTCTCCCTGCACACATCATTTCTGGTTGTTATTGGTGAGGTAAGGTCTGTGTGGGTGGGGGTTGGGGAGATCTACACTCATAAGTGTCACAACTGGTGTCTTCTTACTGACCGTGTTAGTTTCGAACAGCTAATTAGATTATCTCACGAAAGACAGTTTCTTGTAAGTTACGAAAAATATTCAGCAGAAACAAATTCAAATAGAATATTCAGACTTAAATTAGTGGAAGAAAAGTGAGAGTAGAATACTGGTAAATGTAAGGCTTCATTTTTTTTATTTTATATATTTATCAATTACCACATAAGAGAAACACTTATTTAATTTTATATTTTCAGATAAAATACTTATCTAAGCATACTAAAAAACAGTGATGGCATGTACCCCGAACGCATCCTTAAAATCCAGTATATGGAATTAGTAAAGACTAAAACTCAAATACCTCAGCATATGGATAAGTTACAACACATTTAGCATTATGGGAGAAAAGGAAAATGAAACTCAGCTAGAGGTGCCCATTATCACAAAATCAAAAAATGAACCTAAATGTTTATATAGATGCCATGAATAGTACCAAATTTGTACAGAAATATCTAAATTGTCATTTGTATACAAATAATTTTTCAGCTCAATGTTTAAAAATGGCTACAGAATCACAAGCAAAAACTGCATCACTTGATCAAAAATGGCAACAACTAAAATGGATATCACTTTGATTTTGTAACTCAAAAAGAGAATGGCATAATCAGGATACTGGTGTTCCACACTGCCTCAAACAAAAGGCAAGGAAGAAAACTCCCATCAATACCAGAAAGAGCATTTCCTGAGAAAGATTTTATAAATTTTAACTGAAAGCAGGACTGACTTCTCAGTCAGTGAATGCCAAATATTACTTGATAATAAAACATTTAATATTACTACTATCATTATCTATCTTATAATATTCCAGATCACTTCTATACTGAGAAGATGCTAGATCTTACATTAAAATATTGAATTTTCAGTATTGTAAAAAATAGAAAATTGTTTTGTGATTGTTTATATATTTTTTGCTGTATGGCAAAAAAGTGCAAAATATACCAGCAATTTTTATGGCATGTATAAACTAGGATTTTAACAAGGTGAAGGTGAGCCTCCACCTGTTTAGGCATGTAAAACCCAAGAAGTGTAAGGAAAACTAGTGAATTAAGTGATAGGTGATGTGTGATTTTATTTTGGGATGTGGTGCTGGGAGAAAACTAGAAGAAACATTGTTGATCTGAATGAGGAGGGAGATATATTGTCAAAGCTAATTAGAAATATTAATTACAGGAAATAAAATTAGCTGAGAATAGATGGAAAGCCATGGCAAGGCTTGAGATGGTGGATAAATTAGAAATTGTACTGAAGAAAATGGTGACATACCTTGAAGACCAAAGTGCTTTTATGTCGCATGGTGTTTTTTGTGAGAAGAAAAGAAAATATGCCTCTCTACTGGATGAGCTCAATGAAGATGTAAATCAACTTCACCCCTACCAGCCAATCATGGAACAAGCATTGCCTAGTGAATGGACTGCTGTAGAGAACACATGAATCAATTTCATTGTTTCACAAATGAGAAAAGTTAGTTTAGTGGACTGCTTTAAAAACTGCTCATTTTTCTGTTTCAACCTCACTTTTGGGTTGCTAGCTATAGTTTTCTCTCTATCATGTCTTTGTCTTTGGACAGTGCACAAAATAAATGGGAGATGCTTGGTCCTCAGGACTTAGCTGATATGATGGTTGGTTGGGTTTTATGGCATATCAACCACTGTGGGTCATTTAATGCCAAATCAAGGCACACACACGCACACATATATATATATATATATATATATATATATATATATACACACACACACATATACACCTATACATATATTAAATATACAGTACTATTAAACATATAGCTGGCAACATTTTTGTTTCAAAAAACGCATAGCTGCCAACATTATTGTTTCAAAAATGTATAGCTGGCAACATTATTTTTCCGAAAACATTATCTGAGGCCTTGTTGTTGAACGTAGTTTATCATCATACCCAGGACGCAGATGTAGTTTATCGTCATACCCAGGACGATTAGCTGATATGAACACACTTGAGTTCTTCACTTTAAATTAGCCTTGTACCACATCTTGCCAATGGCAGGGGGTGGGGAGTTAATACCAGTTGTAAACCAACCAGACCCCGAGTTGTCTGTGAGTGAGTAACTTTTTCGAGTAATTTTCATCCTTTTACAGACGTACAACTAAATTGATGGCTGACTTTATGCATTTCATTTTTCATTGTCTAAATTAACCAGAAAGGCCACAATCTTGTCATTAGAAGTCAAAAAATTATCTTCATTTTAAATATAAGTAACCTAAAACTTATTTTAAACAAAACTGTCAAAATCTGGCCATCTAGTTTTTGTTGACATTTGAGCAATTCTCAGTATTATAAGTAAATATGTAGGTGTAATTATTGAGAGGATAATGTTTAGCTTGGTATATTCATTGGCAGATTGTATCACATTGTAAACATTGCCAATCATGTGATTCCTGAATTAACAGAGTTAGTAGCTAACATGGATGTGTTTATTACAAAGAAAATACTAATGAATCAATAGCAACACCATTTCTTTCCACTTATTCTCATATTCCAGAGAAAAGGCCTGATAAATTTGGATGGTTACAGATATTGATTGCCTCGAGATGGAGGAAGACTCTCTAATATTTAGTGCATTTGCAACTCCCCAATATAAATAAATAAATAAAATTGGTTGAAAATTTAATACAAATTACAGCAATTTATTGTGCTTCAAATTAAATCCTGAGAACTCTTTTTTTTTGTCTGTTTGTGGAGAACATTTTAACTGAAGCTGATTATGGGGTGATGTGTTTCCATCTCCAGATTGAAATCACTGACTCAGAGAAGGGTCATTGATGAAGATTTTGGCTGATTAAAATATCACAACTGCCACCAATGATCAGGTGAATGGTCTTTGACGAGCCACAGACGAATGATCAATAGTGGGGATGAAAATGATTAGAGTATAATGTCATGATTATACAATTAAGAACAATGATATGATTGAAAAGGATTTGAATAAATGGTGAAATATTTACCAAACTCAACCACACTTTTTCTTTGTTGATCAAATATTCTCATTATCTGAGTCCAATTAATTTTCATTAAAGAAATACCAAAATACTGCATGTGTCATCACACACACACACACACAAAAGAAAAACTTTTCTTTAAATTGTCACATTTTATCCTCTAAGGGACTTTTTATCAAGATAAATGTTTTTGTTTTTTTTTATTTTGCAACATCTGTTTATAAACTGGAGCCAGAAATATTGAGTACAAAATTTTAAAATTTAAGAATGCTCTAAAATATACTTAACACTAACTTTTTAAAAAAAATTGTGTTTATTATTTGTTATTTTAATTTGATAAATTATTTATGCATATATTTATTTTAAATAATAGAAGATTTTCAGTTAACCATTTTCTTTTCAAAAATTTGTGGTCATGTATATTAGAAAAATAGTATTTCTTTTAAGAAAGTAAAGATTTGAAAAATCCAGAGCATAAGTTAACATTTAAAAATTTTTTAAGAAAACATTTAAATCGACACCACCTATTATTTAAATATATACATAAATAATTCCTCAAATTAAAATAAAATAGTAATTACAATATTATATATATATAAACAAATAAGTAAATAAAAATTCAACATTTAACATTTACTTTTGTTTATTAGAGATTAGATTATGTCCCTTAGTATACTGCATAGTTATATAGTCAGCTTTAAGCGTATTTTATAGCATTCTTAAATTAAAAAAAATTTGCAAACCTAACAATATTTTTTACTTCTATTTATAAATATAAATTACAAAATTAAAATCCTTATATTTACTTTGGTAATGTCCCTCAAGGGACAAAACTCTGGTCGAGAAAGATTTTCTTTCTTCAGTTTTTTTATGGGCATATTTTTCATATATATATATATATATATATATATATATATATATAATATGGGTGAATGGTTAGAATGTTTGTCTTCTGACAATGTGACCTGTGTTTGAATTTCACCGTGAGTGATCCCAGCGTGCGGAACCTTTGGAAAGTGCCTGAAAATCATGTCACAGGTTGAGCCAAGCTTTGTGAGTGAAATTAGGTAGACAGAACACTTTGGGCTGTTGATAGCTGTGCTAACATAAAGTCACAAGTCATCGTGACCAAGAGTTTGAGTGTGCTGGTGTTGTTCAGATTGTTGATCATTCTAGATAACATGCTCTCTCCCAGAAACTGTAACAAAGGTCTGCTCAGCATAGTTGTAGTATAAACCATTGGTTCTGTGGGTGTCGAACAAACATAAATGTGCCTGAGCAAGAGTTTCCAGTAGGGATTAGTTAGCTTCTGTAGTAGATGAGTATCCTCAAATACAAGTGGCCAGCTATTTCATATATATATATATATATATATGTGCATGCAGTGCACACACATTCAGTGTTGTGTTGAAAGGTTCTTGACCTGACAAGAAGCTCTTTCGGTATTTGGTCAGATTTTGGAAAGATGTTTTGTTTTTCCAACAACCCTTTTTTGGTATGTATAAAAACATCAAATTCATATATCAGACTATTGTCTTCATTTTTGTTATTATCTCAATCTTTCATCCATTGTACCCTCCAACCTTCCTCATGTGCTTGTGGGTCCATGTATACTTTAAGGAATTATGAACTGAACCCTCTACGTAATATTCACTTTATAATAAAAAAAAAAAGATTGCATATATTAGAAACCCTTAACCATAAAATCACAAATCAAAAACTAACTGTAATATTAACCAACATTTAAACTGCAGTTTTAATCAATGAAGTATCTCTCTTTCCATTCACCGGTTCAGGCTTTTACAGCTAAGACCCACTGTGATATGTACACAGGGTTGATCCATCATCTTTCCCTTTGTATTCCATTGGTAATAAAGGAAATTCTATTTAGACAGCTTCTTCTGAAAAGCTGCTGCTTTTGTGGAACACTCCTGAGATAATGCTTCCCTGATCCCTAACCATGCCCAGGATCAACTGTTATATATCCTGCATATCTTAATAATCTGCACATCTCACTTCCTCCTTTTAAGCTCTGACAACAATCCCATGCATTGTCTCTACCTTGAGTAGCTCTTAGGCCTTGTACTGGGTGAAGAATAGCATAGAAATGTGATTATTTTGTCACCATAAAGTATAACAACCACACAGAGTTTTAAAGTGTTTGCATCTAGGAAAAACAACTTATCTACATAATCATAGAGAAGTATGGTTGAAAGTTCTAGATCACAAACATTCAGATAATATCTATGCTCATTGGACCCAAACATACCCTCTCTTGTACATAAAGAAAAGTTCTCTAAAAAAAAATAGAGAACAATCCTTGATCCTTGCATATCATTTTAATGAAAAGTTACTGAAAAATTACATGTACACACACACACATATATTGGGGTGTTGAAAAGTTTTCAGCCTGGTCCACTTCCCTAAATCTAAGTAAATGACCAAACGTAAATAATTTAAGATCCTTTTTGCAACAGATAGAGAACATTTTAGCACTTAATTGTGTGTGTATATATATATATATATATATATATATATACACACACAAAAGGAAAACTTATCTTAGACATATTTTATCCACTGATGGACTTTATCAGAGGATGAAATGTGTCAACTAAGATAAGTTTTCCTTTTGTCTTTTTTATAATGTCCTTTTACAGATATATTTTTAGTTATATTTAAAAAGGCGCACACAGACACACACACACACACATATATATATATATATATATATATGTGTGTGTGTGTGTAATATTTTTATTATAATAAATTACAATAAAAATATTTTACATCGCTACACAAAAACTTTCAGGTTTTCAGTACTATGATGGTACGTCTTCAGGCTAAACATGAAAGTTTTTGTGTAGCAATGTAAAATGTTTTTATTGTAATTATAGTAAAAATATATTAATATATTGTTCTACTTTGTATTGAGCACTTTTTAAAAAATAAATGCTATGAACCATGGATTTTTTACTCCATATGTTCCTTCTCTCATTTGTATATATATATATATATATATATATAGCCTTATACATTTGTCTATGTAGACATCATTATTTTTTGGGGTCATGTCACTTTGCCAAAAACACAAAGATGCAATGCCATCATAGAAAATGTCAAACAAAAGAAGTAAAATACCAAGGCTGCAATGCAGAGAGAAAAGATCACTCATGCATATAAATAAAAAAAAAAAAAATGGTGCTTTGGAAATCCCACATACATACATACAGACATTTTGATACATTTCATTAAGCAAGTCAGTTTTCCCAATAAAAATAGTATCAACCAACAGATGTTGGTCTTTCAGGAATACTTATATTTATAGGAGTAATACACTGGATGAGTTTCAGCATATACTATCTTATCAAAAATATTGATACCCTTTTTTTTTTTTTTTTCTATTGTTATTCCATTTTGTAACTATTGCTTTCGCAGTTGATTATTTCCATAAAAGAAACACCTTCTTGACCAGCTACATTCAATATAGCTCTATATTCAGCAATAAAAGTTACTGTTGAGAAATTAGTTTTCATGTACTACTTCATCCAGTTCACATGTTTCTATTGGTTATGATTAAAGATGAAAGTTTTGTTAATGTTCTTAAGATTCTGCATCTTTTCTGTTTATATCTGAATCACACCAGATTTTCTTTTTTTGATGGTCAATCAAATTTTATTGCTTATTAACCCTTTCACTTTTTCTCAAATTCTCTTCTTGTGAAAGTTTTAAACCCATTTTTTTTTTCTTGCCTTTATCTTGCTAAATTTTTTTAAAAATTGGCTCCTTATTACTTGATAATTTTACAGTATTTTTGAGGTTATATCTTTCTTGTGATCAATGATATTTTTAAAAATCTTACATTAAAAACAAAAATCAGTAACTATATTATTAGATATATTATATTTACAATATGATGACCACTCTTCAGTTGGAAAATTTCATGTAACCAAATAGGTTAGTGTGAATATTTCTAATAAAAAATAGATGCCATAAGCCAAAATTCCTATGCATATATAGATGCATGGCTGAACTGTTAGGAGATTCATATTTCAATCATAATGCCGAGATTTTGATTCTTATCATAATTGATTTCTCAGTCAGGAGAGTTCTTCTTGATGTTATCTGCCAACAGAGATCATTACAGTATGCACCACCATTGGGAAGAGCCTAAAAGCCCATGCCATATGTTGACCCAATCATTATGAATGAAATTAGGCAGAGGAAATCTGTTTGGAAGCCATCAATGGTTATACTAACACAAAGTCATAAATCATCAAGACTGAGGGTTTGAGTGTACTGACCTTGTTCAAACTATTGATGATACCAGGTTAGGAACTATTTCCCAGATACTGTAAATTAAGTATAGTTGCAGTGATTGTATCTGTAGGTATTAATAAAACACCAAATATTCCTGATCAGGCAGCTGCATTAGAGATTAGCAAGCAGCCATAGCAGATTGGTATACACAGAAAACAATCAGCCAGCCATTACCATATATATGTATATATGTGTGTTTGTGTGCATATAATGTGTGTATACGTGTGTGTGTTTGTATATATATATATATATATATGTATGTCTGTGTATGTGAGAGAGAGAGAGACTTTAGCTAAGGAAACTGCAAAAATAACTTTACGTATACAAAGTTAACTATCACAAATGCTGTCATCTTTAATTGATTACAAATAAGAGAGATAAATTTAAATTTTAATTGCTGTGTTGACAACAGCCAAAATAATCCCACTTCAATAAAGAATATATATATATATATATAAAAAATTTCATACTATTGCTTTTTTATACAATATTCAGCCCTAGAATTTTCTTAATTTTCTTGTGAAGACTATTAAGACAAAACCTTAATGATTGGGCCTGTGATTCTGCTGAACATGAAAAGAAAGAACAAAAAAAAAGATTTAGTGAATTCTAAAAAATGGATACAATACACAATCAAGAATACCAAGGAATATATTGATTGAAATGTGTTACAGTACAAATAATATATGAATTAATGAAATCACTTTATCCGCAAATCAGAAAACAATTGAAAAGATGCATTGGTTTTGAATTATTTAATACTATTAAGTCAGGAAAGATGTGTTTTCTAGAACTGTATCTACATCATAACAAAAGTTTGATTTTGTAAGTCTGTATATAACATCCAAGTAGTTTAAACAATGTATTGAATTAAGATATCTATAAAATGTGTTAACTTACAGAATGTAAAATAATCCAGGTGAATTGTATCTGAATATTATTGTAGGGTCTGCTTTCACACTGTATCGGAAAAATGATTTTTCAAGAAGATAATGATTAAATATTAATTCTAGGATACTATTCCACATGTATTATTTTCATTTGAGTAAAATGAATGCAAAAGAAAAAAAAAAACGATCATAGTTCCTCTTTTGCACATGATACACAGAAACTAGCATCAACTGTGAGGGAGCAAATTCAATGATAATCTTTTTCTTTCTTTTTCCTCATATTTTTTTCAGAAAGTATAACCCAGTAAATCACATGTTTATTTAGTATGAGGGAGTTGTGAAAAATTTTTACACTAACCCACTACTGAAAATCTGACCAAATGACCAAATATCGAAATGTTTTAGGAAGGGCTTCTTGGGCTGGCAGAAGGACTTTTCAGCAGCCCCTCATATATGCAAAACTTAAAATGAAAAGTTTGGGAAAAAAAAAAAAATGATTCAGTATTTTTAGAGATTAAAAATAAATATGAGTCTTTTGCCCAACAATAATCTTTTTATTCTCTTCCCAGAATGGCCTCATTCTGAAAAGATTTTTCAACCTGCCTTCATTTGATAAACCAAGCATTTTACAATTCATGTGCAAGTCTTGAATTTCTGAGAAAGGAAAATGGACTTTTTTATGAATAAATTACCTGCTGGGCTTGATGATGAACATGGTACCAGTGCTTTCAATAAAGAAGCCAAAGAAAAAGTAATGTGTTCTGTGCGAACCAGTTCGACAAAATGTCATTCAACCAAGCAGGGGTAAATTAGAGAATTTTATTCTCAGTTGCCATAAGCCAGACAAAGAAAAAGAAATAGAAGAAAAATTCATTATCTCAGGTAAATGTGAATCTAAAAATATTTTTCAACTGCATTTAAGCTTCTTTGTTCATCACAAGCTTAAAGCAGACGTTCTTTTTATTAGAATGTAATGATATTTTAAAGTCAGGTGAGAGAAAAAGGTGAACAAGGTTATGGAATATTTTATTATATGATTTATTATTAAAGAGGATTTGAGATTTTTCTGAAAGACAACACTTCATCAGTAATCTATAATGGTTATTAAATGAAAATTGACAAAAGGTTGATCAAAATATTTTTACATATGGAAGCAAAACTATGAAAAGAAATTTTACATAAGAAAAAACATTGCAAAAATCAAAGTAATGATTAATACTAGGGTTTTTGTTTTTCATCTTAAAATGAACAGGAGAGTGAAAACAATTTGGCAATATAAAGAATAATTAATTGGATATCTTATCAGAGTCCTTACTCAGAATAAAATTAAAAATCAAAATAGATTATAGAAGGAAAAAACAGTATCTTTATGCATAATTGGCCCCAAATCTATAAATCTTATCTAAATATTTTGCAGTTTCCTCACAGATGAATAAGAGCCTTGACACAATAGAAAAGGTTGTTCTACAGAAAGATGCTAGGAATGGATAGACTGAGCAACAACAAAATTTTAAAGAAAATGGAAACAAAAAAGGAAGCTTATACTTAACATTAGAAAGAGATAGTTGAAATTCCTAGGGCATGTATTGAAGAAAGAGGGCCGTTTTGATTTTGTTTTTTATGACTTACCAACCTTTTGCAGGTTATTTAAAGCCAGAAAATGTTTTTTAGATCGTAAAAATTTTTGGTTTGGTTTTGGTTTGTTTTCTGGTATATTAACCTCAATGGATTATTTAATGCTGAGAATTTTTATGGCTAGTAATATTTTTTTTTTCAAAAACATTGTTGGTAATAATTTTTTACAAAGTATTTCTGGTATTAAAACCTATTTTTACACTTTAATAGTGTTTTTACCCCAGTTTTGCAGTTAACTTGACAGGTGCTACCAGCTCACATCAGGGTGGACCTGTGAACACCAGCAATTAAGAGGTGGTCCCACTCTCTTCAAAACCTCCTTATCAGAGGCCTTGCTGTTGGATGTAGTTTATCATCTTACCCAGGACGTGAAAAAAGTGGGTTTGGAAAATTTGATACTCACAGGACATATTGAGGGACAGAAGAAAACAATATATAACCTAACAAGCTTGTGTAAATGGTTGGCAGAACAGAGATTTGGAGAGATAGCAAAAAGATAATCTGCTAAGCACTTCACTTAAGTAAAGACAGGAATTCTAAAGAGTCCATGATTTACAACATCCTGAAGGGACATTGGACACAGAAGAAGAATATAGAAAAATATGCATATAAACACTTTTTGGTAGAATTTTTTAGTCTGATGGATGCCCTAACTACATTTGGATTTAGGTTTATTAAGAAAATCCTCTTTACTTATCTATTGCAGTAAAGATGACAGATGTTTGTAATTTGGCAAAATAAAGATAAAAGGAAAAAATATGGAGTTCATTATGTCAACAGAAACAGAATATTACACAGATTAGTGTAAGAATATAACTGTTATATAATATTCATAAAAGATTTTTCTTTCACTTGAAGAAAATCTAGTACTTGAAATGGTTGGAAGTTCTAAAATGAAGTATTTAATAATTTCATGCAATTTTTTGATGACTAGCAAACATTGGAATCCTGGTGTTACTAAATTTTCAATTTTGCAATTTGTAACTTTCAGGGTTACTTCTGAGAATAAGTTGGACTAATTTGGCCTACTAATGAAAAGAAAGTCAATTCAAAAATTTAGTTGTGCTGAACTTTCAAGTGGAGTCCAATTCACTACTTGGTAGCTCAGTCTGGTAACCTTGCACAAGTATATCCTTCATGCTTTGTTTGGAACTAGGAACGTTGAATTAAAATACCATCATTACAACTCCTATTAGATAGTCATTATAAAGTAATATTACTAAAAGCAAAATCAATGTCAGCAGGCTTCAGGATTGTACTTGGCTATCAATGATTTTATGATCACCAAATGATATTGGTGTTGTTGCTTCATGACATAGCAAGCTCCCACTGTACAGTCTATAAGTTCTAAATTTATCTCAAGCTCTTAGGTTATCAAATTAAACAGTGACAATTTGGAAAAACAAAAAAAAAAATATTGTGAATATTGTTTGGTGCTAAAGACCTCATTGTTTTTTTTAATTTCACTTGATCTATTTATTAGCCTACCTCAGGTGAACATTGTTCCTCCCACCCACATTGTCTTTACTAATCTTCTCTTTTCACTGTGGAGGACAGAGGAAAGATAGTAGTAAAGAATGGATGAACCAAAATGTTGGGATAATAAAAAATTGAAAAGTTTTTCTCACCAGAGTCGATCCTTCAAATCTACAAATCAACCATTCACCCTTGCATGGAGTATTGCTGCCATATATGGTCTGATGCCCCTTCTGTTTGTCCCAAGGTCCTTGATAAAATCCAAAGACGGATATGCAATGTAATTGGCCCTGATCTGGCATCTCATCTGCAGTCACTCACTCACAGACATGCCATTGCTTCCCTCTGTCTTTTTTTAGAAATAATTTCATGGTAACTACTCCGAGGAGCTGCTTTCGCTGGTTCCCAAACTTCATGAATTTAAGCATTCTACTAGGCTGGCATCATTGCTCTCACCCTTTCACTGTCAAAACTGTTAAATGTAGCCATCTCTTCTACTCCAATAGCTTCATGTCTTGCACCTCTCGCCTGTGGAACTCCCTCCCCTTTTCCTGTTTCCCTGATAGCTATAATCTCCAACTATTCAAATGTAATGTCAATCAATGTCTCCAGATGTCCTATCCTTCTCTTCAACCTTTCATCTATCACTCCTATTTGCTCTAGCTCCAACTCTCTGTAACCCCTTGCGTGCTAGTGGCTTCCCACCTTGCTTAAAAAAAAAAAAAATAATAGAAAAAAAATTACAGAAAGTATTAACTGACTGAAACTTTGTATAATCAAGATTATTTATTTGAGGAAAAGTATATTTGGGCAATAATTTCTTCATTTTCAGAAAGAAAACCCAAAATACATGAAAATAATTATTACTACTTCTGTCTTATATAATTATTGCAACATTTGCATAGGAAATTCTATTCTTTAAATGTAATATATAGAGCAAAAATAATAGTCATTTTTTATTTGTATTTCTAAAAATAAACAAGTATCATTATACAATACTAGTATTGACTTAGAATATAAATCTATATTTGATCATTCATTTCCAATAAAACTCTGTGTGTTCTACTTTTACATATACAAATTAAGTATAAGGTGCCACCCTCCGTGAAATGTATTTATTCTATATAAGCAGGCTGAAGACATATTGTCTGTGTCACATTTTGATGTATTGTCCCTAATGCACATACAACTGATGAAACAGAATGTCGGTACTATTAATATTTCACTGTCATCTCATATAGTTTAACACCCATACATCATTTTTTTTAGAATTTCTCTCAAAGTCAAGAATTCAATACTTGGGTCAATAATGGCAGAATGATAGAGTAAGGAGAAAGCGAACAATGAGATTTCAATTTAGAAATACTAAGGGCATGATGTGGACATGATGTGGCCTCACCCTCACTTTCTGAACAGTCCAAATTCACTGAAGATTACCCAATGTAATCTGAAGAAGGGAGGAGAATACAGTGGCTGAAGCATTTTCATAAGACATGAATATTTCAATACAATGTATCTTTTTTTATTTTAATACTAAATAAAATTATATAGAAGAATGCATTTACATTATCTCATAACAAACAATACAGGAAATTAGAGTCTGGGATCTGAAACAGACAAGATAAGGATATTCGTCCAAAAGGATTTTATTTTAGATCCAAACAGAAATTGTCATAATTTAAAATGAATGCAGATTAAAATTTTAGATTTCTTTCTAATTTGTTAAATTACATTTGTAGCATATTTTTATTTGAGTAAGACATATTTTGATTCAAAATTAAAAAATAAAGCAAGATTTTGTATCCTCAATACAGATTACAGAGATTTATTTTTTTGCTAGTTTCAAAAAAGGTGTGCCACATCTATGTTCACAAATTGACAAAACTTTGAGATATTATGGATTCTCAGCTATCTTTTCCAAGCACTGGAAAACAGGACATTTGATCCATGTGGAAACTCTTAATGGAAGCGGTGCATTAATTTACATGAATAGTACTTTAAGCTAATGTTAGCAAAACATGGATTTTATTCTTATCATATAGTGTAACTAATTTCACATTATTGAAAAAGTAATAAGAGACCTGCTTTATAAATTGCCAAAATACATATATGTATATAAAAGTTCTAATTACAAATGCCATTATCAGTGTTACACACACACACGTATATATATGATAGAATATACATTAAGAGTAAGACTTTCAATTTTTTATATATATATACATATATATGTAGTGTGTATATATATATATATGTATATAATATAAAAGGCTCAAACACTAATATTCCATGCTTATAATATATATAAAATTGTGTGTGTGTGTGTGTGCATATATATATATATATATATATATATAATATAAAAGGCTCAAACACTAATATTCCACGCTTATAATATATATAAAATTGTGTGTATATATATATATATATATATATATATATATATATATATATATATATATATAAAAATGTGTGTGTGTAGAGGGAGATATCAGTATTTATAACATGCAGATATTTATACAAGGATATTATAGTAAGTGTATACCTAAATGATATAGACAATATATATATATATATATATATATTTAAGTTCTGTTATTTTAGATCAAGCACTGTTTTATTACCACCAGCACTCATTTCCTATATAAGTAGATATTACGATCAAAAAGAGATGTGAGAAATTGTTCAAAGCTCATAATATTTTTGCTGAAGTCCTCTTAACCATAGATGGCCTGGGGAAGTAATCTCAATATGCAACACCTTTAGAAAGGACCTAAAAACCACACCCAGTGGATTAATCCAAGCCTTGTGAGTGAAACTGGGTAGACAGAAATGTCCAGAGTGTGTTAATTTTTATGCTAGCATGAAATCACAAGTTATCATAACCAAGTGTTGGAGCTTTCTAGCCTTGTTCAAGTGGTTAATCACCCTAGATGATACACTGTTTCACAGAAACTGTGAATAAGGCCAAGTTTGCATCATTCCATTATGCACCACAGGTAGGCTGGGTGGGTGTTGAACAACCACACATGTACCTCAGCAGGCATCTGCAAAAATGATTAACTAGGCACATTAGCAGATACATGTACTCAGAAGTGAGTGGCCAGCCATTATTAATGTCTTATGCTAATAGTCATAATTTAATTGTTAATAGATAGACAAACATATTCACACATATGCTGGCTTTATATAACAATCACTATATATACGTCTATGTATGTGTCTTTTTTCTCTTTTTAATAAGAACCACTCAAGGTAAAGAGTTACTGTACTGAGCATAAAAAATGCAGGATACATACACACACATATATATATATATATATATATATATATATATATATTACGTTTCAAAAGTTTGAAGTAACCTCCAGAATTAGCATTGGATGAACTTGAGAGAAGAGTGAAAAAAAATGAAAAAGATCTCTTAGAGTCAGTGAAAAAAAAATGGAATCAATTATCAGAATCACTTTGAGAAACTTTTGCAACAAATGCCAAAAGTTTGTGCTGTAATAATCAAAGCTAAAGGATGATATTTTGACAAGAGCTAAATTTAATCATAAAATGTTTTTTTCTTATAATAAAGATAATAAAATATCTAATAAAAAATCAGGTCTCACTTTTTTAACCATGTATAATACTTTTATCTTATTTAAAGTACAAAACAACAACTTTAAAAATTACCAGGGGTAGCATCAAACTTTTGAACTGATATATATATATATATATATATATATATAGGTGCATGGCCAAGTAGTTAGAACATTTGCTTTCTGATCATGAGACTAGTGTTCAAATCTCACCATGGTTGATTTGTCAGAAAGGAGACTTCCCAATGTTATCAGTCTAGATTGAGGTTGATCCCAGTGTGAGGTACCTTTGGAAAGTGCCTGAAAATGATACCACACTTTGACCCAAGCCTTGTAAGTGAAATTGGGCAGACAGAACTCTTGAGGGTAATCGATAACTAGCATGAAGTCACAAATCATGATGGTCGAGGGCTTGAGCATGCTGGCTTTGTCCAAATTGTTGATCATACAAGATAGTTACAGTTTCTGGGAGAGAGTGTTCTAAGGTCTGCTCAGAATAGTTGCAGTATAAACCACAGCTGGGCTCTGTGGGTGTTGAGCAAATACAAATGTGCCTGAGTGTGCGTCTGCAATAGAGGTTGGCTAGCCACCCTAGTAGACAGGTATCCTCGAATATGAGTGACCAGCTATTATTATTATATATATTTATATATGAGAGGGAGAGAGAAAGAAAGAAATGATTTTTATATATGATTTTGGGCTTCTTTTCACCTCAAGTTTTCTGAGTAAACTGATTTGTTGTTTATGAATTCTTTATACAATAAACTGTATCTGTATGAAGAAGATAACCCAAACATTCTATATGTGCATAATTTCATCTCGACCACAAGATAATTCTTGCGAATATAGTGAATCAATAAGTAGAGGCATTCTGTTGGTTTTGTAGAGATTGCTTCCATTATATCTGGATCTCTGCTTCTGCATTCAAACAATTATTAATTATGTAGAGTCTATTGAAAACAGCAAGCCAAATCAATACTTGTATACTTGTTCTTTTAACCTTACTGTGATTATAACTTATATTGTGGCATTGGTAAAACTGCAATTGTCATATCTTCTGAATTGGACCAAAGAATTTAGCTGCGAATATCTCTCTTCTTGCTGCCACTGACACAAAGATTCATTTATAGACATTATGTTGTTCCAAGTTTAGAAATAGCTAATTTTATAAAGCTTTCAGTCAGTGGGAGTACCACTTGTATGTGCATTGACCAGTGGATATCTTTCAGAATTATTTATTTTTGTATGTAGTCTAAAATGTCTAAGTATACTTGTAAAATATTTCTTCAGGTATTGCATGGTAAATTCATTAGATTAGTATCTCCTCCTTTTGTGTTTCATCTTTTCTTAAATGTCTGAAATAGCTATCAGTCTAAATAATTCATAAAATTATGTGTACATCATACAGCAGTTATTAGTGTAAAAAGTGGGATTAGTGTTTTTGAGTTCAAATTCCAATTGAGTCAGTTGTATTTACTTTTGCATAAATACCAATCTTATAAAAAATAAGTAGCACTCTAGTGGAACCAAAAGATTAAATTATATAGTCTACTACTATTGACAGATCCAAAAACTGATAGTCCATTTGATCACACACACACATAGCTTCAAACATATATTGTTAAATATAACAGACAATGAATGTGTCTTATGCTTGATCATGATCCATTCTAAGCTTCATAGAGTTGCAAAAATTGTCCAAAATTTGAATATTTTTTATTAAGCTGTTCCTTGATCAAAGCTTTTGGCTCACATGAGTGATTATGTGGACATTTAAACAAAAATATTCACCATCAAATATGATATTGTTATATTGCTATGCAATGATAATGATCGTGGAAGGAACAGCATAATGAAAAATATCCAAATGTTGGACAATTTTTGTCTTTATTTTCTCCCAAAATTAACAAAGTTTAGAACCGCTCATGATCAAATATAATAGACATTCGTTGTCTGTTATATTTAGCAATATATGTTTGAATAATGACCTGCTGCCCTAATTCTCTCTCTCTCGCTATATATATATATATATATATATATATATATATATATATATATATATATAATTCTATAAATAAATTCCCAAGAGGATAGAATCCAGGTGGAATTCAATGTCCAGGACAGAGTAAGAATATAATATAAAAGGTTCAAACACTAATATTCCATGGTTATAATTTATTACATTGGAGTCATAATCCTGATCCATTTCATCAAACCTACAGTGTAGGTCTGATGAATTGGATTGTGATTATGATTCCAATGTAATAAATTATAACCATGGAATATTAGTGTTTGAACCTTTTATATTATATATTACTTCAAACATTTTCCATGTTTACCCATATTTGAGTAGACACTCTGCTTATCTTAAATAGTGTTTATTTTATTTACTGGCCTGTACACTCAAAAAAACTCAAGAAAATTAAAGGAAATGTGCCCGCCAGCAAGATTTGAACCTGTGTCTCTCTTTCCCAGAGAAAACACTGTCTGATCTGGTGTGCTTTGATTGCTCAACTACAGTGAGCCTCACAATCAAGCAAAGTTCTGTTTGCATTTAAAGTACATTTTACTTGTTCAGATTTTCTCAAAAGGCATATCTTCTCAGTTTAAGCTGGTAGGTAAAATAAATTAATGTGTCTACTAAAATATGGCTAGCCACTAAAAAATAACGTTTGAAGTAATAAAAATATGTTGGATTAAAAAATTAAATCCATTAATTCTTATATACACACACACACACACACACAGAATCTGCTCAAAAATGTATATACACTTTAGGAAAGGAAAAACTTATCTTTCATAGTTTTTAGACTTTTACCTATGGGAGGAGACCCTAAAGGAGGTTGTGCATTGCAGAAAACTGACTAAATTGGTGGTCCTTAGACAAGAATTTGAAAATGCATGTGCAGTAATCCCACTGGACGTAAGCAGTAGTACATTGTACTAATAAATGTCTGGAAGCTAAAGGCAACCATTTTGAGCATCTCATGTGATTGTAGAGTTCAACAGTAACTTATATTAATCTTGTCATGTCTGAATAAATTTAGTATTACAATATCTATACAAGTTTTTCCTTTCCTGAAGTGTGTATGCATTTTTGATGGACTCTGGGTATGTATGTATGTATGTATATATTTATAATGGAATTTGTGAAATATAGTAAGATGTGTAATTTTTCTTTAATTCCCTTTTCAGTATTTTTCTTCATAAGCGCATCATTATAACAGCTGAAAAATTTAAGGAAAAAGGCATCGTGGGAACTTACAACTTCTATGGTTAGAAAACTAAAATTTAAAAATAAATATCAGTGAACAAGTCAATGAGGTTTGTACATAGAAAAATGCTGATTTGATATAGAAAAATAAATGGTTTCCTAATATCACTGATTTCTTTACAGATATTTATAATAAAAAATTTTATTAATTTATATTTTCAAATCTAAGCACACCATTTCTAGGTGACAAGGTTGCCATGGTAACAATCTTTCATTAGATTTTTTTTGTTTGTTCTGAAGATGCTTTTATGATGGGAAACATTGACATAAGATTAAAAAAAATTAAATATCCAGTGGTTTTCTCAAAATCCATCTTATGCTTGCATTCTTTGCTTGGATATTTGATATCAGTTATTCTTTCATAAATGTATATATAAACTCAAAGATCATGAATATTGAAAGACATATGGAATATTCTTAATAGCAAACCAAGTAAGACAAGCAAGAACTGTTCTTGACATTAAAGATGTCCATGTAAGTAAAGTATTTTAAGGCTATCTCAGTTTGTGAAAGAAGATATTAATCTAAATGAAATTTATTCAAACCAATTTCTTTTATCTTTGGTCTGCTTTTAATCATTTCTCATACGTGTTTGTTTAAGTCTATATTTGTTGTGGTCAAGTACTGTTATTTATTTCTTAACTCTACTGTCATCATTTTTTTGTAGTGACACTGAATTATTGTTGGTCAGTACCTGAGTTGACTGATATGAGACTGGTTTATTAGTCATTCATGCATGTGGTTCAGATAAAAAACAGGAAAATCTGCAACTGGCCAGAAATATTTTCAAAAGTCAGATGTGACTCACACTGAAATGAGACTCATGGCAGGAATAAATATATTCCCCACATTTATTTTATCTCATTTTGGCTGATATATCCTTAAAACTGGTGATTCTCAATATAGCTGTGAAATAAGTTAGAACAAAGCAAGTGGCAATAGCATTAGTATAGTATACATATTGCTACATTATATAGCAAGTTTCCATGGTATAAAATATGAGTACAAGTCTTGTTCAAAGCTGCTTCTATTTAATCTGAATAATAATATCAACCAAATATGCATAACATTGTGATAAAAATAAACAGACAGATGAAAATACTAGATAAAGAAAATGTGTAGTTAAATGAAAATATCGAATTTCACACAACTGAAAAGTATCATTACTCCTATTACTATTATTTGGTATTCAAGAAAATGACATATAGTAATTTGAAAACAAAGCAGTAACTTATGAGTAAAGAATTCTGATTTTAAAGACCTTGATAGCTAAAAGATACATGTGTTGCTACATGATATAGAAAGCTTGGATGGTATAAAAAAAAAGACAAATGTTCATCTGAATCTCCTCCTTTGTTTTTGAAGATTGATGAAGAGACTGGCTAAAAATGTGATAAAAAACCAAGGTACTTGTAAAATATAGAGAAGAATGAAAGTTAATCTCAGAAGTTGTAATGACTTTGGGTTCTATAATTTTGAGAAATAAACTTGTTTGATCAAAAATAAACAACTTATTGCTCCACTGTAAGAAAAAGAAATCACAAAGATAGTAACATGCTCAGTAAATCTGAAAACCTGGATCATACAAATAAAACCTGGTGCTATCCATTGCTGAAGCATATCGACCAATTCCAGAAGAATTGAAAAATGACACATTTGGGTATAATAGTTTAGCAAAAAAAAAAAAAAAAAGTTGGAGCAAAGTAAGAGGCATTAGGATTAGAGATTAAAAACTGATCAGGGTGTTATACAGCAAGTTCCCATTATACAGGATGTGAATAAAAATCTTATTTTATCACTGAGAAAAATTAAATGCACCTGCTTCTATTTCAACAAATTTTGAGATTTTATAAAAACACCCACAATATATAGATTAAAAAATTCTATTAATAATTTGACTATGATCCAAAGAATACAAATAGTGAAGTTGGTGATAAGCAATCTATCACAGATGGGCTTTGTGGACCACCCTGTTAGCTAAGAGAGTTAAGAATGATAATCAGTGAGAAAGAGGAAGGATTAACAGAAATGCAACTCAGAAAATTAACAAAGGGAAATAAACATTTTTCTTAATTCTTCTGCTGTACTGAAGAATATTCAGGCCAAAGTGCTTTCGTGTCAAATGTCTTTGTTAAGAAAAACTAAAAATATGCCTCTCCACTGGATGAGGTCAATGAAGATGTAAATCAGCTTGACCTCTAGCCAATCACGGCATTAGTGTTGCCTAGTGAATGGACTGCTGTGGAGAACACATTAATCACTTTCATTGTTTCGTGAATGGAAAAGCTGAGTGAGTCGAGTAGTCTGCTTTCAGAACTGCTGACTTTTCTGCCGTTAGTTAGTAAACCTCTTTTCGGGTTGGTAACTACATTTTTATCTTTCAGTTGTTTTTCTGTCTTTGGATAGACCAGAAAAAATAAATGGAAGATGTCTGGTCCTGCAGATTACAACTTTTCAGCATCACCTCCCTCAATACACCAATTGTGCACATGCATACTGAAAATAATTAACACAGGGTGAGCTACAAATTCAAGCTTGGAACTAACCCACATCTTACTAGTATAAACCAATAAGATCATATAGCATCAATAACTATTGGATAAAATGTATTTGCACTCATGACTGAATTTCATGTATTTGTTATCTCTATGAAATTACTAACAACAGGAAGACAATTATAATCTTAGCTTAGTAGGACTCTAATATGAAATGGCATTTTGGTAAAATGTTATTACCTTAAAACAGTTTATAAAAAAAGAAAAAGAAAGACAAGCATGCCTTGGAGAAAAAAAAAAGTATATGTATTTAGATTAAGCTTTTCTAGTGTAGAAAAATTAGCAACTTCATGATAATTTTTATCTGAATATTACATCCTACAGAAATGAATCTAGAATGAAGGGCCTGTATTAAACTGAAACTCTACTGAATTTAAGACTTACTCCAGCAAGAGAGACCCAAATACTCTAAATTGTTTGAAATTAATTCAAAGGAGCCCTATTAAATTTGAAAATAAACAAATCTCCTCTGTTTTTATATATTTATTTTTTTTAGTTTTATCTTTTTAGGTTTAGTCGATATGTAAATCTGTCACTGGAGACTAGCTTTTAGTGTACGCACTCATAAAGAAATATATTGCAAAAGGTCTTAGTGCTAACTTGCTTGGAAAGGAAGGTAAAATCTGGTTGTGCACGAATGGTAGGGTGTCTAGACTTAACACTGGAACTACAGAATCATCATTTCATAGGAAAAACAGAAAAATAACTAATGGTCCAAGAGTGATGCAGACTATGAGGCTTGTAAGATAATTAATTTAAAAAAACAACTCACTAACAGAATTTTTACAAGTAAAGGAAATATGTTCAAATATAGGGTATCAGAAATATATTATTTTTATTTATATAATCAACATAAGTAAAATGTACATTTTGTCTGTCAATCAGCCTGATGGGCATTGTAAAACATGTATTGCATCACAACACTGCATCAGGAGCATGGTGAGCCTAAAACAATATGCCCAAGCCCCTACAGAACAGGGCAATTTACATCATTTTTAGTGAGTTCAATTGTCCTGTTACAGATGGGGACATATATAAAGGATATCATTCACGTCAAATCAGCCTTACCATTTGTCATATTAAAGAAAATAACTTTCTATGAACAGTCTAGAATATGGAAAAGAAATAAACGATTTTTTATGAATTTGTTCTGTTTGGGATACAAGTAAAGAAAGAAAAAAGGTCATTTGAATGGCAAAAATAAAGTGAAAGAAACCTTTAGCTTAGAAATAGAAGAAAGCAAAATTTATGACAATGGTTGGTGAAAAGTTCTCAGACTTACAAAGAAGGGATATAAAAAAAAAATCCAATGTTTTTTTTTTTTTCATTTCATCTTATTTGGGCTTAGAACTTTTCAGCACCCCATATATATATATTAATGATATTTATCTCTGTACCATATTTGGTGATTAATATGATGAGAAATAATCTTGGATGATATTTTAACAAAGCAATGCTGAGCGATATTACTTGTTTTGTAGGTGTAGATATAAGGGAAATTTCAGGTCTATTATTTTTCATCACATTCAAACCAACACTCATGATATGTAAAAATAAAAGATGAAAAAAAAGATAAAAAGAAGCCATTTTTTCTCTCTAGCTCAGGAGCAGGTGTATACAGGTGAATGAGGTACATAAAAAGGAAAGTGGGTGGGTAGACAGGTAGGTTGCAGTGGGAATATTCTCTGACCAGGTGGCAGCTGCTCAGGTTTTCAGCAAACTGATGGTGA
The DNA here is from genome assembly GCA_963932145.1 of Acanthosepion lycidas. Classification (NCBI taxonomy): domain Eukaryota; kingdom Metazoa; phylum Mollusca; class Cephalopoda; order Sepiida; family Sepiidae; genus Acanthosepion; species Acanthosepion lycidas. The sequence continues at coordinate 10,083,253 of OZ010585.1, read as the reverse complement.
TGTAGACAGAAACAAAGCAAAGTAATACTTACACTGAGCCACTTCTGTGCTTTCATCTGATTCGTCTTGTGGGCCACAGTTTGGTAATTGGTTGCACTTCAGCTGGGGTGCAATACAGTATCCGCTTTGGGCACACTTAAAACCATCACATTTTCCTAGAAATAAATAAGATATTACAGTTAAACTGTTTGATCTTGTTCTTGTTTTTTAAACCTGTATGGTCAAACCAATAATTATTAACCCTGTATAAAATCATGTGACAAAGAGATTCTAGGTTAAAGAAAGTTTGTGCCCTCCAGCTTTCATTAAGTGTATATCAATCTGGGTAACTGAACCTATTATTTAATCTATGGGGGTACACTGTTCTTGTTCCACTATCCATTTCTCATCTAGTTCTCATTTTTAGTACTGCTCAATTATTGCTTACCCTGTTTACACTGAATCCAAGAATACAATGCCTGACCTAAGTATTGAACTCACAATTACTGTCATGAAATTCACAAAGCAGTGCTTTAATCTGATAGACTATTATCCCATGGGACAATTCTCTGTGGAGAAATTGGAGCCATAAACCTAACCTGCCTGCTGCTTCTTTTCATACTTGATTACCCTCATAAAATCTTGAAGAATGCATTTAAACTGTGCTTCCTACAAAAATCAATCTTAAATCTTGAAACCAAGTTTTATAGTTTCTGTGATACATTAATTAGAGTATCAACGAAGGGCATGATGGTAAAAATCTAGAATAAGTTTATTTGAAATAGATGATAAATGTTTAGAAAACAAGTATGATGAGTCCTTTACAGCATCCCTATGACAAGAGAAATTACTTGCTTGTGTTTTTTCTTTCTATGAACAAGATATGGAATATAGTTGCATGGTATAAATTGTTTATTGGTTGGTACCTTGATCCAGAAGATACTTAGTGTGGTTCTTGAATGTTATCTCTGTGATAACAGAAGTCACATGGTAATCACCATCTCATCTTCTAGAAATGAGACAATGCCAGTTCATATATAAATTCATCTATTTTAGTCTCACACATGTACCAATCTATATGCACATTTATTCATTCTGATTTCATGCACATTATATATAACTTTTCAATTCAAGCTACTTCAATAGCAAAACCATTTTGCAATAGTTTGGAAGAAAACCTAATCTAATTCTTGTATGTAAGTTCATAGAACTGAGTGTGGTGGATATGGAAGCAACAATCTTGTTTTTTCTTGAGTTTGTTTTGCAGAGTGTTCTCTTGTATTGTTATAAGTGAGAATAACATTTTTTTTTTTTTAACCAAAACTGTATATTTTTTACTTAATGCTCTGTTTACCCAATCAAGTTGATGACAATAAATATCTACAATGATGGTCCTTAGAAAAGTATTCAGTAAATATACAAAAATAGAAAGGACTGTAAGGCAAAGATGTGTCTTCTCACTAGATTTATTAAAACCTATACAGTGGGGGTGATTCTGAGAGAATTAGAAGTCCTACCAGGATTCATTATTAGTAGCCACAATTTTAACAACATAACATATGCAAATGACACAGTGTTAATAGCAGACACAGAAAGGAAGTTACAGAAACTCCTACAGAATGCTGAGAATACCATGAACTGAATATGTGAGCAATGATGAAGTATTAGAGAAAATTAAATTACAACAACACTTATACTTAATATCAGAAAGAAATAGTTAAAATTTCTAGGGCACATAATGGGGAATAATGGCTTGCAAAAATTTGACACTCACAAGGCATACTAAGAGGGATAGAAGAAAACAGCATATAATTTACTTAACCAGTAAATGATTCACAGAACAGGATTTAGGAGAGATAGTAAAAGGATAAAATTTACTATGAGCTACATTGATGAAGAAGGAGAAGATGGTCCATCCAAATTCCAATAAATCATAATTAACAACAGCATTCATATTTCATCAGACACAAAATCAAGGACTTCAGCCTCCTTCAGGTGACTGGAATTTTGCACTTTAATTCAACCACTCGGGTAGAATGTTCTAGTTCCACGTGCCATGCCTCTTCCAAATGTCTCAGTAATTTCTCTTTAACTCAACACTCCAAGATTCTGACTCGCCACTGCTGTGGCCCAGTATTCAACTCACAACTCTTTGGGTCTAGTGACTGGGTCAAACCAACATCTTTATCCATGTCATGTGACCTTGAAATTCCAATCGCCTGAACAATGCCAGGGTGTACAACGGCCAAAACGTAATATGGCAATGAATTGTGATAACTACATTTTTTATTTTCCATTGGCAGACAAAACCCATATTTGTAACAATGTGATACAAAAATTGAAAGTTTATACATTTTTAGTTAAACAGACTGTTGCAAATACTGACAAATTGTATTTGGTTCTCAAGCAAAACTCATGAACCCAAATTACTTCTTTGCAAATTTTCAAAATTAAACTCTGGAGTGCACTTTAAACAACATGGTGTTGGATAGAAGAGATCCTGAAATAATTCTAGACACAGATTCCTGTCATTTGACTTTGGTTCTACTTTGGTTGGTTGACTCATAATTTTTACAGTAAAAATATGTAATTACTTATGGAACATACTAATATTTAGTATTGAATAGCTCTATGTTTACCTGGCATTCCCAAGTGATCATCCATCTAGGTACTGACCATGCTCAATGTTGCTTAACTTTGGTGATTGTATGAGAATTGCAGTTTCCCCATTATGTGGCCATAAGCCTTCCATATTTGCATGTGTTCTATGAACATCATTCTTTTCACCTTACTAATGATATTGCAATGGAAAACATATACAATTCAAGCCTCTTTAGTCAAGATTATTCAGGTTGAAGTTGACAAAAGTACACTCTCCATGTTTATCACTGGAGAAATTCATGCTTTCTCCAAATGACATAAACTTTAAAATATGACACTCTGTTGTTCAAGAGTTTAATGGTTGCGATATTGGGGGCATTTTTTGGGGGGGTTGCCAATAGTATTGCAATTCCACTAGGTATACTTCAGATCATAATTTGAACTTATTTGGGTTTTCTTTATACCAAGTAACAGCAATCTGTTGTTACTTGGTATAAAAAAAACCAAAAAACTTCAAATATAATCTCATACACAAGCATATTTTTTTAATCATTTCATCCCAAGCAAGTTGATAATGCCACTTGGATGCAGGCGGTTTCAGGGAGTGAAAGAGAATGAGAAGATTTTAGTGAGAAAAGGGACAATAAAGGAACTGGGTTCAGAAAGACAGAAGATGGTGATTGACATTGCATTTAAATTTTTGAAGATTGTAGATGACAGGGAAAGAAGAAATTTGAAAGAAGTTCCACAGGAAAGAAGTGTGAGAAAAGAAATGATTAGAATAGAACTGACAGTTGCATTTAGCTTGTTCAACAATAAAATTGTAAAACCCAGTTGCCAATTTAGTAGCATGCTTAAAATCATGAATTTGAGGCACTAAGGAAAAAAAGCTCATCAGAACAGTTGCCATGGAAATATTTGTAGAAAAGACAGAGGAAAGTTACATCACATCAGTAAGAAAGTGAGTGAAGTTTAGATGCCAGAATAAGATTGATTACATTTTGTGTGCTCTTAAAATAGCCATAACCAAGTGACCAGGATAGTTCTTGGAAACAGACACACCTCTAGACATTAGGAAAGAGATATTGGTGGCCATTGAGCCACATTTCAACTTCTTGGATTCCAGAGACTCCAAAGTGTCCAATACATTGCCTAAGCCAAACTTTAGACATCATAAGAAGTAAAGTGAGATTATTAAACACTTCAAATGAATCAAAGTTACCATGAAGGAATGGATATATTTACCAGTTGCTATATATGACTGTTCTAAGGTATATTTCTACAACGTTCATGCCAAAATACTCATTTCTTTAAAAGATTGAACAGACTTTAATTCAGATGCTGTTTGGGTGGATCCCAATAGTTTGCTAACATAGAAATTGCATATGAATTCACCGATTTTTTTTAATCCTGTTGTCAAGGGATATAATGGTAGTATATCTCTCTTGGAAGTTGTTATTAATATGGGACCTGTTCAACCGCCTTAAATGAAGGGACAGTTACTACAGTATGACCATAGAGCTACAACAACAACAATTTGACATGGTCGTATCTTTGAGATGTGGGTGTGATAGTTAATGATTTGAATCCTTCCTCTTAATAAAACTTACAGATGATCATAAAAAGTAACCACATTTTCCAAAACTGGCCGATAAGTCTTATGCATGATAAGAATTCAATATTAAGGAATGTCACTCAGACTCATCACCAGGGAGTGGCTTAACTCTGTCAAAAAATCATTTGGCCCTTCCAACTATGAAAATGAGGTGAATAAATTTTAGTGTGCAAATTCTTACTCACAGCTCCCTTAACTTAAATGCCAGCCCCCTGCTTCATTCAAAAGATGCTAGCAATGGGCCTGACATCACTGCATGAAAATATATTATAATATCAAGACTTGATGAAAGCATTTTCTTAGATTCCTTTAAGCAAAAGTTTCATGAATTATTGTGACATTATTTACACCATTTCATGAAATCCAAGTTTGTATTTAGCATTGGAAACACCAGATTGCACTTGAGAAAAAACATGTCATATATTAGTTGATTTACTTCAAGACAGGCTTGCAAACAAATTCTACTATGGTGTTAGTGCAGCTGAAGACCAACTTAGTAATTGGTAACATTTGCTGCAAGCATTGGATTCATGTAATCTTAACCTATCAGCTGTTATTTGCCTGAAGATAACAATCATCTTGGGCTAAGTTAGATCTTAATAAATAATTTATGTAAATGCTCATCATATGACCATCTTATCTACTAGCCTCTGTCTAATTACTGTATATAATTTGTATGATTTTATTAATGCATGTAAGGTGATAGAATCTGTCATATGAGTTTGTGCTCATTTACCGTCAAGTCTAGAAGAAGCAGTATTTGGTCTAGGCCCTCTTCAGTTTATGGATGGATAATCTATATAACATTTTTCAGTTTTAGAGATCATTACAGATGGTTCTGTAAAAAGAATCTAGCATTGGGTATTTTAATGATATATTGGTAATATCTGATGAGAATATGACTAAACTTTTCATACATAAATTGCTTATTCAATTTCAGACTGGCAGACTAATGTTGGCCAAACTGAGTTGTATGTGGATTCAGGTTTTTCTTCAAAGATTCGATCTTCTTGTGAGGATGCCAGAGATTCTGCCATTTCCCTTGTGATTCAGACATTTATATAACTTTATCATTTAATTATATCATGTGTGTATATTTTTAGGTCAGCTGGGTTCACTTATATTGGTGCACCGACCAACATCCTTTGAACCCCAATTCTGTACTTTGTGATTACCTTATAGGTTAACCTTAGAGGAACCTAGATCTTTTGATGTTCTGAGTTGACACTTGAGTATAAAGCCTAAATTGGTCCCTCTTAGGATGAACCCACTACCTAATGGGGTCACCACAGATCAACTTTTCTTGAATCAAAGGCTCCTGACAGACATCAAAATCAATTGTGATATTTGGTATTTGTTGGTGTGAATCCTATTCTAGAGTATGATTTCTCTATTATGAGAAATAGATATGCTTGTCTTGTGTTTTTTTTTATTAGTGCAAATCTACACAAATATGAAGTGTTCTGGTTTCCATGTTCCAAGTGTACATGCATTCTTAATGATATAAGGCCTTGTACATGAAAAACTTTATAGAGATGAGTTTTCTTCAACAGCCTATATAATCACATTCTTTTTTAAGCTCAGCAGAAGTTTGTTTTACTATCTTCAATTGAATGTGCTCATATTCCATCAGATTTTGCAAACAGAAATTCTCCAAGTGGGTTTGTATAAAATTGCCAAATGTGTTTAGGTGCACAAACTTTGCAGTTCATACTTTGATTGTTGAAAATGCTCCTTTTAGAAAATACCAACTGCCTTTTATTAATTACATTGTTTGGACTGTTGAGCTCATCTTTATTGTCATATTCAGGACATTTGGACCATTGCATGCTCCGGCCTTCTTCAGATTATATACATTGGAATTTTGAACTGAACCCTTTAGTAGATTGTCCTAGCTCCACATGCCATGCATGTATGACAATAAAGATAAGGACAATAGTTCAAACAATGTAAATAGTGCAAATAGTTGCAATACCTCATCTCAGAAATATTGACAGATGTCTTTTATTAGTAGCACCACATGGAGATAGGGTCATCTAAAGTGTCTACATCTCCATTATGTTTATGGATATCTAATATGGGGTCCTTATCTAAGAAGATAACAAGTTTTTAAGAGATAGCTAAATAATGTAACTATAGAAAAAAAAAGTATGGTTTTCTTGATGTAGTAAGTCACTTATACCAAACTGTGAGTGTATTGTTTTTCTTTGACAAGTACTCAATGGATTATTAACAGCAATACACCTAAAATTGGTCCATCCTTAGGGTCATCAATTAAAGCTTATATTTCAATGCTGTTGTTTTGACTTGATGCAGAGAAATCAATTGAACACATCTCAGGGACATGTTACTGAAGTGTACCATTACAGTAAAATACAATTGACTATTCAAGCACAAGCAACTGCTTATCTTCTAAATTCAATAGATGTTATCAAATGTTGGCATCAATTTTTATGGTCTTATACAAAATTGTAATGTTATTTACCTGTAAGTATCTAAGATAAAATGAGAAAAAGACATTACACAGTTATTCTTAGTATAGGAATGCATCCTCTCACTTCTCAAGTGAACATAAAAGGAACCTTGGATCGAGCTTTCTAAGTTTTATTTTAGCATTGTGTATAACAGTTACAGCATTATTATAGATATTGGCCATGTTAAAAACACCAATAAAAATCCAGTGACACAATATATTTTATTGCAGTGTTAGGTGAAGAGTTACTATGCGGCAATGATAACACCAAGTCAATCTCTCATGTGATGCTGACTGTAGTGACACTTGATGCATGCATAATCAGGGCCTCTTAGCCATAGAAATGTGCATTCAGAGAAATCAGATAAAAAATAATCAAATACCTATCAGTGATTTCTATCTGATTAAAGAACAGTACAATCAATAGGTTTACAATCATAATGCAGTGTTTACATCAACCCAGTTCATGCCAGAACAGACTTTGCATTCAATGTCAAACCAGCTCAGTAAGGGATCCAGTTGATAGGTTAATATGATGTGACTAAACAGGGCAGAATAATTTGATCGTAGATTCTTGGGTTGCAAGCATAGGAACAAGCCACATGACAAGGACAGATATATATATAACACCCACAATAAGAGGGCAGTATCTCAGTTATTGCAGATGAGATTTTAAGGTCCATGTTTTAGGTGAGGGAACATGGCACAACACACATACACACTGGCTTACTGTACTTAATGAAGTACCAGAATGAAATAAAATGTAATATTAAATATGAGAGATTAAGTCTATTAACACTGGTAATAGCACAACAACTTCATTACAAAAAGTTTAGTGTAATTTCTAAGGTAACCAGATCTCCCTAGGTAGGTGTTAGTGACTGAGTATATATAACTTCTAATAAGCCCCTAGTCCTGGGTATGATGATAAACTACATCCAGCAGCAAGACCTCTGGTAGGGAGATTAGAGGTTAATTTTCAAGTTCCACCCTGACCAGAGGTGATAGCACCTGTTAGGGTCCCAACTATGTGCAAATGGTGAACCCCAAAACAAAAACAAAGCATAATCAAAGTGTAAAAATACATTTTTATAGTAAAAATGCCATCAATACATTTTTATATAAAAAATTAGCAACAATACATATTTATAGTAACATTACCAAATTACTTCAAAGCTCTCAAGAAAATTTAATTTTGGCATTAAATAGCCTGTAAGGAGTTGATATGCCGTTAAACAAACAAACAAACATACAATCAATCTAATAACCCCAGATCTTAAGTGCAATGTATACAATCCATTTCTAAAGAAGCTGGAAAAATGGTCAGTACCTTGTACCAGTCCAGAAAGTAATTGACACTAGCTGCCATGCTCTGTCTTTTCAAGATTCAGATCAAATCAAAAATGGCGTTCAGTTTCTCTGTCTGGGCTGGAGTTGTCCAATATTCACTTTTCAGCTTTGGATTATTTTCAACCCTACAGCCTCTTTTCCACAGATGAAACATCATAAACCTATTGTGAATGTATCGTTACTTCTATGGTAAATGTTCAGATGAGCTACACTTAGGTTCACCACATTGGACCTTTCCACCTAAGGCCAACCATGTTATGTCCACAGGACAGAATCATCCACATTCTCTTTATATTCCATATGTAAGAAAGAAGTTCTGCTTAGACCACTTTTTCCCCAAGAACTGCTACTTTACAGAACAGACTTCTAAGAGGATGCTTCTCTAATTACTGTGATCTTAACCTCTAGGATTTACACTTCTCTAACCTAAATATACTCATAATCTACTCTTATGCTCATACAACACCTTCATTTAGTAACCCTCTACTTTGAGTGACTCTTGGGCTGTGTATTAGGTGAACAGTAAAAAAAAAATGTACATGATCATCACAGATATTTAGTTTTGTCTATGGATGTCTTGCTGTGTAAAGTAAAAAAATTAATTTTCCAGTTCTGAGCTTCAGACCAGAAAATAAAATCATCCAAATATAGTTGTAAACCATTGGAATTACCACACTTGCTTTATATGTCTATTAATTTGGACTGTTGTAAAGAGTTCACTTATGAGGACAAAGAACGACAATTCTGAGAGAACCACTCAAGTTAGTCCGCCAACACATGTAACAAATAATAAGCCACTTTTTGACTCTCATGCATTTTATGGAGCTCCACTTAAAATTACAGGGACAGTTATTGCAGCTAATACAAACAGCATGTTAACGATTGTAGATGGCCTTATGGATAATGGCACACCTGCTCATCTGTTGATAATTAAGCCATGATTGTTGAGCCTGTGAATTGCAGGTCTACCTATAATCAAAGTCAACTGACATATCTTAATGATTATGTCATAAGAGCTTCTGTTCTGGGTGTTGCTTCTCATGTCATGTGGCTCTAAATATTTACTCCTCTATCTTGTTCAACTTAATATTAACTAGTACTATGTAGGTACTATGTGAATTTTTTCAGGGTGAGTGCTTAAAATATATGCATTTACACATGAATTCAGTTGATTTGTTGCCAGTATAATTATGTAAGAAAGTCCTCCTCTATATCAGTGGATATTGGACAATCTTCTCAGACGAATAAGAGACTTGAAACAACAGAAATTTGTAAATGTAATTGCTAATAAAACAAATTGCAAGTAGAGACGAGTTCATGCCTTTTTAGTAACTTGGACTGCATGTGCTAAATTAAACTTATGACACTTTTCATGTTAAACTACTGAATATAGAAAAGAATTAGTTAAGCAAATGGGAGAACCTTGTCATGAAATAATGGTTAACAAGCTGGACTTGCAGACAGACAATTAAGACTGTGTAATAAGTTTGATCTTTACTGGGTGAACTTGTGTAAATTAAATTTAATAGACACTTATAAGAACTCATCAAGAGCCTATAATATTACAATGGTTAACAGATGCATCCCATTATGTGCTAGCATTGAGTTCAAGTCTCATTGGCTACAAAATTACTGTGGTCTTGTGCTAGTGAGTTTAAAAATAACTAAATGTAAATCAGTATTAAGATTTAGAAAGAGTGCCCTACCATTGAGCAATGGTTAGAAATTTAGTTTGAGAGATTATTAATAGCACTGTAAGTTTTATCTTTAATGGGAGCTCCAATATTGTAATCCTGTGTAAGACTAAATTAAGATTCTTACCTATTCCAATTTGACTTTTGAGCAAACAATGTTTTTGTATTTTTAATAAGTACTAATATGATCTTTACAGCCAATGTGATTTTATATATTTATTTTTAATCATTTCATCCCAAGCAAGGTGGGAATACCATCAGTGCACAGGGGTTATAAGAAGTGAAAGAGAAAACTGAAAATAGGGAGGATTGAGGAAAGAACAAACCATGAACAGGATTCAAGAAGGCAGAAGATGGCGATTGATGTTGCATTTAAATTTTTGAAGATTGTAGTTACCAGAGAAGCAAGTAAACAGAAAGGAGTTCCACAGGTGGGAAGTGCGAGAAAATAAACTTTTGAAGTAGAAGTGGTGGTTGCATTTAGCTATTTGAACAGTAAAAGGGTGGGACCTAGTTGCCAATCTAGTAGCATGATTAAATTCATGTATTTGGGGAACCAGGGAAAAAAGTTCATGAAAATATTAAAGAATTCATGGTATGTGGGAATTTAGTTAAACTCTAAGTATTAAATCCAATGTGATTTTATAATAATGTATTCATGAGACCTTCAATAAACAGTACTTTTCAGATACAATGTTTTTTTTATAATAATAAGTCCATGAGAGATTTAATAACCGCTACTGTTTAGATCAAATGTCAGAAGTTTCCAAGTGATTCAATAATCACTACTCTTTAGATTGTAAATTTTTATATTAATCAGTCTGTGAGAGATTCAATAAGTACTACACTTTAGATCAAAAGTGTTTTTTTAAGCACAAATGATGTTTCTTTTAAGTATGTAAACAAATTTACAGATTATTTACAGAAACTGTTTTTAAAATATTTTTGTGGAATATAAATATCTCATTAGGATCTGAAAGTTTTAAATATCACTAAAAGCTGATGCTTCAAAATGATGGCAAAAGAGATATAAAGATCAGAAATTTATTTTTAATACAAAGAAATTTAAATAAATTTTTAACTTTAAGAGCTAATTTAAAAGAAGAGAAAGAGATAATTAAGTATCAAGGACATTATCTGACTCTCTTGCCTTCTCTAAAAAAAACAAAAACAAAAAGTTAATATATAAATGGAAATTTTAAAATTGCAGTGCAGGTAAATTTGAGCATACATTGAAAACCAATATATTTAAACTTTTAACATTCTCCTTATATATGAATTATTTAAGCTTATATAAAAAAAACAATATTCTGTTTCATGCAAAATTCATCAATTAAAAGAAGTAAATTCTTGGAGAAGTAAATTCATTCTTTTATTTCATATTTGGTTCCACCATCATTTCATCCAACCAATTCGATAGTCTCTTTCGGGTGTACTATCCAAATGGAAAGAAAGAATAACATAGAATTGTCTGGTTGAAATAGTGAGATAAAAATGAGTCCAATTATTTGAAAGTTTTTTTTTTCTTTTTTTAATGATAATGACTCTTCTCAAAATTATATAGAACTCAAAAAATAATATTTCATCCTTTCTATACTTTTAGGATGCATGGTCGTTTAATAGATAGTGGCTCGTAATGAGAAAGCAGAGAGCCAGGTTCTAATTCTAGTCAGCCTTGTTACATTTAATTATGCATAAGTACCCTTCGGAAAGTTATGAATTCATCTCTTCTCCCCCCCCCCCAGCTTTGGGTAAATAGCAAGACAGAATAAAGGGGGGGCCCTGTTATGATAAATTTATTTTTTATAAGTTAGTCTTTAGTGTAGTAAATAAATGTTTAATCATCTAAGTTGTTTATTTTTTTTTTTTTTTTACATATACCTTTTCGAAAAGTGTATTTTTAATTCAGACAGTTTGTAAAAAAAAAAAAAAAATTATTAGAGTTGTGTGAAAATGTATTTTTAGAGTAAGCACTTAAAGGACCACCAAAATTATTTCTTTGTGAATTATTATGGATTTATTTTTTGAATTTATGAAAAAATATTTTCATATTTACTGACCAATGAAATGTGGTCTCAAGCTCTTGTGAAAACCTAGATCCTCTTTTCTTGAATAAAAGGACTTCGGTTAGTGGATGGCTTCAGAAAGCATTTTAGTTGTCAAGGAGAAAGCATTGAAGCACCCAGGCTTCAAGGCTGGAGGATTAGTCCAACTGAAGGGGTCATAAATCACCATGGGGAAAGAAAGAGACGACAGCTAAATCTCAACTGGAAGGCAGATTAATGTCCCAGGATGGAAAATTCTTTTCAGTGTCTTCCAGAGAAGAATTTGAACAAAACCAAACATTCAAGTTGAACTTGTAAATTTCATAAAGTCCTTGTGACAACATCCTGTTAAAACCACAAAACTCCTAAAAAGACATTCCTATTTAAGTGTAGAAATTAGTTGGGTGTGATTTTGCATTTTCTGCTCTGTACAATTTTTGCTTTCGCAAAGATTTTCTCTTTTGTTTTTTCATTTTTAAAAGGTGTAACCTTTTTTGTTGTATATTGGAAATATTATCCTGCCTTAGTTATTGCATAAGGTGTGTAAATGAAAATTTTTATGCAAGCTTTGTATGTAAATATTGCATTTGTTTTATTTTGTGTACTGTAATAAATGTGTTTCCTTTAAGATTTTACACAGTTGTTTGAGTCTTGATTGCACCTTATACAACTTTCTCTTCTTACTAAGCAGATTTTTGTGTTTGGCACAAGAATTTAAATTTGGTAGGGAGTTAAATATTTTGGTACTATAGCCTTTGCTGGCAACCAGTGTAGGAAGAGAGAAACTCTGAATTTAAACCAATGCTAGAGGAAGTTGGGCTCCATCAGGTGATCTTTTCCAAGACACACTGCTGCTGCTATAGCTATATCTCATAAAATATAGTCACTATATATATATATATAGTTTCATCACTCCAAATAAAACTGACATCAAAACATGATTTATCTCCCTTCAACATATTTCATCCAACATTGAACTCCTTGTACCTTTTCTTCAAATAACAATGTGAATGTTGCATTGAAAAATATAATAAATCTTGTTTATTCTCTATATTAAACTATAAACCCCTTATTTTGAAACAAAGAGACTCCTATGTTGGAGGTTAGTTTTATATGCATGACCACTACAATGTTGCTTCTCTTTGTGGATTCAAGCTTACCAGAGTTTCTCTCTATCCAAACGGATCTGCCACTCAAATATATATTGGATGTTTTTATTTGTCTTCTTGTCAGTCTTAATTACACATAAGTGGTGATTTTCCATCATTGTCACAAATGATGAGAATAGTTTTCAGTCTTATCTTGATATACATACACAAAAAAGTTTCAATGTTCTTGCGAATGCTAAACATAGTTGTTGTCTTTAATCAGCTGACTTCTCTTCCCAAAATGCACTTGCAAAAGGACAAAGATCTAACATGACATTTCTTTTTAAGACTTTGTAATAGAATATCTTTCCTGCATATAGGCACTTGCCAAATTTATATGAATACTATTCAAAGAAAAAAACCTACAACATTTTCTTAATATAATCCCCAAACAAAATAACAATGATTATTTTTATCCTGGATAGATGAGAAGGTACAAATCAAAGGCAATACTTGAAGTATTTTGCATATTATTATTAAAGCAATTAAATTTCAATAGGGTTTCTTTTTTAAATAATTCCTTTGGGTCCAGGAGATATAATATTTTTTTTTTATTTGATAACTTTCAAAGTTGTCTATTACTTCCTGGAATAGAACAAATTAAAGCCTAGCAAGCTAGTTAGAATTAAAAGGTTAATTAATGATTTATAAAAATAAAATCATCAAGATAGTAAATTTAAATCTTAAGAAAAATAACGAATAAGAGGAAGAATCATTCACTGCCAATTTGTGAAGATAATGTGTGATTAATATCTTTAATTTATTGATAATGACCACATTTCATTCAACCAGAAGTGCCTAGTGAAATTCCAATGCCTGTTTCAAATTTATTAATAATGACCACATTTCATTCAACCAGAAGTGCCTAGTGAAATTCCAATGCCCGTTTCAAATTTATTGATAATGACCACATTTCATTCAACCAGAAGTGCCTAGTGAAATTCCAATGCCTGTTTCAAATTTATTGATATATTTTAATAAAACTGACAATAAATAATATTAATTTTATAATGCTTTTTTTTCTGATGTATAAATTTAAATACAGTTAAAATAGGAACCATTTTTTTAAAAATTTTCCGAGGTTAAATACTAATTATAAAAATATATATATTAAAAATTTGGGCCTTGGCTTTACTGAATCCTACTGAATGGTAATATAATTTGTTTCTCTACAAGGAAATATTTGGCATTTATTGACTGGCAGTCAGTACTTCTTTCAGTTGATATTTATAAAATCTTTTTGTCAAAACAATTTAAATAGAAAATAGTGCAGTAGCTGTTATCCTTATTTCTAGTATTGATGGGGGTGGGGTTCCTTCCTCATCTTTTATTTGAAGTAGTGTGGAACATTAACATCTTGATTATGTCATTATGTTCTCTTTGAGTTACATGTGCTATCCATGTTAGTTGTTTCTGAAGTTAGTAGTCCTCAAGTGATGTGGTTTCTGTTATCTGATATAGTTCTTTGTGATTCTGTAGCACCAGTCCACAATCTTCAAAGTCGAATGGTCTTTGCCAAAACTGTCATGCTTCCATGACACAGACATTTTTAAATAAATGATCCTAGAAAGCAGGGTTGCATATAGCTGACAATTTAGATATTTCTAAACAGGTTTGGTGTCGTCTATGAAATCCATATGAAAGTCTTGATCTGATGTAATCTGATTTGGTTTGGTTTGTTTGTTTAATAGCATATCAACTCCTTATAAGTCATCTAATGCTGAAATTTTATTTTCTTGTGAGCTTTGGTAAATGTTTTTTCCCAATAATGTATTTATGGAATTTTTAAAAATTTTTACTATGAAAATGTATTGCTGGTAATTTTTTCCAATGTATTTTTTATATTTTCATGTTTTGACCCCAGTTTGAGGGTTCACTATTTGCCCATAGTTGGGACCCTAACAGGTGCTACCACTCTGAATCAACTTGATGTAATTAGGCTATTTAAGAACACCAATTCTTATTTTTAGGTTAATTTTTAATTTAAACTATGACTAGTGCAGCCTATTCTTCTATGTTTAATCTCTTTTTCTTCTATACGACATTTGTAATAACTGATCTATATACAGATGTATTTCAAGTGTTTAATATGTCATATGCATGCTTATAAAATTATAACTGCATTCATGGATAGTAAAGTATTTCAG
Source organism: Acanthosepion lycidas (assembly GCA_963932145.1). Classification (NCBI taxonomy): domain Eukaryota; kingdom Metazoa; phylum Mollusca; class Cephalopoda; order Sepiida; family Sepiidae; genus Acanthosepion; species Acanthosepion lycidas. Next base: position 10,068,201 of record OZ010585.1, on the reverse strand, counting down.
GAAAATAGTTTCAGTGTGTTTTTTGGAATTGCAGCAAGGCTTTTCAAGAGAAATTTCTCATGAGAAAATTAAGTTTTACATAGACTGAATTTATGCTTGTAAGTCCATACAGTGGATATGTGGGTAGAAAAATAATATGGAAATATAATCACTGTGCTTAGGGGTGTCTATTATGCACATGGTTGGGTGGTAGATATGTAGGAACAAATTAGACAATATTCATTTAAAAATGTCTGGCTTCAAATAAATCCTAGAGGAAAAAATAATTCTTCCAATTTGATATCGTCTGTAAACTCAGGCCAAATTGATCCACAAGCTGGTATCTTTCTGTTATAGTCTTTATTTCATGGTTTCCAATAATTTGGTTTTCAACTAATTTAGTTCTCTAAATATTTCTGTCTAACTGGAGTGGTATGTGTTTTATTTTTATTTGCATTTATTAATGAGAGAAAGAGTTTAATGGAAATCAGTTTTACCCTAGATATTTTTTTTTATAGAAGAGGAAACTAAAAAAAAAATGCCAAAGGGGTTAATTGGAATGTTGTAGATTTTAGGCAGAGCATTGAAACAATTCAAGTAGGAAGCAAATTTTAAGTATTTGTACAAACAATAGGTTTGTTTTATTTGCAAAACAAGAATCAGGCAGTAAACAACTTTGCTAGTTGAGGAGAGAGTTCCTTTCAATAAAGTAAATAAAATGCAAACAAATGGAAAACTTTAGAAATCTTGTCAGAAATGAATAATTCAGACAATAAACCAGACAAAAATTAAACACTTCCAAGTTCACATCGCCAATGCTAATTTAAATATATCTGAATTTTTATTTGCTACTAGCTTCATTAGTTATTGTCTTCTTTTCTTTTTTCAATTACCTGTAAGGTATGCTATTAATCCTTGTAGTTTGTTATTTAAGGACAAAGTAGCCATCTTCAGTTTGTATTTTCATGAAATAATTAAATCAATCAATACTTTTCCAGTAAAAAACAGACTGGAATCTGAAATTGCAACCTAGTAAAAGAAAGATCCTTACAGTTTATTTTAGTTCATTCAAGACCTTCATTTTTTTTATTCCTTTATCTTGAGGGATTTTAAAAAAGTTCAGTCAGCAAAAGTCCTTCTACTGACATCATAATATGGTAGCTGGGCATCTCATAATTAGCAAGTGAGTTTCATCAACTATTACTGTTGAAGTCATTTCAATCCTCAATAAGCACTTTGTCACGGCCTTGTGCTAAGCTAATTATTGTTTCATATCTGAAATGATTCAGGAATATGTAATCATAGATTTTAGTAATTGTAAATTTTTGATAGGGCTGGTGTTTTAGCATAACACTGAAGATACACTGCCTTATATTTTATCAGGAGATGGGTGCTAAAAGGCTCCAAATACCCCACTATTTACTCATATCTGGTCAGAGAGATTTATATTCATGCCTTTTCCAAGGCTATTAGCACATAATTAATGCAAACTGTGCTAGCTGATCTTGATTTTTCAATTCTCCATGACTGCCTGCTTGCAAAATCTAATGATATAGAAGTTAACATTTTGACTCGTCTTTCTTTTTAACAATAAATGGATTCATATAAAAGAAACATGGGAGTTAATCACCATGCAGCAATGGTTAGCAAATAAGTCTTAGTCCAATTCTGCTGTGGGAATTCAATCTTTTGTGCTCTAAATTTTTAGCCTTATGCCAAACTAAACTAAGCTAGTCAATTCCATTAATACAGATATTATCATTTCATAATATTCAAATATTAAGCTGCAAAGAATATTTTGTTATATATTTGGATCATTGTGAAGACATGAAAAAATGTAAAAAAACTGATCACAAAAATTAAAAGATGAAATTTAAATTCTATATTATTCAATGTATAAGTTGCACTCATTATATTCAGTATTATTTTCAGACAAAAAATACGTCCTGCAGTATGGAATTGGTGGCACCATCAACTCTTATACTTTGATGCCTCACATTTATTTATAATCTTTATTCAATTAAATGCAAAAGAATTTTGAATTTTTATTTTTGAAAAATAATATCCATCTTATCAATCAAAAAAAAAAAAAAATCACAGATGAATTTATTTACAAAAGATTCAGGCATTTATTTAAAAAATGTTTTGCATGAATAGGTTCTTTCCGAGTTTTACAACCTATTCTAGTATATCTTAATTTTTATTTATTTTGTTTCTTCATTATTATCATCATCAGTCCCATAACTGGGTGTGGTCATAGGGTCAATGGACAGTTGAACACCTGACTAGTTCCCACCATATATCAGGGTTGTATGCCAATGAAATATCTATCTATCTATCTCTCTCTCTCTCTCTATATATATATATATATATATATATATATATGAATGAGACAATCCTTGTACGTGTCACTGTTGGGAAGTGCTTGAAAAACCATACCACAGATTTACTCAAGTATTGTGAATAAAAAAAGTCGTAGACAAAACTATTTACATGTTATTGATGTTTGTGTGAAGACAAAATCCAAAATCCTTGTGACTGAGGGTTTGAATGTTCTGGCCTGGTTATTCCCCAAAATTGTAACTAAACTCCACTCAGCATAGTTGCAGTATAAAGCACAAGTTGAGTCTGTGGATGTTGACAAAGCACAAATGTGTCTGAGCAGGCATCTGCAATAGGGAATAAGCTAGCCTCCCTAGCAAACAAGCAATTTCAGAGACATGTTATTGGCTATTATTCATGTCCATACAATATAGAAAATATTTTGGGCTTGAGCATTTCTCTTTTTGGCAATAAATTTTATTTTTATTGTAAGCTAAGGTAGACTAAATTTACTAATGAAAATATTTCACCTAAGAACTCAAATAAAAGTCAATAATGTTTTAAGTACCTAAGGTCACATGATGCAAATGTCATTTGATGATGGTTGGAGAGCAGACCAATGAAAATGTTGAATAGAAAGCAACAAAGAGTGTGTCCTGAAATTATTTCTAAGTTTTAAGTTAAAATTATTTTACAATTTCATGCTTGAAAATGTTGTTCAAAAAAGCAAAACAAAAATTCTTTTTAACTTACAACAATAATGTTTAACTTGATTTTCTAAGCATTTGTTCCAATTCAAATTTAACAAGAAATTCACTTTTGGTAAGAAATTGTTTTCAGTGATGCAAAAGACAGCAACTCTGAAAATGATGGTTGGTTACATATGACAAATGGTAATCATTTTTCTTGACTTAGTTGGGCTGCTAATAATAAGATATAGAATCATTGCATATTTGAGAGAAATCAATAATTTGCACATAAGAAATGAGGAGTGATCAAGTTCAATAATTAATGAGTGCAGAAAATCAATTCTCAACTCCATTTCAGAACAAATTATGGCTAAGTGCTACAAATTTGAGATTTCGGTAACTGCTTCATAGTTTTCTACCAGGACTGAGTTTTAATAACTTTTCTCCAAAATTAAAACTTGGCAATGCATTTGAGATCATGAAACCATTTCCATGACAATATATTTTCAAGTCACATGACCAGCACTTCACCATCATTGAATTCATGGACATTTTAAATATAATAAACAAGAAAAATATAGAGTTTATCTTCAAACTTTTCCTAGTTTAAAAAGAATTTGAAAGCTGGCAAATCAATAAGCAGAAATGGGGTAACAGTAAAATCAACAATAAAATTAGCTTAAAATTCTAGTAACTCTTGGAAAAAAAAAAAATTTTAATTTTTAAATAATGTATATTCAACTGCAAATTTCTATAAATTTCTTTTTTTTTTAAATAATATGTAAATAACTGTAAATTTTCTATAAAATTTCCTTTTTTTTTAAATAATATATAAACAATTGTAAATTTTCTATAAAATTTCCTTTTTCAAATAATATATATATATATATATATATAGAGAGAGAGAGAGAGAGTTGGTTTTATATTTTTTAAAAGTTTATTGATTTTGCTGTTATTGACATTTTTGTTGTTAAATAACATTTTTGACATTATCTAATTTCCTCTCTTTTTTTCAGCTGAATCCAAACACAAGCACCCACATACACATCAGGAATTTTGTTATATATGATACCTAATGATCTGTGGAAAATGGAAGTTAAAAATTACCTTAAAAGGTGATAAAGTTATATTAGACAAAATAATGAAAAACAACCAACCTGTCCCTCTGAGTTCTGTCCAGGCTAAATTGAAACCTTTCGCTCCAAGTGATCGACTGGAACTTAAGAAGCTAAAAAGAAGAAGAAAAAAAATATATATAAAACTTATATAATAAGTATAATAACAGAGTAACCTCTTCAAAACAATGTGACATATAAATATCAGAAAAGCAAACAGTGACATCATTATAATAAAACAACTCAGATTGTTTGTAGACAATAGCAATTTAAAAAACAAAATTTTGTAGGTAAACATCAGGGTTCAAATGACATTAGCAGAACTTCTGAAATTTCTTTAACACATTTAGGAATCTCTATCTATAAAAAGCAGGATGTGTGTATGTGTGTGTAACGAATGCATGGCTGCAATTTTCAATGGATTTGCACCAAAATTTACATGCACATGCTCCAAGTTAGTGGGAAGTCCAAGACCAACTTTGCATTTCCCAACTCCCATCGATAGGGGAAATAATCGATTTTTTCATGCTTCTATGGCAATTTTCATGTAGTTTGCAGCCATTTTCTACTGGCCAGTGTGAGAGCCTATAGCTGGCTGCCATGAATAGGTAGGAAGATTCTATTGGCCAGTGTGAGAGCCAACAGCTGACTGACATGAATGTTAACTAGCATACTAGCATGCAAAAAAAATCGATAGCTGCATTTGTCACAAGTGGGAAAAATTTAAATCTGCACAGCACTTTACTCCAATTGGCTTATTCGCTTGCTTAAACTCAACTTGATTCTGATTCTGCAAAACTGGGTTGGATGTGAAAAAATATTTGTTGTTAACATTCTTTTTTCATTTGGTTTTTCCAGTTACGAGTCCTTTTTTTAAAGCTGATCGTTTGTTGTTCATTTTGTTTAGTTCTTTTTTCATAACAGATTTAATGTTTAGTATAGATCTTAGAAAAAATTTCCAGTGTAAAATAGGCAAGAAGTAAGGCATATAGCAACATCAGCATGGCAAAGGGCACTCCTTTAAAGGCAAGGAATATGAGCAACGCCGGGCCATGCTGCTAATCAGAGCCAAAATAATTTCTGTATTTTAACAAAATAAATGATATATTATTTATACTATTTACCTGCTGACTATTATTCTCATCTTTATTGTTGTTATAACCAATGTATAGACCATTGTACCCTGTGACCTTCATCAGGTGCATGTCCAATGGGACAATAGTCTATTGGATTAAAGCATTGGTTCATGACTTTGGTGATATAGTAATATGTTCAATGCCTGGGCCAGACAGTTTGTACTTGGGATCAGTGGAAACAGGGAAAGCAATAACTGAGCAGTATTATAAATAACAACTAGATAAGATATCCCTAGACATGAGCAGTGGAATGAGAATGATCCACTACTGTATATTGAATAAAGTGTTCAGTTTGGAATTCTCTGTAGGTTATCAGGATTGACATATATATGATGAAGCACAATGGTCGAAATGTGATAACAACAAGAAAGATGAGGAGAATAGTCTGTATATAAACAGTGTAAATAATGATAACTCCTCATCCCAGAAATTCAGACAGAAATTATGTTATTTACAGTTCAATAACTTCAAAAATAATTTTCTTTAACTATTTTCTTGTTCAACCTTAAATCTATATTTAAAAACAATAGGAAAAATAAATATCTTTGGATTTGGTCATGAATAAAAATAAAAAAAAAAAAATATATATAAAATGTTTGTTGAATTGCTTTTATGACCATAAATTGGTGCCAAGAAAGTTAATATTAATTGACCAGAAAAGACAATCACTTTGATAAGTTTGAGCAATGTTATACTGAAACACTGGTTCTCATACAATCATCAAAGTTAAGATACATTGAGCCTGATCAGTTCCTAGATGGGTGACTGCTTGGGAATACCAGGTTCTGTAAGCTCGAATGTGCTTGTAGTGTAATAGATAATGGCTTGGAATTGGAACTTTACTTTTTGGATTCTAATTCTAACCAGGTTCATTATATTCACTTATGTGCAAATATCCTTGAGAAAGTATGAATTCACCTCTTCTCCCTCCGGCTATGGGTTAATTAGTAGGAATTTTATCAGTAAACCATTATTATCTCCAAAATATTTTCTGGTTTCAAAAAACTTGCAAAAGGTTGATAAGCTGTAAAAAAAAAAAAAAAAAAAACCCAAACCAACCAATCAGTCAATCAAAAAATCTAATGTTATACACCTGATGAAAACTCAAGAATGGATCAAGCAAAATATTGTGGTGATGATTCAAATGTCTAAAAGTTTTCAATTGTAATTTACATTTTTCAATGCCTTATAGAAAAAATTGTCTGTGGTTAAATACTATGGGTACAATTCTCACACCTAAACTCGTTCATTTTTTTTTTTTTTTTTTTTTTTATCACTGAATGGCAAAGAAGTATTTCATTAACTAAGAATCATTTGTGGATGTCATAATTAGACAACTTGTTACACTTGAATAAAATATGAAGCATAAGAATACTTAAGATTTATGCCCATCAGTGATATATGTATGTGGGTATGTATGAACAAGCTTTTATATATATATAATCAAATGAAATGTCAGTCAACATCTTCTGAAGAAGGCCGGAGTGTACAATGGCTGAAACATGATAAACATGGTGACAAAGATAAGGACAATAGTCTGAATAATGTAAATAGTGTACATAATACCTCATCTCAGAACTATAGACAGATATTGAATAATATGCATAAACAAATAAGGGAACTAACAGGACAGAAGACTTGTTCGTCAACAGGATGCATAAAATCTGAGGTGGGACGCTCGTATTAGAGAAGGAAAAAATTCTTCAATGCTGGAATAAATATATTGAAGAACACTTCCACAGTGAAAGAGAACAACCAGCAATACACGGAATTACCAAAGCTGAACTGAACAAGGTGGCATGGCCAAATAGAATTGTATCAGAAATGTTGGCAGTCTTAAATGATTTTGGCTTAGACAAGATCACAGAAATGAAATCTGCAACAGTGGGGATATACTGGAAGATCTCATCAGATATATTTTTATAACACTACCTAAGAAACTAGGCACAAACAAATGTGAACTCCATTGAACAATCAGCCTAATGAGCCACATAACAAAACTCATCATCCGTATTCTGTTAAATAGAACGTGCAGTAGAATCAAGCCAGAGATAGGACAAGAACAGTGTGGGTTTGTTAAAGACACCAGAACAAGGTAATGTGATATTCATGCTTAGAATGGTATCAGAAAGAGCAATACAAATGCAGAATGACATGCACCTGTGTTTTATAGACTATGCAAAAGCATTCGACAAAGTACGCCCCAAAGATCTGTTGGAACTGATCAGTAATCTTGATATATTTGGGAAAGATATTAGAATAATCAAGAACTTATACTGGCAGCAAACGGCCTGCATATGGATAGAAAATGAGTTCAGCAGATATATAAAAATAGAAAGGCTACAATCTTAAACATAAGATACGCATGTGCTGATAGCAGACATAGAAAGGAAACTCCAAATCCTCCTATAGAAGGTAGTGAAGGAGATGAGGAAGAAGGGACTAAGCATAAACTGCAAGACAGAATGCATGGTCATCAGCAAAAAGATGAGACCAAAATGCAATTTACAGGTCGGAGCCATTAACATCAAGCAGGTGTGGAAATTTAAAGATTTGGAAAGTGTTCTGACAGAGGACAGTAAGTGCAACACCAAGATCCAAAAACGCATTCCAAAAGCTAGGCAGAGTATTAAAAGACAGGAGAAGTTCTTTGGTATCAAAGAAAAGAGTACTGAACTGCTACATAGATATCTGTCCTCTTTTATGGCAGTCAATGTTGGATGGTCACCTCAAAGATGAAGAAAAGACTCGAGGCAACAGAAGTATGGTTTTACAGAAGGATACTAAGGATACCATGGACTGAACATGAGGTTTTGCAGAAGATGCAAAGAGGAAACTTACACTTGACATCAGAAAGAGGCAGCTGAAATTTTTGGGATATGTAATGAGAAAAGAAGGCTTGAAAAATTTGATACACATAGGTTGAATAGAGGGAAAGAAGGACAAGGGAAATCAAGACATGATATTCCTAGTGGGCTTAAACAGTGGATAACAGTACAGGGTCTGGGGAAGTAGTAAAAAGACAAAACTTATCGATTAACTACAAGGAATAGGAGGAAGTGGAGGGCCATAATCGCCTATGTCCTGAAGGGACATGGGATATAAAAGAAGAGACTTCATTTTGGCATCATTAAGGGACTAACAGGTGTCTTTTAATTTAAGTCTAGTACTAATATCCCAAATATCAGAAATATCAGATGCAGAGTGATTTGGGGGAAGATTTTCTGGAAAAAGTCCAAGGTTCAAACCAATCAACTTTGAAAGGTCAGAAGCAAAAAAGCAATATAATTCCTTATCACCAACAGCTGCTGATTCTTTCAACAACTCTGGCAAACTTGAATGCAATAATTCAACTCAAACTGTAACAATTCCTTGTCACTGATTTTATTCACACCGACTCTTGTCTTAATACATTTTCTGGTAGTGAACACAACTGTGTACATCATTAAAATAGTTTACTACTATCAAAATCTTTTCTCTTTAAATTGGTCACTGAGAAAGGTTTACTCTTTGTAATGTCTAAATTTGTTGTGATGCTTAGATTTTTCAACATAAACTGTATGTTGACTGCTCGATGACCCAATGCAGACTGCATAAATACGTTTTCTGTGCATAGGCTCCACACATACACCTACTTTAACCAAAATAAAACAAATAATTTATTGACCAGTCAGAGTGAATCTCGCTCTAAAAACAAAATTCTTAATCTGGATCCAAATGACGGCTATATATTTTCTAATTAAAACAAACTCAACACAGGCCAACTTGGACATCAATACTGGCAAATCAAGGGACGTGGGACACAAACCAACATTCATGTCAACACCAATGCACTGAGAGAGAAACAGCAACAACAACAGCCATCAGCAATGTCTAATTTCATCATTCTCTCTCTGTTGCATCAGTAACAGATAAAAGTTACTAGTTTTGTATGTCAGTAACTAAATTATACATTTATTTGCCTATACTATGAAGTACTCTATTTTTACTTGAATTTACATTTGCCGAGGCAAAGAAGGAATTAACATTCACAACAGTAACAACAACAAGGTTCTGTCTTCCAGGTTACCCATTTCTGCCCCCGCAACAAATTTCTTAAATGAAGCATTGTCAGTTATTATGACCTTTTTTTAACTAGGTTTTCTTTCATTTTCTTTCCTTTTTATTGCACACCCTTCATTCTACAGTCGTTTGCCATCAGCCTGGATAAGAAATTTAAAGGCTTATGACCGTATTACATTGAAACACTGGTTCTTGTATGATCACCAAAGTTAGGTTAACATCGTCCCTGATCAATATGTAGATGGGTGGCAGCTTGGGAATACCAAATGCTGTAAGCTTGGATGTGTGGGTGGTGTAATGAATAATGGCTTGGAATTTTTAATCAGAGAAGTTCCAATTCCCACTGGGTTCGTTATATTCACTTACATGCAAATACCCGTGGGTAATGTATAAATCCACCTCTTCTCCCCCAGCTATGGATTAATTAGTAAGAAGTATTACTAAACCATTATTATCTAAAAAAAACAAAAAAAAACAATTCATACAATTTAAAATATTTTCTGGCTTTAAATAACCAGAAAAAGGTTGATAAAGCCACAGTAAATACAATCAAACAAATATTCAACAATATACTTTCAGGGATAGTATCTCTGGTCATTTTGAAGTGTAATGCAAGTTGTTGTATTCACACGGACCTAGTACAAGGATAGATACAAAGCTGCACGTATTGTGATACTGAAAATAAAGCATACAAAAGTTATGAGCCTCTAGAGAAAATGTAGAATTAACTGCTTGTATTGCTAGAAAGAAAATTAAAATGTCACAAAATAAATTTATGTATTTAGGAACATTAAAAGTCATAATCATTATTTAGTACAGCTCCCATTGATATGAAGTATAGCCTCAACTCAACATGGCATAGAAGAAAACAACATAAAAGTTGTTTCATCAGGAATGTTCAGCTAATCCTGTTGACAGTAAACCCTACAATTTTGAAAGTTCTATGGATTTCTGTTACACATCAGAATTTTCAACTCCTTCCACATAGGTTTGATTATGACAATGTCAGGACATTGGGTAGTTTAATGTTGTAACCCTACAATGTCCTCATCCATGAGGACAGTCTTTGCTACATGCAATGTATGACAGGGAGTCCCCATCTATAATCAAGAAATATAAAATAAGGTGCATTTGGGATATGTAATAAAAAGCAACTGAAATTAAGACGAAAGAAATAAAAATCAAAAATCACTAACTTACTCTTTGTCATTTGTAATATATGAGTCACCTGTTCAATATTTTCTTCTAGAATGGATGCTATTTTAAGTATTTTTTTTATTTTTCATTACAAATAGAATTCAAAAAGGAAACAAAATTTGAAGGGTATGATGATGTAATGATTAGAGTTATGGTTTAATCAGTTTTGTCTCAAATAGTTCTGTAATATAGCTTTATATCAACATCGATCTTCCTTCTCAAATAACAAAAAATATCTCGTCTTTGTGATTTGTTCATTCTAAATAAAATATTTTATATCCTGAAAGTTGTTAAACATTGATATATTCAATATGAATAACAAGTCAACTCAAAACTTATGAAAAGAAATTCCAAGAATATTTAGGGAGTATTCTCAAAGATAAAGGTGAATATTTAAAAAAAAACTCTCCAAAAAACAAGCATTATTGTTGCATGTGCATATATTATAATAGATCAAGTTAACAGGTCATTAGATAAAAGAGTTGAAAAAGATAGTTTTATAGTTGGAATAATTATGATCCTCTGATCATAAGACAATATCTTAAAAAAAAAAAAAAAAAAAATGAAAAATATAAACTGCATAATTAAACATAACTAAAAACAAAAGACATTTTTTTTAATGACTGTAGTGTCAATACTTTGTGACAATTAATTGAGATACAAGAGAACAAAAAATTAATGTGGAGGTGGGGAGGTGTTGATGAGTTCATCTGATACTGCAAACCAGAAAGGGCATGGGCAGAGTCA
>OZ010585.1:9894454-10054454 GCA_963932145.1 Acanthosepion lycidas | reverse complement strand
TCAGCCCACTTTTACGTGAGCAAAAGTAAAGGAATAGATAGTCTTAAAGTAAATAACATTTTAATATTTGGTTGCATAACTCTTGCTTGCAATAAGTGCATCAAGCCTGCAACCCATTGACATCAGCAAACTGTTGTGTTTTTCATATATATGTGTATGTGTGTGTGTTAAAGATGAAATGCAGATCAGAATCTGACAGTATAACAAAATAAAAGAACAAATAGAAAACGTATATCAATCTAACATGTGGATGAATCTTTAATAAAAGTGTAACATGTTAGATCAATATACCTTTCCTATTTGATCTTTTATATATATATATATAGTTCAATGGATAGATTGTCGTCTAAATTATGCAAATATGAAAATAACACTAACATCTCATTTTAACAGATATATTTACCAAAATGCCACAAAAATATCCTGAAATACTAAAAAGTAAATTAATTCAATAAAATGACTACTGTCTTCACCACAGCCTCCAGACAACTTTGGAATCTCTTGCAACTCTCTTGGACAGTCTCTTTGTTTAAGATGGTGAATGCTGTCATAATCCTTGCCTTCAGTTCATCTTTTGTGTTACAAGGAATTTTGTTGGTCTCTCATGCAACTGTGCACCACAAAGGGGACTTGTCCAACTCTTTCTGAATCCTCTGCACTCTCCCAGGCTTTTAGTGCAATGAGGAAGGTACTGTCAGATGCAACTGTTCCCCAATGACTGGGAACTTTTCAATATTTTCAGTTGTGCTCTATCTGAAGACAGAAACACAATTGAGAGAGAAAATATAATTTTTCCACTCAATAGCAGATACTACACTTTGATCCCAGATGAGAAGTGCTGAGGAGTAACATTTTATTCAGAGTTTCAGTGAACAGATACTACACTCTGATCCTAAGAAGAGTGCACTGATACTATATTCTTCAGCAGAAGTGCCAATGAATATATAAATAATTCCATCATTTTTTTACAGGTTCTATACTTGTTTAAATCAACTGGAGCTTACAAAAGGCAAGAAATTGCTTCCCTGGGTTTAACTGTGTGATGCTGACATTTATTGGGTTTCAATATTCCTTTTACAGCAGCCAACTTCAGTTCCCACAAAAGTAAGGTGTGTTTCATATTCTACAACAAATAAGTTACAGGTCACAGTTTTCTTTCTTATTTGGTAGGTATCATTTAAGTAAAAACAAATTTCTATAGACTTCAAAAAAATTTAAAGTAGATTTGACAAAAATAATACTCTGTTGTTGTAGGCATGTAAGTAAACCCTGCATGCTGACACAACTAAAAACAAATTTACAATACAAACAAGATAGAAAATATATGTCCTTTGGTGCTTTGAAAGTAGCTGGTGTGAAATAAGTAATTTGAAGAAAGTTACTTTTTTTTTTAAGTAGGGGCGGTGATATTGAAAACTCTGATGGATTGTATGAAAATACCGAGAAATGGAATGGTAATGGAGTAAATTTAAAAAATTGCATGGAAATGAATATACATAGGAAATTCTCAGAATGCATAGATGTCCATATATATATATATATAAAATGCTATTCACCTTGATATCCTCTGAAAGTTAATTCATACCAAATTGCTTCAGAAATAAGACATGTATCAGTTGTTGATAGTTCAATAAATACTTATATTTTTTACTGAATTTGTGTTTTTATATATATATATATATATATATATATATATATATATGTGTATGTGTGTGTGGAGATAATGTGTAAAAGTGGCAAAATTTATAAATGACATGTTTCACTGTGCATTGGGTTCGGCTTCTTCAGATTGGAATGAAAAGCAAAACTGTTTAAGTAAAATATATTGGGAATTTTTAGTATAAGAGGGGCAATTTAAAATTGTTCTTAATATATAAAATATTATATATATATATGTTTATATAAACAATATATAATTGCCTTTTAAAAAAATAGACATTAAACTATATATATATATATAGCTTAATGTCTATTTTTGTTTTTAAAAGGCAACTTAAAACTGAAATGTTTGCAGCTGTTTTTATTCATCTATATTGTATGGTCAACCATATAATTGCTGCATATACATAAGACTGCCTCTTAATTCAATGAAATACTAATCTGTGCATTCAAGCAAGCTGAGTATGTTATGGAATTTTATGTTAGGTAAATTTCCAGAAAGTAATAAAAAGAAAGAAAGAAAAATTGCCTTTTATGCTTTGGGGTCTGTTAAATTTTCCCTCCAAAATGTTTAAATGAGTGAAATGAACACTCACTGTGATGTAAAATGCATTATTTTTGTACAAATAAATATCACTTTCTACTTTTAGAGTATTTATATGTCTGCTTATATTTCTATATTTCTTGAACTTATAATGAAGTAAACAGCAAAATCTCTTGGCAACATGTGGTGGCTTCCTTTTTTTATTGACAAGGTAGGTCACTACTCAGTTTTTCAATACAATAAACTTCATATTTGTGTGTATTCACCACACACACACACACACACACACATATATATATATATATATCCAAACTGATGCTCTGATATTCTTGCAACTTGATTGTCAACCAAGAACCTGACAATCGAGTTCTAATACATAATTATTTGGACTAAGTCTCTTACTGTTGTGCCATTGATTATGATTACTCTTTTGTCTCAGTCTATAGACATTGAACAATTTAAATTATTGTGTAGATGTTTTTATTTCTAGTTTGTTTTTCTTTTCTCTTAATGTTTACTTGCCCTTTTTTTATTTATCTGTTCTTAATTTCATTTTCATTTCATAGGCTTTGTCTTGGTAGCCCTGCATTTGCAACATTTACCAATACTTTTCTTTGTTTTAGTGTATACATACATACATATATATATATATATATATATATATATATATATATATATATATATATATATATATATATAAGGGGGTGCTAAAAGGTTCTTGGCCTGATTCACTTTCCAAAATCTGACCAAATGATAAAACAGTTTTTTTTAAATTACTCCTTAGTCATGCTGAGAACTTTCAGTACTCCACTATATATACATAACAGTTTTGATTATTATTATTATTATTAAATTTACCATTAGATACTTGATAAATTTACCCTCACAGGATATAATGAAGGACAGAGAAAAGCATTGAGAAACATCCTCATGAGGTTGTATAACTAAATAGCAGAACAGGATCTAGGTGGAATAGTATGAGAACAAATACTGCTTACAGCTACAAAGGATAGAAAGTTGTGGAGAGCCATGATCACTCATGTCATGAAGAGACACAGCACATAAAAGAAGACGTGTATTATAAAATTATTTTAAAAAAGATTAATTTATTCATTTCAGTGCTTCGAATGCTCTCTCAAAATTCACTTTTGAAGACACTGTGTATAGATGTGTGTGTTTACATTGAGGTGAGTATATTTACATTTCAGGTATTTTTTCTTAGATATGTATTTTCTATCATTTCATTATTTTGTGCTGAGTATCTACCAGTTCTAATGCTATTATCGAACTCTCAATGGATGCATCTGCTTCCTTGTTCTTTGCAATCCAATTTGAATATTCTGTTTTAGAATTGCTGGATTATTTGTCTGCAGACTGATATACGGAAATAGAATCAAAATTCAATTTATATTTTCATATGTAAAGTTCAAGACTTGTGTATTTCTGCTCAAACCCAGAAAATTAATTAAATATATACAGCTGGTTGGCTGTTCATGTATGTTTATGCAAATATTATACAAAACTGTGACACCAAATAAATGTTGTTTAATTATTAATATTTACAAGTATCTGTATTTTGGCAAACTTAGTGCTTTTTGCTTAACTGAGATAATTTGAATATTCAACTTCAAAAATCAATTTAAAAAAAAAAAAATGATAGCATTTTGTTATTCATTTCATATCTGGTCTTTTGCGATCCTTGTAAATAAGCAATTGTTTTGTTAGTGGTTTTTATGATTAAATTGCATAGTTATATAAATAAAACCATTTTTTTCTCTGAAAGTGTTAACCATCTAAGGATTTATATCACAGCTTGGGAAGTTAGCAATGTTGATATTTTTAATGGTATATTTTGTAAATCAAACACATAAACATAAATAATTTAATATTATAACATACATTTTATATGAAATAAATTTTTATCACAATGATTAAAACTACTGAACTGTTTGATTTATAGCAATGTTGCTAATACAATTTTATGGTATATGTAATTCTTTTAAGGATTAGGAAAAGAAAAAAGATTTAACTAATAAACAGCTACATTTGTTGTAGAAACTACATTGAATTTCTGAAATATGATAAATATATAATAGGGTTAGTTGGTGGTCACTAACCTTGGAGACAGGCCATTGGAAAAAGGAAAAAGATGGATGTGATAGGATTGTGTGTGTTTTTATTCCTTCAAGAATTGATGAAGCAGCAGTTAACAAAACAGGGAGATTTCTTTGTAGAAGGAGGAGTTTATCCCCACAAAATGAATGAGAATCTTTGACTCTTAGCAAACACATGAAACCTGAAACTACTAATATAATAATAAGCAAGAAGATTGGAGGTCTCACTTAATACTCTCTTTTTCAATGAGTAGCCAGTAAAATTTCCTCCTAAGGTCAATAAAGGCAATCAGTATATGTCAATATATGTTATGCTATTGAATACTACAAGAAAAAGCCTTTCTCATGGTGAAAAAAAATGATTAATTTGATTTTCAGCAAAGAAAGTTCAACTTTGGTATATTGGTTTGAAGAAGGCAATGGAAATTAATGGCACTCAACTAACTTGCACCATTATGGAACAACAACAACAACAACAGCAGTCAACAAATGCCCTTTTGCATTACATGCCTAACCACATGACAATGTCATATAAGCACATTAACAAAAATACATTCCCCCTGTTTTTGAAAAGCAAGAGCTTGTATACGCATGAGATACCAACGATTTCTGAAATAAAACTGCATATAAGCTGCTGAGCTCTCTATAAAAGAGAGCTACAAACAAGTTTTAAATTTTTGTGCATTTTTTGGTTGAGAACAGATGCAACAGGTTTCATTCAGCAAGTTTTCAAAATAGAGTGATAGAAAATCTTATATATTTATCAATGTACACATCATTTTTTTTTGGGGGGGGGTGGCGGGGTATCTTACTTTGCAGAAACCACAAGAATCCATGTCATTATAGAAAATGCAGAACAAGAAAACTAAAATACCAGGCTGTGTTAAAAATTAAAACCAAAGACATAAAAAATGAGCTGCATTGGAATTGCATGCCTGCCTCTACTAGTGATCATAGAGTTATATACACACTCACAAGTCATTTTATTAACTATACTCTTTTACTACTGGGTTGAACCACCTCAGGTCTTCTTTGCAATGGATTCAACAATATTTTGGAAGCACTCTTTCAAAATTTGGGTTCATACTGTTATTATGCCATCCCAAAATTCTAGATTGATTGTATGCATGTCAAGGGTTTGAATCTCTCTTTCCACCATATTATAAAAGTGCTCTATGGGATTGATATATGTATAGCTTTATTGCAAAAAGTGTTTTTTTTTTTTTTGTTGTTTTTTTAGCTGCTGTTGCCTTTCATCAACAAGGGATTTCTGTCAACAGATTGCTACTCAGTAGAATTTCTCTAACTATCACTAGAATCTTAACCTATTCAAGTCTAGATTTAATTGTTATCTTCTCTGCCTATCCATATAAATTACCCCTTAATGTAGCCCTCTACCTTGAGTGGCTTCTAGGCCTTATACAGGATGAACCTTATTGTAAAAAAAAAAAAATAAAAAAAAACTCTGCATGAAATTTCTAGTAGATCTGCAGTTTTTGAAATATTTGCACCCATTTATCTGGCATAATTGACCATGACTCATGTCTCTTAAATCACCTTTTTCATAGTAATGCATGAAGTGAAATTCAGCAGGTTGCCATGATCATGTTCAAATGTCTATATTCATTAAATTGCTGCTCTATTATTGGCTGCTTGGAAATTAGCATAAAAGTATTTGTTCCTGTGTAGTTAATTGAGGGATTATACATATATAGATTATTTGGAATTTTATATAAATGGTGATATCTATTGTCTTTTGAAAACTTCCTTATAAGGAGTAAATTCCATTTAAACATATATTATTTATTGAATACCTATTTGCCCAATACAGAGTTTTCATTTTAATTAAATATGGATGATCAATAATAGAATTATTTTTTAGTTATCTGTTTTGATACACATTACATTCTCCATACTTGATTACCTTTTCCTTGTATTTATATAAAATCTCTTATTACTGAATAATTAGCTTACGTAAATAATGCATAATCAGCACTGAAGAAATGTAGTGAAGGAAAACTAGAATGAGAGAGAGAGAGAGGACATCTTTAGATAAGAATCCTTGTTTTCTTCTGCTTTTTTCTTCTATAGACTTTGATAACAGTTGAACATGTTAGGAATCATAACATCAGTGTAAACTGAATACCAAGGAATCATTGGAAATGGATGATGAATGTAGTGGATTAACAAACTTGTTGTCATTATGTATACAAATGGAATATTATCTGTCCTATGCCCAAATTAATGAGTGCATTAAACTATGTAGAATTTTGCGTAATTATTTGTTTTCTCTTTGACACTTACAGTGACAATAAATGATATATATGAGTCAATTATTGTACAATTCATGCTTCATGTTGCAATTTTCTTTAAGGTTTGTGATATCAATGTATTGGAAATTAGAGAGAGATACTTTGAATAAACAATGATGGAGGCAAAAGTCCTGTCAAAAATAACAGGATACTTTATATTTGATTAGTTACTTTGGCCACTGTACACTATACCCAGGACCAGAGGTAAGTATCCATATGCTCTGGCAAAAGGGTTACACAGAGAAGAAAATCAAATAGTTCTGATTAAACATTGTTTTCTATATATGGATCTACATAAAATCAGATTTTATATGATAAATATACCAAGTGAATTTTTTAGTTGATCATATCTATTTTTATTAGATATACTTAGAATTACTTATTTGATGATGTAGTTGTATATGCTATCCTTGACCATTATAAGAACCAGATCAGGCTGAAAATGAAGTACAGTTGCCGCATTTAGGCCAGAGCTGCCCAGTCCATACTATCAAGTCATGATAGAATTCAAAAGTGTCTCTGAGACCTTGTTGGGGAAGAATTTTTTTTACCAAGCTCCAACCTCTTTTTCACAGGTAAGATGTAGCAAGTCTCTCACTGCTCTATCATTACTTCCACAGAACTGTTCAAACTATATTCCTTGGTTCTGTCAGGTCTAACCTTCATCTCTAGGAACCACCATGCCACTTAAATAGTAGCAAACCACCCACATTCCATCTGTATTGCATTGGTGAGAAGTAAGTTCCATTCAAACAGCTCCTTCTTGCAAACTGCTGCTCTGTGGAACAGACTCCCAAGAGGATGTTTCCTTGATCACTACAATCTTAACCTGTTCAAGTCTAGATTTAATTGTCATCTTCCCCTCCTATCCATATAAATTACTCCTTAATGTAACCCTCTACCTTGAGTGGCCCCTGGGCCTTATACAGGATGAACCTTATTGTAAAAAAAAAAAAAAATTAAATAAATAGATATATTAGTATAGTTATTAGAGGGATGGTGTAGTAATGGATAATGACTCAGACTGAGAAAACAGTTCATTACTTTCATTTACATGCAAATACCATTCAGGAAGGTATGAATCCATCTCTTCTCCCAGTCATAGGTAAATAGCAGGACAAAGTGGGTCCTATAACCTTCAGTGACAATTAGTCATGGAGAAAGACAACTGAATTCAAAACCTCCAACTATGGGTTAAATAGCTTCACCAACCTGAAATTGGCTAAGCGTGGTGAGTGTCGCCATAGCCCTGAAAATATTATCAATCAGAAAAGAGTTCCTCCAACAGTAGTGGGAAGACCCTGAATTTCAATAGTTATTGATATATAGTTTTTTTAAATTTCAGGTATATAAAAATTGCCATGGGTCATAAGAAAGATGTAACCTCAAAAGAGAAACAAGATATTGCAAAGTTATTGGAACATAATGTTGGAGATGAGGAAAAAGGTAAAAAGATAACAAGAAAAACTTCGCCTGAAAAATGTTCCAGAGAGTGATAAGAGAAAAAGTAAGGATATTCTGTTGATTGATCTGAAAAAAAAATATTTGAAGAAACTAATAACAAATGTAAGTTGAGAGAAATTATGCAGAATATTCATAAGACATGAAGGCAAACAAATTACCATCTTTTAAGTAAACATCAAAAATAGAAACATGGAAGTTGAATGAAGAAGTACATGAAAAATTATTTCAAACAGTACTTTTCAGGAATGAATGTATGGCTGGGCTATAGGCTTGCTCTTTCATGGAAATAGTCATCGAGCATGAGTGGAAAGAAATGGAATATTGATTCATATATAATGTAAAATTATAGCTCACTTCAAAGTTGATGATGTTATCAAGATAAATGCAGATAATTATTTTAAATTCATGCACAAGACATTTTTTGAGTGGTACTCATGGTGGAGTAATGGATAGTGGCCCGGACTGAGGAATTGGAGAGCCAAGTTCAAATTCCAATCTAATTCATTACATTCACTTACGTGCTAATACCCTTGGGAAAGGTATGAATCCTCTTCCCCCCCCACCCCAGCTATGCGTAAATAGCAGGACAGACCGGGTTCCACAGCCTTGAGTGGCAACTGCTCTACCGCAGAAAGCAACCTACTGCAGGAAAAAAATCTGCCTCGTCAGTCATGGATCGAAAGATACATGATTGTCTATGCACGTATCACACATGGCACATAACTGATTGACTGGAAACTTTAAGCTGAAGAGTCCATTCTTAGAAAACAACAATCCTTCACCGGCTGCAAAGCTGATTATTGTCCATTTTAATAGAGTACCTTTGAAAGACACAAACTTAATGGAATGGACTCCAGCGTCTCCGGATAGCATCCTAGCAGGAATCTGTGATTCATTATTGATTATGCAAACATTGTTTGCATAATAAAATCTCACACATACTTATTGTAGATGTTTTAATAAGGCTACATATTAGAAGCTGAAACTCAGGATATACTATTTATGAATAGTATGCATTTGTTCTTTTTTTTTTTTTTTTTTTTTTTTTTTTTTAATCATTTCACCCTAAGCGTGACAATAATGTCACTCTATACCCAAGGAGCTATTGGAAGTGAAAGACAATGAGAAGAATTTAGGAGATGGAACTGAAAACCCAATCCTAAAGAGGAAACAAGAACTAAACCTCTACCACTAGTAAAAAAAAAAATTGCCAGATAAATGTAGCACCCTGAATGGTCAACATTCATTCTTTTGGTGGTAAGATCACAGACTTGGACAATGGTATGTGGAATACATAAACCCACTTTTTTCAAATTTGTCAGTCTTGTTTAACAAAATGTGTGTGTGTGTGTGTGTATATATATATATATATATATATATATATATATATATATATGCTACTGAAAAATTTATTTCAGTTGAGCTCTCTGCAGAGGAAGTGTGAGTTTGTAAACAGTGACTATTATGACTAATAATGCAAGACTCTTCGGTAAAGTGAATTGAGTTCTCTTAGTCACTGTGTGTTCATCTAAAAAATAAATACGCCAAAATTCAGCTTCATCCCTGCCGTGCACCAATATCTTAGAGGTAGAATCTCTGACTGACACCAATTCAGCTGAGTTTCGATCATAGCTAGAGGCAACCGGACATCTAGCCACATTGATGAGCTGTGATACAACAAAAGAGTCTATCTGTGGATGACAATATATATATATATAAAAGTGAACATAGAAGTCAACACTTAGAGGCAACAGTCTGTTTCATGCTAGATGCAGTCGTCAGGTCTGATGATTGCATCTAGCACAAAACAGACTGTCACCTCTAAGTGTTGACTTCTATGTTCACTTTTATATTTACACATGCTCTATCTCTGATATTGAGCACTTTATCCCATAAATATAGCACATCTTAAGACTATATATATATATATATATATATATATATATAGTAATATTTTTTATGTGTATAAGCAGATGCAACTTAAGGATATGTAATACATCATTCAAATGAGTATCCTTATATTTGTTGCTTTTATTGTAATGTTTCAGCCATTACACTTGACTCAGAATTGATCTGGCTCAGGTGTATAGATCATCTAGCTGATTTTTTTTCATGGATAGATTTGAGTATCAAAAATTCCTGCAAGTAAAAAGAATCTTACTAAACTTATTAGACTAATTCTGTCTGCAGACACTGAACCTCAGACCTCCTAAAAGAGAAAAAAATGCCAGATGAACTATATACTTGAAAATGTCAGCTAAAATATTTATGATAAAAACAAGAATAACTTATCTCAGGAAATAAAAATGATAATTTTTATTAAAAAAGACTAAACAAATCCTACAAGATGCCTGATATCTGTTAAATGAATTAAATGAATTACACATTTCAATGTTTGATTCTTTGTTGAATATGCACTAAAATCATTTTTCCAATGAAATTTTTAAAACAAGAAATCACTTTATTATTCTTCCCGCCAAAACAGTTATGACCACATTTGTATAAATTCTGAAGGGAAATGGCATAAAATAAAAAAAAAAAAACATGATAATTCGGGAATCTGTAATAAACATTGAAAAAGATTTTGTGTAAATGTTCTCTTAATTGATAATGTGTTTATCTTATTAAGCCAGTGTTGTAACATTTTTGAAAGTGCTCATTAGTGGCTAATCTTTTTCATAAAGATTTTTATTAATTTTTAACTTGTATTTTCTGTCATTTTCATTTGTCATTGCAGCTGTTTGGTGAAATCTTTCTATGGCTGCAGTAAACTGCACAGGTTAAAAATAATGGATAGCAAATTGAAACTCAATAAAAGCTTATTATTTATTTGCAATGCACATTGTTTCATTACTGATCTAGGCTGATGGTCTGAATAGTTTTGAATAATAAAAATTAATATTTGCTGTAAGTTGATGGTCTGAGCAGATACAATGAAAATAGCTAAAATTAAGATCAAAGAAATACTTGTCAAAAATAATGGTTGACAATGTTTTATCTGATAAAATTTAATGTAATATTATCACTTATGCTTGTAGATTAATGATAGTTGCAAAAAGAAAAAACAGCTACAATTAAGACATAAGAATTGCTAGTAAAAATAATGGTTAACAATGTTTTGTCTTCACTATTTACATTATTCAGACTATTGTCCTCAACTTTGTTGCCGTATTTATTACAATGTTTTGGCCGTTGTACGCTCCAGCCTTCTTCAGGTGGTTGGAATGTTGAACTGAACCCTTTATTTCACTCACTGGGTTAGATTGTTCTAGTTCCATATGCCATGTATAATGGATGTCAGTTATCTCCTGTTAATTCCCCTCTCCAAGTTCTCCACTGCCATAACCAGGTATTGAACTCACACTCTTTGGGTCCTGTCACTGGATCTAACTAACGCCTTTATCCACTGTGCTGTGTCTTTGAGGAGTGTACAATGGCCGAAACATAATAAATATGGCGACAAAGATGAGGACAATAGTCCGAATAATATAAATAGTGTACATAATACCTCATCTCAGAAATATAGACAGATGTTTTGTCTTGTATTTAAATTTTTGGTAACATTACTACTAATGGCTGTAGACAATCAGTCTGAGTATTTGCAACAAAACAAGTATTAAAAACAACTAAAATGGAAGAAATATTAGTAAAAAATAATAATGTTTTATAATGGTTCATTTAATAAAAAATATGAAGACAGTATTGTTAAAAAGATTTTTGTTTTGCTAAGGTTATTATAAACATTACTGATTTTTGTTTGACTTTATTTTTTTACAATGTTTAAGAAAGAATTTAAGAACAAAACATTAGTAAAGTCTGTAGAATTACATCTTGGAGAGAATGATGACATAACTTGAAGCTAGCCATTCCAACAGATATCCTTCAGGTGAATTCACTTTCGGTTTTATTGAGAAATCCAAATATAATTAACTGCTTTGTAGGAGTGTTAATAGTTTCCAAGTCTTGACTTCTTAATATTAAAAGTGATAGACATCTGATGAAGGCCAAAAGGCACAATAACTGAAACATTCTGACTAACAACAGCAAAGATGAGGACAATAGACAACATATAAATACTGCAAATAAATTAAATATCATTTATGTCTAATTTTACTTACATATTTTTGAATTCTGACAACAAAATTGATGTAATAACTTTCATTCAATTGTTATTTTAGATATATACATTCATAGGTGTATCGATAATTTTCCACACCCATAGTAAAAATAACTGTTTATTTTACGTAATTTTTTTCTGTATAATCTCATTCCTTGTCAATTATGCCTTATGCCAGATAAAGTTTAGTGAAAGTCTATGTAGATTCATAAACGGATTTATACTTACATATTTAAATTCACCTATGTTAATACAAATATAGCTATAACTGTGTGTATATATATATATTTGTGTATTTAGGCAGCAATCCTTCATTTACGCATGTTTCATTAAAAATGACAGGCAAGGTACTATGATTAAGCTTTTTATTTAATTTTTCTTGTGTTTGAATAAGTGTTTTCTTTTTTGGATACAGTGTGTGTAGAAACTGTCCAAATGTCCTGTAATTCCAAGTACTTTTAGTCATTTATTTTTTCAATTTAATTGGATGTGTGCATTGTGTGTATGTTTTTAGTGTTTTATATATATATATATATATATATATATATATAAAAGGAAAAATTCTTGAGTGTGTCACTATGATCTCTTATCAAAATATAAATCTATGCCACAGATGTTTTTCAAATATCTCCATTCCTGAAAGAATTACTCCTATCACAAGCCTCCCTAATTTACCAGGACTTTTCAGTTAACCAGGAGGAATACTCATGAGTGTTTCTTAAATTTAAAAATTTTGAAAAACTAACAACTTTTATTCTTGTTTAAAAATACTTGTTGCAAGATGAAATCCTCACTTTTGCCCTGATAAAGTATGTCTGAGAATGAAATGTTTTGGCTCAGATAAGTTTTCATTTTGTCTTTATTTATATTGTACTTTTACAGATATATTGTACAGTGGGGAAAATAAATATTTCATCCCTTGCTGATTTTCTGAGTTTGCCACCTTACAAAAATGGGAACGATCTATAATTTCCATTGTATATCCTCTTGAAAGTGAGAGAGAGAATATAAAAAAGAAATTCTAGAAAATCACATTATATTAATATTTGAATATATTTATTTCTTTTTTATTGAAAAAAAATAAGTATTAGGTTGGTGCGTAAATAATGTCGTTTTCTCACATAGTAACATATGTGAGAAAACGACATTATTTTTGCGCCAACCTAATATTTCACCCCATAGCAAAACATAACTCAGTATTTGGTGAAGAAACCCTTTTTGGCAAGCACAGCAGCCAGACATTCCCTGTAGTTGGTTACCAACTTTTTACAGATCCCAGGGGGCATTTTGGCCCACTCTCCTTTGCAGATCCTCTCCAAATCCTTAAGGTTTGTAGGTTGTCATTAGGCAACACGAAGCTTTAGCTCTCTCCACATATTCTCTAAAGGATTAACTCAGAAAATCAGCAGGGAATGAAATACTTATTTTTCCTTCTGTAGATAAAGCTAAGTTTTTTTGTTTTTTTTACATATATATGATAGAAATATAGTTTTAAGGTATGCTATATTTATGAGTAAAAGTGCTCAATATGAGATACAGAGTGTATATAAATATAAAAGCAGACACTGAGGTCATAATCAGGTGACAACAGTCTGTTTTTAACAGACTATATATGCCGGTCAGTAGTGCATTATGGGTAAGAAGGGCTATTGTAATGTCCTAACAATTACAGGATAGGCAATAAGTTATATTTCAAATCAGCATTAACTCTGCTAACAAAGAAATATTCCAACAACACAGTAGCTTTTATAATGCTGCCCTAAAAAATAATGGATACAAGAATGCAAACATTAATTGTAGAAACAATTGTACTAACCTGAAGAAAAAAAACAGGAAAAGAAAAATCATTTGGTATACCCCTCTGTTCAACCAAATGGTTAGTATTAAACTAGGAGAGAAATTTCTAGCTTTAATTGAAAAACACTTCCCTACCAATAGTAGACTTAGTAATATATTTAATAAGAACACCCTAAAATTGAGTTACAGCTGCACTGAAAATCTAGAAAGTATAATAAAAAAATACAATAATAAAATCCTGAACAAACCCCCATACCTGAATAGTATTAATAAAAACCCTACACTTAAATGAGATAAAAACAGTGAAAAATTATGTGATTGTAGAAACCCAAAAGACTGCCCATTGGAAAATAAATGCTGCATCAAATCTGTGGTATACCAATGTAATATCTCCTCCATTGAGAGTCCTAATATTAATATGATATACATTGTGTCTACGAAGAATGAATTTAAAGTGAGTTGGAGGCAGCATAAGTGCTCTTTCAACAATATAAATAAAAGAAATCAGACATCTCTATCTAAATATTTTTGGCATTTGAAGGAAATGAATAAAACACCAAAAGTAAAATGGAAAATTATAGACAAAACTAGAACTTGTAAAACTTGGGATGACCCATGCCCTTTATGCCTACATGAAAAACTACACATTATTAAGTTTCTAAATAATAAAAATATATTAAACAATAGACATGAGTTAACGGTTTTTTGCCGGCATCATCAAATCTTTGCATTGAATAATTAGCATAAAAACAAACAAACAATAAAATAATTTTTAAAATCCATAGTCCTAAAAAATAGTTTAAATACCCTACAAAAAAAGATAACCCTTTATGAAGTCATCAAAAAACAAATGTTATGGCAGTTTTTTTTATATACACAAAACCCTTTCAGAAAAAAAAAAAATAAAAAAAAAAAAAATAAATCTCCATAGACACGTAAACCAGACTAGGCGAAATCATCTTCCGTTTTAAAGTTAGACACCCCAACCTTACCCTGACTTGACATCTATGAATGTAACTCTATACTGATACAAATTATTAACACCCTACACCCCTTTATATTTAAACAGTCACTCTAGCCGTTACCATGGAAATTTTGATTTCAATAATGAATATGCTATTAAAACACGTAAATTTCAGAAATAAGTTATTCCAAAAAAATTTCATTTGAAGATGGAACAGAGCTTACTTTAATTCAATTTAATTCAAATAATTATATTGAAGTTTTCAGCTCTTGTTTTGAAACATGAGAACTCTTATGTAGCGTGTTGGAATCATATTTTTAAATAAATAATTATATTTATATATATATGGTGTGATGGGTAAATTGTCGCCATTATATATTTTTCATTTTGCACATGCATGTTGTTTGTTTTTGATTTTGTCAACTGTATTGTATAGTTGGGCAGTATTTGTTAGAAAAAGAGCACCATGACACAATTCACTCCACCAGAAATTTGGAAATGGCCATGGTGTACTGCTTGGCATTCAGGCCGGAATTTCCAATACAAACATTTCAGAGTGTTTGGGTGTCAATCTAAGGAAAGTGCATAGGATTTGGAAAGAGTTGGATGAGTCTAATGGTCAGTACAAAGGTATGACAACTTGGAAAACTCATTCTGAGCTTTCTAAACCAGCTGCAGAGAGGGTTACTTTTACAAAATTTTGCATCAAGCTCAGCGAATATAATCCAAAGAATTTTGAAATGCTTGATTAATGTAAGCTGAATAAATTGGAGGGATATATATTAGGTTGGTGCAAAAATAATGACGTTTTTTGACGTTAAAAAATACGTCAAAAAACGTCATTATTTTTGCACCAACCTAATAGATTGTATATCTGGGCAGCAATCTTTTTTTTTTTTATACACGTTTCCTTGCATGTGATAGACAATGAAAATTTTACAAGCTTTTTATTGTTTTTCTAATGTTTTTGTAGGAACTGTCCAAAGCTTCTACACTCTCTTCATCCATGTAAAAGAAAACGAGAAATACTTGATAAAGTTTGGTTTACAGCATAACAACCTCAATGGATTATTTAATGCCAACAAAATTTTTATTGCAGGTAATGTTTTTCTTCTAAAATCTATTTTAGGGAATGTTTTTCCTTGAAGAAATCTATAGCTGGTCATATTTTTTCCAAAGAATGTATAGCTGTTTGTATTGCTGGTATTTTTTTTAAAGTATTGCTGATAATAATTTTTCCTTCAAAAATTATTGCTGTTAATAAATTTTTTTTATTACAAAGTATTTCTGGTATTAAAACCTATTTTTACACAAGTTTGGGTGTTAACTATTTGCTCATAGCTGGGACCCTAACAGGTGCTACCACCCTTGGTCAGGTTGGACCTGGGAACACCAGCAATTAAGAGGTGGTTCCACGCTCCCTTAAACCTCCTGATCAGAGGCCTTGCTGCTGGACGTAGTTTATCGTCTTACCCAGAATACAGATATAGTTTATCGTCATACCCAGAACAGGAGAAATACTTGGTAAAAACTTATAAAATTTTCTTTATCTGTTACATTCAATTATATATAGAGAAAGAGAGGAAAAAATGTGAAAATCCATATGAATTGAGTTAAGAATAAAGATCATCTGCAAATCTAATAATTGAATTGTAAATATGATCAGAGGGACATGGACAGAAAAACTTTTGTACAAGATGTTTTAGATGTTTAATAAGAAATGTAAAATACATAAAACAAGTTGAGTTTAGTTTTTAATGCCAAAATGGTTCCCTAGAAAATCAGCATTCAAAATCCTGGTTTTTACCTGGCTTTGAACCTCTAGCATCAGTATCATTTTTTTTTCCCTTGGGTGCAGGATAAAATTTTCAAATTAGACTCTTAATTTATTCACCAAACCAAACGTTTTTAAACTTTAATATGCAAATTTCAGTAATGAGGAAATATTTTTCAACCATCTTGTATGACTATGACTCTTTGTGTATCTCATGTGGGGAAGATAACAACACCACTAGAGAGGCAGGTTGAAGGAGAAAACATCAAGATGGTCAACTCTGCTACAGTTCAACGGAAAAAAAAAAATCCAAAATGTTGTATTTCCTCTAGGGTAAAATGTTTCTTCAAACTGTTTTAGACATAACAGTAAAAGTCTGGGATATTTTTTTGTAAAGAAAAACAAGTTTGAGAGATTTTGTGGCAATCATGGTTAATTTTAAAACTAATATAAAAAAAAAGCAGAACAAGTTATTAAAAAAAAAACTTACTGATAAGCCTGAGGAATTATTTTTCCTATGCAGTATTTTAACAGCAAAGATACTGTAGATTTTATATGTATCAAACTGTCTTGAAGAAAGAAACCATAAACCTCATTTAATATTATGCAGCTTGATTATCTTAATCTCAGTATCTACAAACCTCGTATTTCTGTGTCTGTGTTGGTTTCTTCTGTGATGAACAAGTCTATATCATTAAATGAAAACAAAACATACTTGCATCAATCAGGTTTTTTTCTTTACATCCTTATTGCTGTGGGTTGGAACAACCATGACCAATTGTTATGGTTTTGAATTCAGCATTTTCCTTCTCTGAAACTGATTGCCAACCACAGCTAGAGAGCCCAGTCTGCCCTGATATTTAATCCATAGCTGGCAAGAAAAAAGATGGATTCATGCCTTTTTCAGAGATTAGCTAATCTCAAAAATCTTTTCTTTTCATCTTTTCTTTTGCTATTCAAGAACTCTTGAAAGCAACCTTTTAATCATGAACCTTGTTCCATCAGGTGGCTTAATCATATATATATAATGATGTATATTTTTATATATCAGAAACAATATTGTAGAAAAATGTATGTTAAAGTAGAAAAATTTCCTTATGATGTGTTTCATCCTTTAGGACTTCTTCAAAGTAAATTTTTTATGTTGGTGCATTTTTCAACATAAAATTTGTTGCTACTAGATCTAAAGCAATAAAAGACTTGGTTGATACAAAAAACAATAAGCTAAAACTTGAAGAAGGAATTTACTCGATCACTTGTAATGATTGTCCCAAAAATACATAAGAGTAACTTCAAAGAATCTAAATAAAAGATTATATGAACACAAAAGAGACATTTTACAAAACAATACATCAAATGCGTTGGTTGCCCACCATAAAGAGACTCACCACAATTTTGAGATAAAAAAAATGCTACTCTGATCAAAGAATAAAACAATTCACTTCCATGAAAATGTCTAGAAGTGCTTTGATTGCAAGGTCATCCACAGTAAATTTGCCCCTAGGCTCTTCCAACATCTTCCCATTGCTGGCAGAAGTTTTATCATCACAGTGGTGGGGGGATACTTAATAACAAAAGTGCTGGAAAGAAAAAGAATCTAAATGAAATCAGCTAGATTTAAAAAAAAATAAAATTGCAACACCCCTTGTTCGTTTGCATGTGTAGTCACACAAACATAACAAATTTAGTCCAATAAAATCCTAATGGCTGAAATGTGTCGCAAGTAAACTTTTCCCACTTTGTCATACATTTTCCCCAATATATATATATATATATATATATATATTCAAACATGTTTAGTTAAATAATATAGACATACTATGTCTGTTTATTTTTGTTTTATTCTTTTTCATGTCCATGAATCAATTTCTTGGTAGCCATAGAAAATTGATTAAGAAAAATACCAAAATTTTCTTTCAAATAATTTTATTTTTCCCAAATATTTTCAGTTTCATCTGACACAACCTTCAGGAGATATATTGTCTGTTCTGTAAATTCAAAACATTTTTTACTGTTCATTTTACTGCATTTTTTTGTTCATCCAAGGGTGGCAAATTATGTATTTCCTTATTTATTTATATATCTATATATAAAACATTGCTGCCTTTCATGGAGAAAAAATAAACTTTGTGAATTTGAAATTGATATAGAATGATAAAAAAAAATGGTAAAAATGAAGAGTAAAATGTTTTGAATTTACAGAAATATGTATACACATACAATTTAACCCCCTGAAGACAGTGTCAGAGGAGAGTGAATGTACTTGAGGAAATAAAATTGTTATTTTTCTTAATCAATTTTCTAATGCTACCAAGAAATTGATTCATGAACTTGAAAGGATTAAAACAAAAATAAACAGAGATATTATGTCTAAATTATTTAATCTGAGTAATATACATATATATATATATATATATATATATATATATATATATATATATATATATATATATTCCTTAAATCATTGCAACCATCAAGAGATCTTTCCATACTGGAACTATTTTGAAATTATACCAATTTTAAGGTAAATTTAAGTTAAATATTATGTCATATTGTATAGAGTATTGTGAGACAGGAGGATTTCTTTGGTAACAAAGAAAAGAATATTGAACTGTTAGATGACATCTCTCCTTCTTTATGGCAACGAATGTTGGACAATTTCCTCAAAGATGAAGAGGAGACTTGAGGTGACATATGTGGTTCTACAGAAAGAAGCTAAGGATATCATGGACCAAGCCCGTAAGCAATGGTGAGGTCTTAGAGAGGATGCAAACAAGGAGGAGGCTTATACTTAACATCAGGAAGAGGCAGCTGAAGTTTTTGAGACACATAATGAGAAAGGAGGGTCTGGAGAATCTGATACTCACAGGTTGAATAGAGGGAAAGAGAGACAAAGGGAAACAATGCATGACATACCTAGTGGCCTTAAGAAAGTGGTTGACAGAACATGGTCTGTGGGGAAGTAGCAAAGGAACAAAACTTATTGAGAGCTATCAAGGGATAGGAGGAAGTAGAGAGCCATGGCCACTTACATCCTGAAAGGACACGGCACACGAAAAGAATTGGAATGTTGTGGCTCTATAGCAGTCATTTAAAACAAAAGCAAGTTCTTTTGGTACAAGATGCAAGTGTGTCTCACCCAAAACTTTCTCGAGATTCCCATAGTACACAAAGAAGTGATTAACTAAAAAATTTATGATTAAATAAAGAATCTAATTAACAAATTGAAGCATGTGGAATCATAAAAACAGTTTCAAAAAACTAAATACTACCATGTAATTGTTATTTACAATTGAAGTTAAAATGTATAAGTTCACAGCATCATATTTTGCATAACGTTAGGGAAATCTTAGAAATGTATATGACGTTTACTCAATTGTTTACTGCTGTACAATCAATCAAATGAAGCACATCATAAACAAACCTTGGAAAATGGGTTTCAAATTGAGTTCAAGAAACAAAAATTGATTGGTGTTTAATGTCTTTCTCTTCTTTCAGAGTATAGAAAAAAGTCATCTTTAGATAAGATAGTGACAAGGAAAAATGGCTTTATTACAAGAATTCAAAATAAAGAAAACTATG
The DNA here is from genome assembly GCA_963932145.1 of Acanthosepion lycidas. NCBI lineage: Eukaryota > Metazoa > Mollusca > Cephalopoda > Sepiida > Sepiidae > Acanthosepion > Acanthosepion lycidas. Next base: position 10,034,127 of record OZ010585.1, on the reverse strand, counting down.
TCTGGATCTTCGACAGAATTTAACATGTAGCTAACCAAAATCTGTTCATCTTTTTCTGAATCAACATATTGGCAATGAATTTTAACAACTTAATAGGAATTAAAGAAAAGAATAAATTTGAACAATATAGATGAGTGACAAACATCAAAAAGTTTGAATTTTATATTTACATATGTCAACATTAAAAGTGCTTCAGGCAAATTAAAATTAATCAAGGAAGGTAATGTTAATCTCCAAAATTATCTTGAGATGATTCATGCTTAAACTGATGTCTTTCTCTTCTTACTCAGCATAGGAAGGAAAAGCCATTTTTGGAGAAGCCTGACACTAGCAATGATAAATGGATTCATAACAAGAATCCAAAAATAAACAAAATTAAGTCTAGATCCGGGATAACCTTCAACGTTTCAACCTGAACAATATCTAATCTACATATAAAATTCTGTAACTTCTGTCTGTCACACCCTCTAAAATAGCCATTTACTGACTGATCAAAACCAAATTTGAGGGAGAATTGCAAACAGGTAATGCCAATGAATGTCAAATGTTTCCTTGTAGGGAAATGTCTAATATTACCATTACTGAACTTTTTGCAAGGCATAGTATCTTTGTATATACATATTTAATATTCAAAGCACAGAGATAAACTTCATAAAACTCTTTATCCAGATGATTTATTCACACCATTTTTGAAAACATAGAAAATCTGAAATAATCAAAAATAGAATTACAGAAAATACTTTCATGGTAATTGCTCGGATGAGCTGTTTTCACTGGTCCCCAGACTTCATGAATTTAAGCGTTCTACTAGGCTGGCATCTTGCTCACACCCTTTCACTGTCATTACTGTTAAATGTAGCTGTCTCTTCTACTCCAATAGCTTCATGTCTCACACTTCTCGTCTGTGGAACTCCCTCCCCTTTTCCTGTTTCCCTGATAGCTATAATCTCCAACTATTCAAATGTAATGTCAATCAACATCTCCAGATGTCTTGATCTATCCCCTATCATTCTCTTCATCATTTCCTCTATAACTCCTATTTACTCTTGCTCCAACTCTCTGTAACCCCTTGCATGCTAGTGGCTCCCCACTTTGCTTAGGGTGAAACGCTTAAAAAAAAAAAAAAAAAAATTTTTTTGTTCATTTACTTTCAAGCCATAATCAGCATTGCGTGCTGAGAGCATTTGTATCTGGTTTTGTCCTTTGGAATTTCTCTCACGCAGTCACTTCCCTTGTATATGTACATTGATGCCAAAGTCGACAATAATAAAGCTGTGTAAGCACAGATGTCACAACAACACATGAGCAGATATATACAGAGTGTCTCATATGCAGGAACATATGTAAAGTGAATGGGACTGAAGTGATCATCTTTGATCTATAATGACAGGATTAAAAAGAAATAAACTAAGAACCTTTGTAGAAAATGATACTTGATGAAGACAACGGCTGTTTCTGAAACTTTCCTGTTCATTCTTACGTAGGTATAAAGACCTTTGAAAGCTGTGAGTGTAGACGAATATCATGATCATATGAGTAGTTAATTATCCAGACATTCAGAAACTTAAAACTGTCTATATGTATATGGTGGAGTACTCTTCTGTAAATTTCAACATATAAGATGCTAACCCTACAGTTTAGAACTGAACAACTATATACCCACATGGATATTTTGATTATGGTGGTAAAGTCATGTTTAAAGAAAATGACACTTTTTTTTGAAGAAATGATAACAGACAAAGTCCAGTGTGTCACAAAATCCAAACACTACTAGACTGGTTGTCACATCAAGGCAAGGAAGTCCAGTCAGCCCTACTATTTAACCTATAGCTGGAAGAAGATGAATTTATATTGTTTCCAAAGGTATTAGTGTAAAGCGAATAAAAGAGAATTGATTGGAATTTGAACAAAAGGTTTGGCAATTTTATAACAAAATATATATTAGGTAAGTGAGTTATCTCCCTTGGTCAACTGCACTCTCTAGAGATCACGTATAGCATACTTGCTTGGTCAATACACCTTTTCAAACCAACCAATTGCTAGTCAGAATATGTTGGCGCCAATTATCAAAGAACACTATTCCCTTTTGTTTCTCTCTCTCTTTTCTGTCAAGATCTGCTAGGGGCAGGATGCTAAAATCGTTTCTGCTTTAATACTGGCAGTTATGACAGCCACAACACCAAGGACTTCAGTTAAGTGGACTTATAGTGTTTCATTATATAATATATAACCACAAAAAGAACAATTTGTTTGCAACAAGAACTATTATTTCAAACAGTATTTGTATAAACAAATAATATTCCTTTAAACTTTCAATTTGTGTTCCATATTCTTCCTGTATTGATTAATATTTGCGACCTAAATAGCCATAATATCACTTTTTTTCACTACCCGATAAATGTTACACTATCCACATATATTAGTAGTTGTTGTTGTGTGTTTATTTACACATTCATATTTTACAACATTTTCCTCTCATATATAATGGCTGGCTACTCTCATTTTCTGCTAGGATGGCTAGCCAATTCCTGGCTAGGACTGATAACATTATAGACCCTTATTTTGATTTTGTTGAGAATTTCGAGACATATAGCAGAAACACCAGACCAGATATGGCGACAATATTCCATACACAGACAAATGCTAGATTTATAAACATGCAAGACGAATTCTTGTGAAAAAAATTTGTCTGGCACAAGACAGTGAATCATAAAAAGTCTCAGGTTCTGTTAAGGTTTTTCATTATTCAATATATATTCGGATTAGTATTTTTTATATTTGGTAATTTTATCAAAATATTTCAGCTGAAGTCTTCTTTGCTTTTCTTCCTCTTAATACCAAAGAATGTATTCTCATAAATTTATTGTAAACAGAATTGAGTGCAGGATTTTAACAGCATATAGAAATGTTAAGGTGAAAAGAATTTCTCCCCTATTAGGAGTCAATATAAGTTTAATTCCATGACAAACAAAAATCAGGCTTTCCAGTATGTTTCATGCAACAGACTTTGAAACTTGGCTTCATAAACTTGGAAAACTATAATGTTCTTATTACTGAAGAGTTGAAAAGAGTAATAATACAACCACATTGAAAATCAACCAGATGGTAACATTTATCCAAGAAAAGTTGAAGATCATTCTAGACAAAAGATTACAAAAAAACAATTCTTGTAATGAATCTATTTCTATTACACTCCTCTTGTTTGACTGAACAAGTTTATCCTTCAAATTATAAGTTATAAATTACTTACTTCTATATTTATTTTTGTTAGACAGTTGTGCGCATATGAAAGTGGATTTATGTCATGTATGCAATTAGTTGAAAGACCTGAAGAGCCCCAAGAAAATATACTCTTTAAAAACTTAAAAGGAGTAAGCTCCCTTTATGAGCACAAGCTAATAAAATATGATGAATGATTTCAGATTAAAACTCTCTCATACTGCAAAAGATATTAAAAATATCCTGATCTTTGTTTATTTTTTTTTAATGTTTAGTTAAAGTTACAATGAGTGATACTTATAAGTTGAGGAACTTTTAACATTAAATCCATTTTTAAAGTGGGGGTCATCAGTACTAGACTCATGCGAACACAACAGATGAAAGCAAAAAGTAATAATGCATCAGCAACTGTCTACAGATGAAGATAATTAAAAATGCTATTGGCCAATTAATGATTTCCTGCTGTGTGAACTTGAATCTCAGTAGAGACATTCACTTAACTTTCTTTCTAAATGATTTATACCCAGTTCTATAAGTGAAATCAATATTAGTTGACTTTATACACACTTGCTACAGGGTGGAGACGTTTCCCAGAGAGAAAGTGATGTAATGGTCACAAAAGGGCCCAGTATATGTGTCACCAGGCTTAGAAACCTTGCTACTTAGTACTAGTAGTAGTAGTAGTAAGAGTGCTTGCTACCACTAGACCCTTTAGGAATTAAGGAAGTTACCATATGTTCCTTCTTCTTTAGCTACTGCAGGTCTATGAGGCCAAATGGTAAATATCTGCTCCTGAAAATTCTGAAATTATTCTCTAACACAGCAGGTGTCCCTTTATTGTTTGTTGGAGTTTTTTTTCCAAACAGTTGTTCTTGTTTCTGTTTGAAAAGTGTTTTCATGGTTTGTGTATTTCTTTGAAATATATTTTGTTTGTCCATTTCCCTTGAAATATTTTAGATGTTGCCATCATTTATAATTTTCATTTCCTTGAAATGTATTTTGTTTGTTCATGACCTTCATATTATGCTGTTGTTTTTTTTTATTTCTAATTTGCACAGTGTCTTTCCTAAATAAAAGGATAACATTTATATGAAGCATGGACATTATAAGTTCTTTGCTAAGAATTTCTCACACTTCTTGCCAGTGAAATACTCTTCCAGCTTTATTTATATATATATATATATATATATATATATGAGAGAGAGAGAGAGATTTAAATAATACTAATGAAAGCATCTTAGTACTATTTGGTCAATCCTTTTTTAGATATATATTACTGGCAAATTTTTTATTATTATTAATACTAATCCAAACTTTTATATAAATATATATATATATATAAATTAAATAATTAAGAAAGAGACAACCTTAAGGCTCCATGACTATAATTTATTTCCCCCGAAAATATATTTTTCCTGGTTCATCAGGCCACATCTCTAGTTTTATTTATATATATATATATGTGTGTGTGTGTATATAACCACTTCAGCATTGATTAAAGCCTTGAATACTTTGCTGAAATGCAGTAGGAAACTAATAGGATGATAGAGGGGTCAGAAGATTCTCCAGAGTTTAAAAAGAAAACAGGACAGGAACTACAGCAAGCAAGAAGCAGTGAGGCGATGATTGTAGAGTTTGGAAGGAGCTGGAGCCAGCTTGAGAGCACATTTCTTTAGGATGATGGCTGGAATCCCATCACTTCTGCTTGTCTTATGGGAGTCTAATTTAGAAATAATGTCTAAGACCTGTGATGTGGTTATGTGTATATCACTCAGTAGAGCCTTTGTTCTAGGAGGAAAATCAGGTTTGGGTACCCCAGTTGAATTGAATTTTTAGTTGAAAGAGAATTTCTGAGCAAATTGAGGATTTGCTCTTCCTCAGCACACTCTTGCAGAGCTGCCAATAATCTCTAGAACCGAACTTGGGAGATGCTATACAATGTTTCATTTTATCAGCAAACAATAACTTCACTTCTTTGGACATGCTTGCACTCGTTATGAGCAGAGACAAAGAGATGTCTGTTGCAAACTGAAATGTCGCTATGGTACTGCTGAAAGAAGTGATTTCTGTTGGATATATCGGTATGCAGGTGAGAACCAAGGAGATGAATACTGTTTTCTCTTGGTATTTCCTTGCTGGAATAAAAGCATTGATGCTAGCTTTCACCCAGGAGAAGGGAGAACTCAGATATGCATTTATAAACAGGATGATTAAAAACTACATTCCAAGGGATGTTATGAAGGAAGTCATGAAACGAGTCCCAATCTACACATTGATAACAAAACCTGTCTATTAAATCTACATATATGCACACACATGGATACCCACAAAGGTAACTCTGTAATAAATTAGAGGAATTACTTTCAATGGGAACAACAAAAACACAGTATGACAACAACACCACAACCACCACCAATGGAGAGAATAATTTTTCATATAGTCACATCCAATAGCTAAGCATTTTCAACACACTCTTCATTTTGCGGGTTGACAGCTGTGTATGTCTGCATGGCATGTAGTTTGTCATACACATCACTGCCGATAAAATGTATTACCCATCACTTTGTCTGAACATTGGGTGTGAGCACAGCTACGTAAATTGTTCAGCAAGCATCAGTGAATGTCAATGAGTGCAAATTTTCTGCTGGAGGAATTCAATACCATACATTTGTTTTGTACACACTTTCATATCAGATGTAATTTTGCCAGACTACTGCTCATCTTTTAGAAGGCATTTTTTTGCTAATCTGTGTTCAGATTTTTGGAATTTCTAATTTCCACGGTCTCTTTTAAAGTAGTTATTCAATTTTCAAAAAGTTAAATGCAATATCAGTCATTATCTTCTGTCTTAATTCCTGTTCTTCTATTGTCCTCTTTCCTTAATAGTATATTTTCTAATGTTTAGTAACACCTAGCATCTGAGTGGCTTTATTGTCTTGCTTGGGATGAAATAATAAAAAACGTACCATACCTGCTGATTGCAATCTCACAAAGAGCACTAGCAAGTATGATTATTAAATTCAGTTGATACCTTCTGTTCAAATTTCCTAAATTTTACAAGGGTGTGTTTATGTGTGCAAGTAATCAAAAAATAACAGGAGAGAGAACAGAAACAATAACATTGTAAGCATGCACTTAATTACAGCTAAGTCCATTGTATTTTCTGATTGTCATGAATTTATAAATGATATTGTGTTTATGAAAAATAGCAAACAAAAAATGTATAGGATAATTGTGAAATAAGATTGCTTAATAATAAATGAATTCTGATGTGAAATTCATAAATATAGGAAAACAGGTGTCAAGTAAATAGCAAAATTATATATACAAATACATCAATTGTTTATTAGTGTGTAGAAATGCAAACGTGATATCTAGAGACATATATTTCTACAGCTTTCATTTGGCCAAATTATTTAAAATTTAAAATATGAAAAATTTGACATCTCTTCAGAGGTCAACCAATAAATTTATGTTTATCCTTAATACAAAAGATAAATTTTGTGATAAGCCTTAAAAGAAGAGACAACTTGTGCTTGGAAAAATTCCATTGTTCATTAGGAATAATACAAAAAGTAATTCCCATATTTTAATAATGTAAAGAGAATAATAATTTTTAAGCATAGTTATTCTTTGCAATTCTCCCATATAGTAAATATCACCTGTTGATTATTTATAACACATATCATAGTAAATGCTATACAAGTAATTATTATATCATAACAAAAAACATTTTTGCAGGAAATTGATACCTACGAAAGAAATTGCACTAAAGAATTTTCTGGTCAAACTCTTCATTGCCATTAGCAAGGAGGATTGGAGAAAATTCTTATATGAAAAGTATTTGTTTACAGTCTACAGAAATGGATATATTTGTGAAAACAACAGCAGAATGGTAATAATTTGCAACACAAAAATGTTTTACTAAAAACACATCAATTTTAAAAATCTATCAAATATTAACCTATAATTAGGTTTTAATAAAACAAAATGGTACTGACTTAATATAGGGCAATTTTATTTTTTTTAAAGAAGTTTCCATTTCAAATCTTATAAAAAAAAACCAAAAAAAAAACAATGGGTGTATACAACACAAGTAGTGAACAAGAGATCAATAGTGATAACAATAGTAATATTAGCCATTTCCTTATAAGGAAATATTCTGCATTTATTGAATGAGCAGCTCGTTCTAATTTTGGTCAAAATTTATAAAATCTTAAAAGCAATTTTTTTGAAAAATATGTTTCTCAAGTCCAATAACTGTTATTGCTCTTTCCATTATTGATGGGTTTTTCCTTTCTAACCTTTTGATTGAAGTCATGTGGAACATCAATATCTTCATTATGTCATTATTTTCTTTTTGAATTACATGTGTTACCCATTAACAGGAAGCTACTGAAAACCATATCAACATATCCTATTTACGTGAGTTTAGCAGAGTACATAGTAGATGGCAAATTTAAGTTTTAATTTGCGGAACTTTTTCTGAAATAGTTTTAATCCCTTATTTGGTTGGATTCTCAAATATAAAATGTTAAGATTTATGCTCTGGAAAAATTCATAATATTGATGAAAAACAGATATTACTATTACCTTTAATTTCAAGAATTTTATAAATGATATTTTATATAAAATCTATTTTTCTCTAATTTTTACTTTGACTAATATGTTGGACTTTCACCAATGTACACAGTTAAATACCTGTAGTAATGAAGCTATTCCCAGTTTGTTAATAGTTTGGCATGGGTCTTTACTTATTATGATCAAATTGTATAAACAAAGTTTAGACACCTCTTGAGAAAATGTTAGGTTCCTAAATCGTAAGGTGATTATGCGGAAATATTAAAGTGAGTATTTGTTCAGTGTAAGTGACATTATTATGTACATTATATGTAGATAGGTATAAACAAACAAACAAAAAAAAGATTTGTTATACTCCTTTATGTTCGAGACAAAGATATCTTTTTTTATAAACACTTTCAAATTTGTAGCATCTCTAGCACTAATTTGACCAATCCATTCTTTGTATTTAATCAATTGTGATTTACCTTGCTGGACTAAAATTATAGGCCAAGTTGCATCCTTTTCATCATCCTATTGAAGCCTGTTGTTGATTGGACGATATTTGAACAGCAAACAATGGATGATGCTATGGGGAAATAATTCAGTTTACTGTTATTCTTTAGACTTACAGTGAAAAAAAATGCCTCATCAATCAACACTGTTAAATCTTATTTCTGAAACCCTTTCACTTCATATATGTATACTAGTGCATTTAACCCAAATCACAGGGTATCTTTGATAAGATAATAATTTTTATTAATTAGAGGACATTTATTTAGCAAACTTTAATAACATGAGTTTAAACAACCATTCATTCAGAAAAATGAGGTTAAATTCAAATAAATTTAGAAAGAGAAAAAAGCAACAAAAATTTCAAAAAAATAAAGTGATGGTCTATTAAAATCATTTATTTTTAAGTCATAATGTGAATCTTGAGAAATTAATTGCTATTTTAAGCATACTTTCTTGGCAAATGTGACAAATTTATGCTGTCGTGTATTCAAAAACACTTTTGCATTCCATACCAAGTTTCAAAGATTCCTCATGGGTGCCAAAAAAATAATTGTCTGGGTTATATATAATGTTTAGTATAAAGAAAGAATGAAGAAATATTAGGTTTGGGAGTGTCAGGTAGCCCAAGGAAGTAATTCTTTGAATAGCAACCAGCACTGCATTCCAAGACTAGCTTTCAGCTAGTTACCAAACAAATAGCTTGTTTATTTCATTTCATTCAGGTAAGATAAAGAAGAAAAAGAAGAATGCAAAAGGAGGGAAACACCTGATGATTGTGAGAATTGAACAGGTGTTACAATGAAAATTGCAGACACTGTTTCAATTGTACAGACTCCCTCTGCTAGCAACCGCTGATACTGGTGCTTTTTATCTCTGAAAATGAAGTTTGGAAAAAGAATATTCTTTCATTTTATCAGATTCACAAGAATAGATACCACCCACCCCCAGCAGGTTTCTGGATTTTACTAAAAACATTTTCTGTCTAGCGATGCATCAATAGACTTTTTTTTGAATTGGAATTATTCATTTAGTGCTGACCTACAGTTATTAATGAACTAAAAGAATCTGTTTCCAAATGGAGAAAGGTTCTAGAGTTTGGCTTAGATGTAACAGGAAGGGGCTAAAAGGTTGTTCTTCTGTTTGATTACAAAACAAAGGATGCTAGTGAGCAAGCATAATTTTAGAAATCAGAAAAAGTGACTTTACATTTGATGTAATGCAATAACCGGTCACCCCCGTGAATGATTACACTATAGGTAGTAAGTACCTATAAAGTCTACTGTCTACGAGAGACTTGGAGAGGGAGTGAGAGAGACGACGCAAGCACGTCCGACTTTCCAGTTAGTGGCACTCACTACTAGATTCACTTGTGTGTATAACTTTACTGTATTTCATATTGTACTGGTTGTGTACAATAAACCTTTCTTCTAGTATCCACTTGGTGTTAAGTATTTATTCTCTTAGCATGGAATATAACAATATTATACTAGTAAAATCTTCAATGTCCATGTGGAATATATGGAGAGAACCTAAAAGGAAATTCTTGATATTAAATGCTCTAATTGTTTTAATTTCTTGTTAATACTGATTTTTTTTTTAATTATCAACTAACATTGACAAATATGGAAACCACTGTGTAAAAGTAATAATTTTAAGTATAATTTCATTTGAAAAAAAAAAAAAAAAAAAAAAATGTATATTTCTGTGGTACATCGGCACTGGTAAGTAGGCTAATATACTTGGGCTATGGATCATGTTAGGCTAAAATCTGCCACAGTACGGTAACTACCGATGTAAATATTTCTAGTTGAAACAGTTCACATTATAATGCTGTACTACAGTTATAAACATAATAAAACTATTTTTACTTTTGATTTTATATAAAAAAGCAATATTCAAGGGAGACAATTTGAAAAAGTTCCATCAAGTAACATGCACAAGTAACAAGCAATGTAAACAAATCTTTTGTTCTTGATTTTTAGAGCTACGGGTGTGTTCATGCCAATCATTATTTCTCATAGTAGTATTAAATAACAACATTTAGGATAACATACAATCTATATTTCTAATTAAAATTCATTATCATTATGGTGTTAAATAACATCATTATTTAATATAACATGCAAACTATTTTTCAATATAATTTCATTATACAGTATTTTTTTTGTGCTGTTAAGCAACAAAATATTTAAGATGCCATAAAATCTTTATTTCTCATTACAGAATATGCAACTTTTGTTTTCATTCGTACGAGTCATAGGAATGAGATTGTTATTTTTATAAGGATTCATGCTAATACTTTTTATTATTTCATTCTTTTTGATTTGATAATATAAGTAAGCAAAATAACATTTGAAATAACATCAGATTTATTTTATACTCATAGCAATCATTATGATAGGCTCAACTGCCATTGGCAATGGAGGCTAACCTATATTTTAGTCATCTTATATCAGATAAAATGACAAGAATTTACCTAGATTTTGGGTCCTGTCTTATCTGTAGGTCGCCTTATACATGGAAATATATGGTATGAACATCTACAAGATATTTTATTTTTATATTGTACACTTTTTCAACTAATATCTACATCCTTATTGTTGTATTTTATAATGGCATTTTTAACTAATATAATTATATTACCTTCAAGATTAATTATGGAAATCCATGATAAAGGAGATTTAATTATTTCAAACTATTTTTCTCATCTTGATATTTATAGATGTTATTATACAATGTTTCATCCAAGTACACTCTGGCCAACATCAGGTATCCATTGCTTCAGGTGATATGAAATTTATTTTGTCTCTGTGATACCAGTTATTGTCTGTTCCTTCTGAATTATTGTTTCACTACCTGTTCAGGTATTGAACTCATATCCACCAGATGAGAGTGAAGTTAAAATTAAATAATTGTTTTTTGAAAGAATTTAAGATTCTGGACAAAAACAATTCTAATAATGATGAATTTATTTCAAAGAGTTTTAAATAATAATAATTCCATGCCATTTTTTTAAAAACTACTTTGACTGCCAAAGCTGCCAACCAAGCCTTTAAAGAAATCTAGTTTATAAGGATAAGGGAGGTAATTTATATTTCCTTAAATAAAAAAGATACAGTCTATACAATGTTGCAATAAGAAACCTGTCCAAGGTCTTTATTAGATGGAATTAGATAGCTTTCAAAAATTTGCTGTCTGTGCCAAAATTGAAAGTAATTTGGCAACTTCTTGTTTTATAGATATTGAGCCAATGTTAGTGGGTTGAAAGTTGTTTCCAACATGTAGTAGTAAAGAGAATGTCAGTTAATAAAATAGAACTAAGAAGAAAATTTTGCCTTGGCAGCTTAAAAAGAAAAAAGCATGGAAAAAAAAAAAAAAAAAAAAAAAAAGAATGCGTACTTCCTTGGTGCAAGATCTGAAGAAAAAAAGATGTCGATATTTGGTCACTCTCAATACTAAGCAGAAAACTTGGTCAATTGAATTTTTTCAAATAAATGCATCATGAATTTAACCCGACAACTTGTATCTAGTTTTATTTTCCAATACAGAAAGAGATGACAAATTTGCAAGAGATTTTGAGCTTTAAAATATTTTTTTGAATTTTATACTGATGTATCAATCAAGAAGGATTTTCTTAATGATTTTTTTTTTTTTTTTGCTTAAATAATGCTCCTGTTATTTGACTTAGTATAACATTTTTATGATTCTCTATACGGTTATAGATTAATATCTTTCGAATGTTATCAAGTTTCTCTTGAATACAAAGATTTGACACCAGAAAAGGAAAGGACAACAAAAAGCAAATTTCATTCATCATATTTCACTCATTGCAGACAATAGAGAACACAAAGAAAGTCTTTCAGCTCTAAAAGCTTAAAGTTTATTCCTCCCAAACATGATTTTCGTGTGCTTGACATATCTGAACATGAACTTTTTTTAATAACAAAGAGATGAATTAGATAAACTAACAAGTTTTACGTTCTAAACTTTAACATTCATTATTTATAGTGACTAACAAGTCAGGAAATCAATATTTAGCAGCTAAAATATATTAAAAAATAAAAATAATAATGGCATTGAATTCTTTGTTAGTTGAAAACAACCTTTTAGCAAGTGAAGAATCTAAGATCTGCATATTGGCTTCTACCCGCTTTGAGTATATAAACTGATTTGAATATCTTCTATTGATACTAAATATGAGAGTAGTCACTCAAAGTATCAAACAAAATAAGATAAATTAGAATTTTTTAAAAATCTAACAAAGTTACATTTTTTTTAAATGACAGAGAATTTAAGAAGAGCTTTGAATTGTATATTTATAGATATTCATTGAACTAAACAAGATCTGTAACAATGAGTAAATTACCCACTCTCAATAGTTTGTAAAATTAACATAAGTCCCAATTCTACAACAAGGACTTCATTATAACTATTGTGTAATGTTTGTTTGTAGAGAAAGTAATATAGATTGTCTCCCCTTGAATAAAGCTTCTGCGTTTTGAATGTTAAGATAAATGTATGAAAAATTAACCTGCCAAGAGAAAATCTTAAATTAATTCAAGAACCATTATATTTTCATATACATCATTACTTATATCTATTTTAATTTTAAAATACCAGATTTTAGTAGATTATTCTCATACATTGGCCTTTGGAGAAGATGAATCCACAATAGTCACATGATGGTTGGTAAGTGATTTCAGTTAGTAGAATGACAAAACCCTGGTTGCTATTTAGCACACATCGAGACAAGATGTGTCTGCCCATACCAGTTGCTATTTAACACACATAGAGATAAGACCTGTATATCCATGTTAGCTGCTATGTTGACTATGAAGAAAATAGTGAAAAGAAGAACAGAGGAGCTCATGTGACCCCATGAAGCACATAGAAAATACCACTGCATTGAACCATTTTCTCTTCAAGAAATATTACAAGTACAAGCCTTTTGCTCTCACTCTTTCATTATTGCTTGTTGTATTCATATACAGTGTAACCCGGATATAAGAGAGTTGTCGGGACCGGAGAAGAAGTCTCTTATATCCGGGTTTGGTCTATTATATATACATTAACACGGGCTCTAATTTGGGACCAGAGAAAATCTCTCTTATATCCTGGTTTCTCTTATATCCGGGTTACACTGTATTACAATTTCTCTGTGTAGGACAAATTAGTGACTAGTATTTATATATTTAAATATAATTTCTTGTATGATATAGTGCTATATAAAATCTCTTTGAGAATAATTCATGTCCGTCATTCCTTTCTTTTAGCTATTCTGTTCTGTTCTGTTTGTGTATTAAAGTGTTATTATATCATGGATGTAATAATAGGCAAATGTGAAGTGGGTTAAGGTTAGTTTTTGTCTAGCACCACCATTAGTCTTATTAATGCCTCTGTTTCTTTTTAATGCTTCTTTTATTTAACCAATCTCATGTCAACTCTTCTGTTTTCTATTGATCTTTCTAATATCATATTTGATTCTGTCTTTATATTCTCTCTGTTGTTTTTCATTAGTTTTAATGTTTTCTTTCTATCATAACTTGTTTTTGCATCATAGAGCATTTTTGTTTACTTTTATCTAAATAATAATTTGATCCTTGCATCTGCCCCTGTCTGAGTAATATTGGGTGTTTCCATTGCATTCACTTCTTGCAGAACAGATCATTGCACATGCTTTTTTTTATTTATAAAGCTTAATATGAGATTTTTTTTATTTACCTATTTCCTGGTTGAAATAGTTGCATATTTTCCCATCTCTACGGAATGGCCCAAGTAAAAGCCACTCTTTTAGATGCTGACTGTCTAGGATCAGATTTATACCAAATACAAGTACAATTTAGATTAGTCATGCTGATGGGAAGTTTTTAAAATTTATATACTAGTTCCAATAAAAATTCTGCCAGTAATGTTTTTCTATAAATTTGATAAACATTTCAGTTCAGATAATAGGGCTGGGAAATGTTTAAAAAAATAATAAGTATGTCATATCAAAAAACAACATGTCAGATTATGAGTTCCATGATTCATTATGGTTGTAAGAACATCACATGTACTACAACTATAGTAGCAATGATTTATCTAAGATAAGATTGACTGATAGAACCTAACCTTCATCAGACTGGTTTTGAATTCAGGGTTTTCTTTTCCCTTATACTGGTTTCCACCTCAAAGTAATGAGCTCAGTCTGCCATGCTATTTAAGCTTTAGTTGAAAGAAAAGGTATTCATACTTCTTCCAAGGGTATTAGTGTAAACCAGACAAAGAATTGAACAGAAATTGTACTCAACATACCAAATTAAATTTCTGCACTGGTAACCACAACATTATCAGTGCCTCAGTCCCAAATAGGCTTGGAGGAAAATAATTTATTCATAACAACAATTCTATTTGATGCACAAGAGTAGGTCAACTCGACCCATTCGGAATATTGGGGCAACAATCTCTCCTGTTTTTGTTCCTCATTTAATCATCTGCTATATTTAGCTAACTTTAGAAAGTATCAAACTGGTTAATAACATGAATTTCAATTTAGAAAGAATTAATATTTGTTAATGAGGTAGCCACAATAGTGAAAGATATCTGTTTAAAGTTCATAAAGAAGTAAGTAAAACAAATATTATACTTACCTCACTCTTACTGAATGAGATTTTGCTACAAAGGAATATCCTTGTTTCCAAACACCACACAATTCCTTATCTGGCTTGATTCCATCTGCATTGGAATAGATCCGAATAACGGCTCTTGGGCAACCTGAAAACATCAGACATTTAATTCTAAAATATATTCACAGATTTTATAAGAATCAAGTTTAACTTTCAATTGTTTTTCATTATGTAAGATAAAAAATGAAAATGTTGTTTTATACACAAAATGATCAACATTTCTTATTTTTCTTTACATAATAAAACATACAATAAAAATGATTTGAAATTTATTGGTCACCTTAGTAAAATAGGATAGACAAAGAATATAATATGCCTGTTCATTTAACTGAAATTATAACTTTGTAAGAATGCATTTTATTTGTCTAAAATTCTATAATGAATATTTGGTATCATTCAATGATGTTTTTTCCCCTCAAAATGTTTTAGCAGAAAATAAATTGCTGGTAAATTCATGGTGGGATACATTTGTTAATTTTATATATCTGCTGAGAGAAGATAGAGTTCTTCTTCTTCTATATGCCACATCCCTTCAGGACATTAGCCATCTTTTCTGCCCTTTGCAGCTCTTTTTTTGTTATCTCTCCTAAACCCTGCTCTGCCATCCATTTACATAAGCTCATTATGTAGGTTATCCAATGTTTTCTTCTGTTTCCCTTGACTTGAATATAACCTGTGAGTGTCAAATTTTCCAAACCTTTCCTCATTATATACCCCAGAAATTTCAACTGTGTCCTTTTTGTTTCCATTTTCTCTAAAACTGTCACAGAAATAAAAAGAAAACCTTACACAGTTTATTATATATATATATATATATATATATATGTACACTTGAACAAATAGCTTTATTCATTTCATCATGGATAAGATATATTTATTTTTTTTCCGACTAAATTCCTTGACCTCCCCACCACACTAATCTTTTGACTATGTTCATGCTGACCTTCTTTGGATGTTTGCTGAGTTCTGGAATGTTGCTGAATATTATTCTAGGGAGCATGCACATCTCCTCCTAAACATGTCCCATTTCATGTCTGTCGGACCATTCTCTCCCAATCTTCGAAATAAACTTGAGACTATTCTTTGAGTTTTGGGTGCACAACCATCTCCCTGGGTTGTACACTACCTACTCTCTCAGGATTATTATACAAAGAGAACCAAAATATCAGGAAAAACATAGACAATAAAAAGCATATAAAATGCATAACATGTTTGAAATTGCAAACAGGTTACAATTATAAACTTTTAAGGAAGGTAACCACCAGCTGAAATATGAAGAATTAATGTAAACAAAGATACTTCTCTGAAATATTTATAGTCCTGGACATTTTCATGGTATATTTAGTAAATAATAAACACTGCACTATTAACTTTTATAACTGGAAAGCTAAACTTGAACCTTAAGGGCAAATATGTTTTGTTAAAATAGTAATTAATAGAAAGGGTCACTTGGAATTTCACTTGAAGGTGTTAGATCTATTTATATTAAGTCTTGCCAGCCAACTTTCTGTAAGTAAAAGTAGTGGTTGTTAAGCTTACATGTAATTAGCCTTTAATTATTATACATTTATTATGTAACATCTGAATTTTGGAGTTTATTTTACTTACTATGCACATTGCTTGTCTTTAGATAAGCTCTGATGGGAAAGAATTGATAAACCAGATAAGCATTTTTTGTTAATTGTATATTGTATTTTGATATTAACACATTATGGTAATGTATTTTTTAAATCTATTTCACTTTTTTTTTATTGTTGTTAATTGCTATTATGAAATATTGTACACCTGTTAAAATACCCCAATTAATAGTTATTTTTAATTCATTCTCCAATAAAAATCAGATATTTAACATAGAAAGCATTTTGTAAAAATTGACCTAAATAGTAAATAGTAAACATTTATATTACTGCATCATTTTAAGGCATTGTTGATTGCCTGCAGTTCATACAATAAATGAAAACATGATTTTGAAGAATTATATAAAAATATGAACTTTTAAGCAATTTTTGAAAGGATATTTTAGGATCAAGTTGGTTGGACACTAATGCAACAATATTTTTTTAGATTTATTAAGGTCTTTCCTGGATTTACAAGAAAAATAATTAAGATCAATTAAAACATGTACAGAGATTTAAAGAAAAATGCTCATAATCTTTGAACAAAAAGGCTTTTATAATTAAAACAGTCGAAAGAATTAGAAACTTGCAAGAATTGAATATGTTGATAAAACAAATATTCAACAGCAATAATCAGTAAAATGTCAATCATAAAATGAATGCCAAAAAGAAAACCAATGTGAAAATAATTATCAGAAATTAATATCATATTTGTACATTTGTCTTGTATAATTTGTTACTTATTTTTCTTTAAAACCTTTAGATTTAAATCTTTCCTTTGATCCAACAAAATATTCTTTAAGAGCAACTTTTTTTCTTAATTTAAGCTTCTTTCAACCTCTTATAAAGTATTTGATTATAGATGGCTTTTCTGTTTTATCCTTCATGTTTGCTAACATCCAGAGTTCAAGTAAATAATTCCTACAAGAAACTGCTATTACTGCAGAGAAATGCCAAATTACCAACAAGAAGTGACAATTTTAAATCATGTGGCCACCTTATACACCATATTTGTACCTTTGGTGTTAAAGCCCAAATTACTATTTGTAAAGTTTGTTTATTTCACTTGGTAGGAAGTATATATGAATGCTGTGTATCAGCTGAGCTAAATAATCACATGACCAAAAAATAAAATAATATTGATCTTCCTGCAATGATTAACATATCTAAACAAATTTTACATCTTTTACAGCCTGTTAACTATAAACATGCAAGTCAGACATTGTTCATTACCAAATTACACCTAATACACCATCTCTGTTCAGTTGGTGTTAAGCCAAAATTAACAGTTGTAAAGTCTGTTTATCTTAATTGATAGAGAGTATATATGAGCATCGTGTATCATCTTCTTCTATGTGCCATGTCTCTTCAGGACATTGGTGGTGATAGTTCTCCACAACTTCCTGTAGTTCTTAATAAATTTTATCTTTTTTTTTTATCTCTCCTAAACTCTATTTCACTATCTGTTTAATCAAACTTGTTAGGTAGTTTATGCTTTGTTTTCCTATGTCCCTCTTACTTTCAGTATGTCCTGTGAGTATCACATTTTCCAAGCCCGCTTTCCTCGTTATGCGTCCTAGAAATTTTAACTCTTTTTGATGTTAACTATAAATGTCATTTCATTGTATTCTCAGCATCCTTCAGCAGAACCACATTTCTGTTGCTTCAAGGCTCTTCTTCATCTCTGAGGAGACTGTCCAACATTCACTGCCATATAGGAGAACTGCTATTACATAAGAGTTCAGTACTCTTTTCATTGTTTTTAATACAATATTTGTTTTTAATACAATATTTGTTTTTAATACATCATTTAACTTTTGAAAAACAGCTTCTGCTAACCCAATGCACTTTTGGATATCAGTGCCACACTTTCCATCCTCTGTTAAAAACACTTCCCAGATATCAACTGAGGTAAATGATCACATGACCAAAAAATAAAATATAGTTTATTCCTGTAATGATTAATATACCTAAATGAATTTTATATCTAATTCAAACCTGTTCATAATAGTCATTGAGACATATAACAATGCATCATTATGTTTTTGTTCTTTGTTTCATATAAGTAAAAATTGTCTATTGTTTCATCTTTTTGATTATCTCACTTATTAGATCATGTCATGTGTGTGATCTCTTTAATGGGCTCTGCTCATTACTCATAACAAGTTTATTGCCTTTCTTTTATAACACAGTAAATGTGATAATAGCAGACTGCTATACCTGTCTTGCATAAATAACTAAAGTTACAGAGACTTATCTTGCTGAAAATAATATTCCAAAATATTTTACAACAGATAATTTTATTCTCTCTTAATCTTTTAATATTATAGTGAGAAATTACTCCTTGCTACCAATCCCATAGAAAGCCTTTCCTGCTTCTCATCAACATGGCTGATGCTAACCTCCAGGAGTGCAATGCTTTGCACCTTCTTAGACTATTGTTTTCAATTGACATGACATGGGATGGTTATATTGAATGAATTTTTAAGTCTACGCCTAGGATAGTTGGCTTACTGTGCCATGACAGTTTTTTTTTACAACAGAATCCATCTAGCATATTTATACATCTACCAATTTTTTTTTTTAAGCATTTCACCCCAAACAAGGTGGGAAGCCACTAGCACACAAGGGGTTACAGAGAGAAAATATGAGTGATAGAGGAAAGGATGAAGAGAAGGATAGGGGATAGATCAAGGCATCTGGAGACGTCTATTGACATTACATTTGAATAGTTGCAAATTATAACTATCAGGGAAACAGGAAAAAGGGAGTGAGTTCCACAGGCGAGAAGTGTGAGACATGAAGCTATTGGAGTAGAAGAGACGGCTACATTTAAGTTTTGAGAGTGGAAGGGTGAGAGTAAGATGCCAGCCTAGTAGAATGCTTAAATTCATGAAGTCTGTGCATATAATATTGCTGCCATATTTGGTCTGGTACTCCGACTATATATCTCAAGAAAGGTCTGTATTGTAAATGATCCTGACCTGGCCTCTTGACTTCAGTCACTTTCTCACAATGTTATTTGGCTTCTCTCTGTCTTTTCTACTAATATTTTCATGGTAATTGTTCTAACAAGTTTTTCTCTTTTGAGTTTTTGTACTCCTAATACCTGTTCTACTATCTATTTACATAAGATTTCTTGAAAAAAAAAATCTTTTCACTCCAAGCAAGGCAATAAAGCTACTAAGAGTCAAGGAGCTACTGAGTGTGAGAGAATGTGAGAAAAATACCATTAATCAAAGAGGACAATAAAAGAACCAAAATTAAGAAGACATGATAATAATTGACATTGCTTTTAAATTTTTGAAGATCAAAGTTGTCTGAGAAGCAAGCAGTCAGAAGACAGTTCCATAACCTTGTCTTGCATAAGACATTAAACTACATCCACCTCCTGGTTGAGACATTAAGTTCCCAGGTCCACCCTGACCCAGAGTGGTAGCACCTGTTAGGGTTCCAGCTGTGGGCAAATAGTTAACTATTACCAGCAATACTTTTTTGAAGAAAATTATTACCAGCAATACAATTTTGAAGGAAATATATTACTAGAAACATATTTTTGACAAAACAAAATATTACAAGCAATAATAATTTTTGTCAGCATTAAATAATCTATTGAAGTTGATATGCCATAAAACAAAATAAACCAAACCAATCTAAACCAAAGAGTACATACTCTATTCATACGAATCTATCCGAAAAATGTTGTCAGCATTAAATAACCCATTGAGGTTGAAATGTCGTAAAACAAAATAAACCAAACCGTTCCATAAGCAAGAAGTGTGAAAGAAGATACTGTTAGCTTAGAACTTATGGTTATATCTAACCATTTCAATTATAAATAATAAGACCTTACTACCAATCTAGTACTGCGCTTAAATTCATAAAGTCTAGGTACCATAAAGGAAAGATCACCAGAACAATTACAATGAAATTATATATAGAAAAGGCACAAGGAAGCTATGTTATGGCAATGGGAAAGTGACTGAAGCCAAGATGCCAGGTCAGGACCAATAACATTGCAGAATCATCTTTGTATTTTATCAAGAATCTCTAGATTTATAGCGGGAGTAGCAGACTAGATGTAGCAGCAATTTACAGAGTAATATCGAATGGTAGACCCATAAATATATAAGATAGATTCTGGTGAAAAAAATTCTATAGCTCGACACAGTGAACCAACTTTCCTATTCCTTAGCAGTTCATTCAATATACTCTTTCTACTTCATTTCAGTAGAAAATATTAGCTTTTTAGATTGACTACTCACTGCTTTTCTCTGTCTCACTTGCCATCAAAATGTCCTGTGAATATTTACTCTTGCAAAAAATATCCACTCCATCTTGGAAGTCTTGGCTAACTTAGCCACTGAGGAAGAGCATACCAAGTCTAAGGAGTGGACACAGAGTACATTAGACGTTAAACAACAATTGCACATGAGCAGAAGAATGAATAAAAAATAAACTGAGTATCCTCCTCTGATAAACTTTACAGAGGAACAAGCCAATATTAAAGAATGTCAAATTATAACAAATTATTATTTATGACAGTACTTGGCTATGTTTATAAAACATCAGATTGCCATTTACTGCAATAGATTAACCATCTACCAAAGAAACTTCTCAGATCACTAGTATATATATATAAATACAGGTCAGTGCCATTAAGCTGCACACCAATAAACTATGATGTCACTTAAGCCACATATGTGCGATGCGACCCCAAAATTCATATAAAAATCATAATCATCAGTGAATACCAATTTAAAACAAATTCAAACTTTATTGTGACACGGTTTAAAGTCTGACATTTTCTGTATAATCTTTTATTTTAATAAATATCTGTATACATACATGTAAATTTATTAAAAATGTTGTTTTGTATCAATTTCATAAAATTTGTATTGTATCATTACATTGCATAGAAACTATTTAAAAACGTAATAAAACTATAAAAAAATTAATATTATTTTCTTGTTAAAATCTCGTGCATACAAAATTTTTGCCATCTTTTGCTGTCATCGATGATGGATCTATTGACATGGCACTTTATAATTGGAATCATTTTAGGCTGTCGTCTTTCAGATTTATTCACATTGGTGCCAATTTTTATGTGAAATTAAAGGATATTTTTAATAAATGTTTTTCAAAACTGCTAATATTCAAATCTTACTATTAAATACACATTTCGCATGCTTGGCCACTATGTTACCCATTTTTATGGATAACTCCATGGACTTGACAAGCTTCATCTTGGTGGTCCAAGCTGGCAATCCTGACATCGTGGCTCACTTTTGATCTAAACCATGGAAAGAAGTTTTGGTCCCCAATTACCACAGTTTATTGGTGCCGACCTCTGTGTGTGTAGGTGTGTGTGTATACACACACACACACACACATATATATATATATATATATATACATACATGTGTGTGAGTATATATATATATATATATATATATATATATGCACATACACATTCATATATATATACACATACATATATATATATATATATATATATATACACGCACACACTCGCTCACATATATATATATATATATATATATATATAATATAAACATATATACACACACACATACATATATATAATATATAAACATACACACACACACATATATATATATATATATATATATGATAATATGGCATATCCACCATCAAAACTTAGAGAATAAGAACCTGGCAGGTGATCTCTCTTTGGATCTTACTTGCACAGATCAATGGCTGAGGAACTGTTTTGTAACATTCAATGCATCCCAAACCAATCTAGTAATGTTTCATCATCAAAAAGCAAACCTTAAGCTTTCTCAAAACATGGTTAAAGGTTGTACTCTCAATGGAGATACTTTCCTGGAGCATCTATTGAGACTTAATCTCATACTAGACCTCAAGTAGCACTTGTATATGTGATACATTGCTAAAGACTCTGTAAAAACTGTCAGCTCCTTGTACTGTCCCAGAAAATAAAGTTTGGACTGTGAAATACAATTTCATTAAACAACAGCATTGCATGCAAGATCTTGGTAAGGTGAACAAGTGACACAAGGGGTCAATAGACCCTGAAACCCGGTGTTTCTCACACTAGTTGATTAAATAAAATTCTTTAAGATCAAAGTAGCCAGCATTATCTTTAATTTGTTGTTGTGTGTGACAGAAGCCATAACTTAAAAGTTATGGGGAGGTAAATTTTTCCCTTTATGTGGATTGAGCATAAAGTAAGCCATAGAAATTTATTGTAAGGAATTCGTTACCATGACTAATGATAGCATGAAGTATGAATCTTATATTTAACATTATATTATATTCCTGTTTTGTTGTTTTGTCAACAACTATCAACCAGTATGTGTGGCACCAGGCCTTCATCTGAAATGTGGATCATTCTCATCTGTGATATTTGAGGATGACTGCCTTCTTGCTTTCTGGTGTGGATGTTTATATATCTGTAAAATGTCTTTTTCTATATGTGTGCATTCCAGGTGTAACTGTGTTAATCATGTGATCAGGAGGACATTTGTTTGTTCAATTCTAGATCTGGCTACTCTGAGTGTCAAGTCTATTCTGACATGATCCGAGGTGAGACATATTTTACTTAATTTTATGATTTCAAATACAATATAATATCTCATGGTCAAAGACAGAAATGAAAAAAGAAAATTTTATTTAAATTTTTCATAATGGTGAGATTAATTTTTTCTACATTTTATTTCTTTTTTAAAACTTCTGATAATGGACTGTCCAAAATTTTAGTAGTTATAAATTATTCTTTGCATTACAATTCTGTTATCTAATTTATTTCTCTTTCAATTCCTACATATTTATCTTGCCACTGACCCTCCAGCAAGATGAAAGTAGTAGTCCATCTCTGAAATAAAAAGCATTTTTACTTTTGCTTTTTCATGTGTTCTCACATTTAGGTAGTGTTTGTATGCGTGTGTTTTTTAAACTTAGCTTTTATTGTTCTACCAAAGTTAATCAATAGTTGTCTGTATCTTCAAAGATACTTATGTTATGTCCTTTATCAACAGAAATTTAAATTCCAACATTGTAGTGCTCAGTGGAAGCTATTCTAGAACTCTTTGATGGAAAAAAGAACCCCACAGCCCAATCCACATTCTAAAAATTATCTCTTCTCCTTTGATGAAACTTATCTTTAGTATATTCTTTTGCTTTTGCTCTAATGGAATAGAATGTTGCATTCATTTTTCTTCCCTTCTTTTTTGCCACTGGTTAAAATGTATTTGGGAAAAAAATCAGACATAATCAGGAAATGAATCCTAATAGATATTTATTATGTAAATAGGAATGAAAAAAAAAAAAACTACTGTTGATACACTTTCGATTTTAACAATAAATAGGGCTGATTATCAGTTATATATTAAATATTGTACATCAAAGGAATATATCAATCTTATATTAAAGGAATAGGGAAAAATTATACCAAGGATTGGAGAAAAAATGCTCACTGTTCAGATGGAAATTTGAACAGAAAACTTTGGTTTCCTGCATTTTTATTTCAATAGTATAAACATGCTTTAAACTCATTCGTCAATTTTTATGTTCAGACAAAATCTTGATTTTTCACATAAAAACTATGATATACTTGTATATTTGTGTACCGTATTGTTTTTCTATTGTCAATAAAGTACGATTTTTTTCTATGAGAAAAATTCTTTTTTTATCATTTCTGAGACATGAGTGGTACAGTTTTTGAGTTCCTAAAATAAAACATTATGCTAATTCGTTATTCCATGAGGAAATCAATCTCAAAATCTCTCCTTGCTGCTTCTTATCACTACATTTTAGCTAGTCTGTTCTTTAGTTTTTCTCAGATGTGTAATTCATATGGTAAGGTTTTTCCCTCCCTTAAAGATTGTTCAAAATCCATGCAGCAAGGATTCCCACAGGCAATAGTAATTTTCAAGTCAGTCTGAAAAATATTGAGAAAATCAATAGATTTGTTTATTCTTTTTGTATATGGATGAGAGATTGGTGCTACCATTTTCTTTTCATCTGTGATAGACATTTTTGCTTAATAGGCACATACATCTTAGTCTATGTACTGTTGAATGTGTTAAATTTTTCATGGTTCCTTTTTGATGTAGAAATAAGAGAGAAACATCAAAGCAAGTTGGGACATTATTGCAAACTAAATAAAAATTCAAAGAAACATGAAAATTAAAAATTCTTTGAAAGATTCAA
The DNA here is from genome assembly GCA_963932145.1 of Acanthosepion lycidas. Lineage (NCBI taxonomy): Eukaryota > Metazoa > Mollusca > Cephalopoda > Sepiida > Sepiidae > Acanthosepion > Acanthosepion lycidas. Next base: position 10,009,334 of record OZ010585.1, on the reverse strand, counting down.
GTTAGTATTGGGAATTTCAAATTAGAATTTATTCACTTTCATAATTAACAGTATATGGTATTATCCAGTACTGGTGTTGGAATTTATATATGATTGCATTTACATAAAATCATTAAATATTGGGTTGTTATGCAATTCAGGCCAAATGTTATTTTCTCATTTCTTTTGATTGGAAATTTGAAAAAAAAGATAGTATAAAAGAAAATTGTTTATTTTTTTAAATTTTTTTGTAATTAAAGATAAAAATTAAATTTTAAAATAAATAACTTGGGGCTTTCTTAGTGCATGGATTTATTTTTTAAATAAAACTAATTTGAAGATTTTTTATTTTTATAAATAGAAATTTCAAATTGTTGTCCAGATTTAACAGAGATAATTTAAAAAAAATTATATATATATAAACTTTATAAAGTGTATATATAAAGTTTATACTTATTTATGAACTTTATAAACAAATTAAATGAAACAGCATATAAGAAAATTGTTTATTAATTTATTTTGTAATTAAGAAATAAAAATTTAATTTTAAAATAACTGTACATGGATTTATTTAAAAATGATTTAAAGTTTGTTTTTTTTTTAAACAGAAACTGCAACTTGTCCAGATTTAAATGAGATAATTTTCTTTGTCGTGGTAACCAAATCAAGTTAGGTGATTTATATATTTTTCATCTATCAATCCACCAAGTTATTGTAAGAAGTTCCGTTTAAGGTTTTGTCCTTGAGTCCCATTTTCAGATGTCTAAAAAGATTAGATGAAAAGTGGAAAATGACAAATGAAAATGGAAAACAGATAAAAATGGTCCTTATTCATCGAGCATTATCAAACAGAAAAGTTAAATAACCAAAAGAGAAACTGTAGACAAAAGAGAAAAGGGTGACTTGTATCACTGTTATTTTAATAATTGATAAATACTGTGTTGTCTGCTTAATTCCTATTCTCAAGACAAAGAAACTGAATCTGATTTCTCAAAGGGAACCTAACATCACAAGTGAGAGAATCTGAATGCAAAACAATTCCATTGAATTGCTGAGACAGACAGAAACAACAAGGTTTTATTCCTATTTGGGTATTTCACTCATCTCTTTGATGGAACTAATGCAATCTCTTTTCTTCTTTTTCTTACCAACATCTGAGGGAACCCAACATCAGTGCCAGACATCACAAGAACCAAAGTGCAAAGTAAAGACAGAACATTTCACCATACATCAATAAAACTTTACAAACTGCAAAACAACACAAATATGTTTGTGTTTGTCTCTTTCTATCTATCTATTCTTAGAAAGATGACCCAGTGTCGGCGGGGTGAAAAAGTTAATAAGATTATTGCAAATTAGTTTTTAGCTATTTTTAATTTATCGTACAATCACTCAACATAGTACTTAGATAAAAATGGAAGCGGAAATTATGAGATAATTATGGAAACTTTAAATTTGATCTTTAAAGTGCCGCCACAAGCTGATTTTTATTGCACAGCAAAAGGGACAGTGCAAGATGTGAGTTACACATTGGGGATATCAAAATTAAACAGGTATGGAAATTTAACTGTGTAGGCAGTGCAATAATAGATGATTGAAAGTGAAACAGAAAGTTTAAGATGCATAATATTAGAGAAATATAATTTGTAGGAACTGATTAAGGGATTGGGAGTTGACCGTAGAAATGATGAACAGACTTGACACAATTGAGATTGACTTCTATCAACATATAAGAAGACCATGTACATAGCATGCAATAAATGAAGAAGTTCCGAGACAATAGATAACAAAGGAAATATAGCTAATAATCAGAAAGAGATAATTGAAATTTTGGGTATACATAATGATGGAAGAAGGCTTCAATGTTTTAACAAGCAGAGGATACATCAAAGGCAGAAGATGCAGTAAATAACTGAAAGAAACGTTTGAAAATGATCCAAAAATGAAACTATAGACAGTAGGAAAAAGGGGTGACTTGTATCAAAGTTCACAAAGGAGAAAGTACTGTCAAGAATGGAAAAAAAAGACAGGAAACTGTGAAGGTCGATGATCTCCATGTCCTTAAGTTTAACATTTATTGATGTTTTGAATATAGGAAGTTAAATTTAGGTTGGAGATGGCAATTTGGACCTAGATTTAGGAATTCCTTCTGGTCTTCTGTCAATTTATGACTGGATAGGTTAATATATTTATTGCTATATGCACACATATGACAAAAGAAACTGGAAGGAATGCAAAATTTAACACTATATATAAAATAGCTGTCGCAAGAAATAATTTGGGATTTCTGTATATTTTCTAGTTGCCATTCATTCATCTGTGATTTCTGCTATAGGCTGAAGAATTTCACTCAAATCCCCTTTAAATGTTTTATGGCTCATAGGGGAGGTATCAGTCATCCTTGAGGATCAACTAGGGAAAATAACTAATCACTGTTGCAGTGATCTGTTCAAGAACCTTCAACATTTACAGAGACCACCTGTGATTTATACTGCAACTATGCTGAATAGATCCTTGTTACAGTTTCTTTCAGAGAGGACACAATTTGGCATGATCAGCAGTTGTGTAAATCAGTCACAATGACTTTTAACTTTGGAAGCTGTTGGAAGTTGTACTAGCACAAACAGTTCATCTATCCAATTTCATTCATAAGGATAAGATCAGTCGACGTTATGGTTTTCAGAACCTCTCCAATGGTACTGCACACTGAGATTATCTCTCAAGTGCTTGAGACAGAGTCATACTTTAATAAAGAATTTGTTTTCTCCATGCTGTTCATAAAGAAAATTAGAATCAAGATCAGGTTGAAATATGGTAACTGCTTGTATTTGGTTATCAGTCTTGTTAAATCATAGTTTTCTTACCTCCAATAAAAAAAATCCCCTACTTTGGACAACAGAGAAGTTCTCTACACTTTGTGGGTGTAGTAGGTAGTTTTATATTGCATATTGGAGGTACTGATTTTTGTCTCTTTTGATTTGAGCCCACAGCATTTTTTGACAATGGACTTGCAAGACTGATTTATAACCTATGGAATTATGACCCTGGATTTTTGATGTTTGGATCTGAACCTCTCCATTGCTATTTAATCAAAAATGCTCAAATGTAGGTGTATATGTGTATGCATGTGACGAGATCAGCATGTTCTTTAATGCTTAAATTCAAATAATGGTGTTACATTATGAAAATCTCACATATATGATTTGAAATATCATCATTTATATGCATGTCCCTTCAAGACATGAACAATCATGATTCTCTTTAGTAGCTTTTACTAGCATTTGTTTTTTTATTATCCTTCCCACTCTCTTTTCTGACATCCATTTATACAAAGTTGTCAGGTAGGATACTCACTGTTTATATCTTCCCCTCTTGCTTTAAATAGATCCTGTGAGTGTCAAATTCACCAAGTCCTCTTTACTTATTATGTATCCCAGAAATTTCAACTTTCTCCTGATTCTAAACATAAGTTTCTTTTTTTTAGACTGTCATAGACCTTTGAGCTCACAAAAAAATGGAGTGTTAAAAGGACAGTTTTTCTCTTGAGACTGATATTATTTTAACTACCTTCATGCCTTGGTAATGTTTCTGGTTTAAAAACCTAAAGATATGAAAGTGAATTTTTATATTTCCTTTATTCTTTAGAATTGACAGCAAAAATAATTAATATTATTTATTAGAATGGTTGGTAAAACATTGACTAATTGACAATCAATTCAAACTTTATAAGATGGTAAATAATAAGGATTTCCTTTATAGTTGGTTCCCATATTTTTATAATTTAGTAAATGTTTATAAATTTATGAATAAAAAGTTGTTTTCATATTTATTTCTTTATAACTTGCTAAATGATAAATATTGCATTAGTTTTAATAATGTTGTAAATATAAAATTATTCTTATAAATAAACAATCTAATAAATAAATAATCTGTCTATATTTCTGAGACGAGGTATTATGTACATTATTTACATTATTGAGATTATTGTCCTCATCTTTGTTGCCATATTTATTACAATGCTTTGGCTGTTGTACTCTCCTGCCTTCTTCAGGTGGTTGGAATGTCGAACTGAACCCTTTATTTCGCTCACTGGGGTAGACTGTTCTAGTTCTACATGCCATGTTTTGAATCTAATTAACACCTTTATCCACTGTGCCATGTATCCTTGAGGCACAGTGGATAAAGGCAATGGTTAGATCCAGTGACAGGACCCAAAGAGTGTGAGTTCAATACCTGGTTAAGGCAGTGGAGAACTTGAAGAGGGAAATTAACAGGAGATAACTGATAACTGACATCCATTAAATATGGCACGTGGAACTAGAATAGTCTACCCCAGTAAGTGAAATAAAGGGTTCAGTTCGACATTCCAACCACCTGAAGAAGGCTGGAGTGTACAACAACTGAAACATTGTAATAAATATGGCGACAAAGATGAGGACGATAGTCCGAATAATGTAAATAATGTAAATAAATAATATTTGATATTTTTATTGTAATTTTTCAAGAACAAAAAAAATGTGTGAATTCACTTCCATCATATGTTTAAGTTTTATTAAACTTTTATCATTACTTTTTAAAACAATAAACATTGCCAAGGAGTGATGGTAGTTTCAATGGAAAAAAAAAAGTACTTTTGACACTTTATATTTTTGTAGGCACAAAGGTTTGATTTCCCTTTTTGTGTCTATTTTCCTTAAAAACTTCTGCATTGCTCAGATGTGAAGGTTGTGTAATGAACAACAGTTTTGAATGAGAAATTGGAAAGGTAAGTTTGACTTCCAGTTGAATTCATTATATTCACTTTTGGACAAATGCTCTTGGGAAAGGAATGAATCTATCTCTTCTCCCCCTAGCAATAGGTTAAACAATAGAACTTGTATCTGAAAAAAATCATTATCTTCTTCAAAAAACTGTAGATGCAATATTAATATGCCATTATTCTTATAGAATTATTTTTACAATCCAAAATATGTTTTGGCTTTAAATAAGCCACAAAAGGTTGATAAGCCATAAAAAACAAACAAAATCAATTACTCTTTGTTGCTCTCATGTTCTGTCTATTCTCAACATCCTTCTATAGAACCAGATCTCAAGTATTTTCTTCATCTGTGAGGAATTGTACTACTTTAAATGTGATACTTCAAAAACAAAAGGTGAGCTGTACAGTAGAATCCTCATTTTTTCATTTATTCTTCATTTTGGTAAGCCAATAAAGAAATTTTTTCAAAATCTAACTGATGATGATAAAGAATTCAAGCAAACTCAAGTTCATACCTTTTCTTTGGATGTCAATCTGAATTTAAAACTGTTTTGAGATTGAGTTATGATATTTCAAATGAAAGCATGCACTTTTCTGCACAAGCTGAAAGTAAAATTCTAACTTGAAATAATATGATTCATATACTTTGCCAAATTCAGAAGCACTTGAACAATAAACAGAAGACAGATTTATTTGATTGCCCTTTATTTTTTTCATCCATCTTTTTACTGTGTCTACACCTCTTTGACTCCATCCCCGGTCCTTATTGCTTCAATTCCTGCTTTGTCTATCTCTATATTCCAAAAACACAAGTCAAAGAAAATATTGATTTCCATTCAGGATCCATATTGAGTTATCTGAACTTGAATGGCTAGGCATGATCGAAATATGCAACATGCAAAACGTCTCTCAAACAGACAATATTATTTTGGGGTTGAGAAGAAATAAGTTTTGTTGTACTTTTCTTCTTGTCTCTTTCTCTTTTGATGGTCACCATTATTTTTTTTTTGTCTGTTGATTCTTTTATAAAATGGATGCCTAATTCAACTCTTGTTCCTGTCAAGAGAATGTCATCTCAGCATATGCCAGTATTTCAAACACATGAGAAGTTACTGGTCAAATCATTAAAAAGAACAACCGACTGCATAAATGACTACATACAATATGGTTATGTAAGAGAACAAGAAACATTTACTTTCTCCAATGGAAATGTCATTTTCTGTCTAACATTCTAGTAGGCAGCATTAAATGTAAGAAAACTGTTTACAAAAGCCACAAATTCAAATAATTTTCTCTTATTTAGGTAATTGCCAAGAGAGCATTATCAGACATTGTCACAGACTCAAAATGTGTTGATCTATATATATATATATATATATATATATATATATTTCATTGAATATGACAGACAAGGTGCTTTGATTTAGTTTTTTATACAATTTCTCATGTGATCTAATAACTTTTTTTTTTTTTTTCGGATGATAAATTATATAAAAACTGTCCAATTGTTCTTTTTATCCAGGCACTTTTTATGTAAGACCTAAATCAAAGCACCTTCTCTGTCATATTCAATGAAATGTGCATGAAAGAATTATTGCTGCCTAAATACACAAATTATATAGTTTACATTAGGATAAAAAAAAAATAGCAGATATGCCTATTTCAAGAGTCGGATAAAAATCTGTGTTTAAAGGGACCATTCAAGTTTGCTTCGTCATTGACACACTCTTTAGCCAAGATCACATCAAATCTAATGACCATTTCTCTTAGGGGAATGCAAGTTCAAATCCTGCTGAAGAGTTCATATTTTTCTTTAATAAGATTTTTCAAACATTTAGGCCATAGATGAACATAAATAAATATACTGTTTAATAAACAACCAGAATATCTACTGAAATATGAGTATCCACTAAAATTAATATTTAAGTAATAAAAATCTGTCAGATTAATAAATAGAAAATCCATCCTTTTCATTTATATATATATATATATAATGAAATGGATTAAATCTGAAAATTATTCAATATATTTTCTGTTTATACGTTATTATTATAGATACAATTTATTTAAGTAAATGCTCTGTTTTAATTAAACAGTATTAATTACATTTACTGGCCTGAATGTTCAAGAAATTTCATAGAAAATATGTTTTTTGACAGGAATTGAACCTGCATTCCTATACAGAAACTGCCATTTGATCTGATGTGCAATACCATTGAGCAACATAGAAACATCTGGTTAGCAAAGTCCAAATTACTGTTTATAAGCACAATCTTTGATGATTTTTCTCAATCAATAAACAGTGACATATAATGAAATAAATTAATTCCAACAATTATTTAATATATTTTCTGTTTATAAATGACTGCTTTTGTATTGGAATTCATGTTCGATTCCTGTTGGAGAATGCATATTTTCTATGAAATTTCTCAAACATTCATGCCAGTAAATGTAATTAATACTGTTTAATTAAAACACAGAACATTTACTTAAATAAATTGTATCCATAAAAATAATGTATAAAGAAAAATTATATATATATATACATACATACATACATACATACACACACAGACCTTTATTTTCCTGGCTTTAACTTTCACAAGTTTGTTCATTTGTTAATGCTATCAAAAATTGGAATATTTTTTTGTTTTGCAGCTTACTTCAGAAAATCAGTTGATACATGTAGAGTATAAAATATGAAAAAAAAGTTTAGTAAGCTATAAATGCATATAATATTTGAGCAATTATGTTGAAGTTTTTTGTGATTGTATTGACAAGGAAACAAACACCTGCTGTAAATGACTTTATTTGGTCCTTTACAAAGTCTAAAAGATGTTTTTTTTTTCAAAATATGGTGAAGAATTTATTAAATTAACTGTTTTCTTTCATTCTGAAGAATATTTTATTTCTGTATAATTTTTATTTCTAGGGTTAGATTTGTTAACATCTGGCAAGACTAATATTAATAGTTTCTTTACAAAGACATTCAGCATTCATTGACTGAACAGCTAACATTAGTGTAGGTTGAGATTTATAAAATCTTTTTCTTAAACCAATTTTCCTGAAAAATTACTTTATCAAGTTCTAGTATTGATGGGGTTTCCTTCCTAACCTGTTGTTCAAAATAGTTTAGAACATCAACATTATGATTATTTTTTTCTTTGAGTTACATGTGCTATCCATTTTAGTTGTTGCAGCTGTTAGAGATGTTTGAGTGATGTGGTTTTTGTTATTTGGTAAAGTTCTTTGTGATTCTATAGCACCAGTCTATGAAATGTGAGGAAAGATAGTCTTGTTTAAGATCTACAGGATTCATTTCCATGAAGCCATTTTTAATCATTGATCAGAGAAAACTACTGTATAGAGTTTATGGCATAATAATGGATAATAAAAAACAATGTAATGTAAACAATAATCCCAAGAGCACATAACTCTGTACAAGATGAAAAAAATTATATTGGATTTTTTCTCCAATTTTCTTACTTTATTTTTCTTTTTTAAAATAAATATCAACATAAATATATATATATAGAAATAGAATAAGGATAGTACTTATTAGTAATAGATGTCTATGCATAAAAAATGTTTCTTTTCATATTTTCCTCGGGCAATTGAGTTCTGTCTCTGTTCTTAATGTTACCATGTTTTAGCTGATCCATTCTTTGGATTTCTGTCTAATGTATAATCCATATGAATTGAAGAAAAGAAAAACCTTATTTCTTCAGAAAATGGTGAATGAAAAACGTAATCATTATTATATCAATTGGATTGGTCTTACAAGATACACATAGCAGACAAAGTTTGAACAAATTGGCCAGAAGTCTGCAGTAACAACAACAATAAAACACTAAGGTGGAATCTGATTTTCTGAACAAAATGCTGAAATGCTAATGACTCTTCTGAAAGTTAAACTATATCACTTATTAAGAGGTACAAAATGATAAAAAGTATGTATGAAAAAAAATGAGAAAATACCAAGTGGAAATACTGAAATATTAACAAAATCAATTCATTTTCTTGTCTGTCCAAATATTGATTATCTGTAGGTAATTTTTTTACATTTGTTAGTTTATTTCTGTTTCAAAGTTCACATTACACTAGCTGTCAAGATTACAAAAGCTTAATTAATGTTGTTATTCTTTACAGTGATTCCATTTAACATAATAGCAAATTAAACATTGTAAAATTAACGAAACAAAAATGCCTATGATTTTCCTCCTCAATATTTTAGAAATCTTTCCTTTCTTCATTTTTTTCATTTCCAACAGGCAGAATTGGTGTATATATATATATATATATATATATATATATATATATATATATATATATTTTGAGTTAAAGGGAAATAACTGAGACATCTGGAAGAGGCATAGCACGTGGAACTAGAACAGTCTACTCCAGTGGACGAAAGAAAGGGTTTGGCTCAAAATTCCAAACATGTAAAGAAGGTTGGAGTGTACAACGGTTGAAACATTGTGAATATGACAATGAAGATGAGTAATAATGTAAGTAATCATTTTCAACAGACTTAGCATTAGCACATATATATATATATACATACACACACACACACACACACACATGCAGCTAAGTAGTTTTATTTACAATGCTTCAGTATGCAGAAGCTTTAAGCTAACATTTTAAAGATTCACCTCTTCATATAAAGATAACATTTCATGGAGCTTATGCTTAAAAAGTACACTGACAAATAAAATATATAATTAGAAAATGCAGAAAATATTATTTTCAAGTGCTAAATCTATTTTTTAGTAATATTTAATAAATTTACTGATTTAAAAAATTACTATAATATTAAAAAAAAAAAAAAAATTAAGCCTAAACCTTGGAAATTATATTTCCACAACAGAGTGAATGTCTACATTTATTAATTGCAGCTTTTTGCACAGTTTCAATCCATTTCATCATTTGTCCTAAATATTCCTTTTATTTAAAAAAAATGACTTACCAGTCCTTAGCACAAAAGGTGGTTCAGTTAATTATATATTTATTTTGGTATATTTCCGAAGCATCAGTGTTCTACAATTAAATCAAATTTTTCCTGTCCTATTGCCTGGAAAATCATTTAGCACCACCGCTTGTGAACATGATGTGAATTAATGGCAATGTGCAAATTCTTATTGATAACACCCCTGGTTCAACATAAAACAATATTTGAAAAACCCATCCACCTATATATGTGAGTTAACAAAGTTTAAAAATTGTACCAAGATGAATTCATCTTCCTTTGACTAAACTAGTTTTTACTGATTATATCAATTCCCTTCTCTCTCTTATGCAAAAAACATTCTTGCTCTGGAACTCCATGTCATGACCAGGGGTGGGGTTATCCCAATTAGGCCCCCCAGTCAAATTAAAGACAATTTGATCAATAAGACCATTTGTGAACACAACAGATAATCATGAAAAAGAAAAAAACATTCTCAACATAAAATTGCTCTTGCATGGTTGTAGATATTAGTAAAATTAATTAAAAAGGCTTTCTTTTTTAGTCCATAGTTAAAGGAGTGTGACTTGTCAAAGAACTTGTTCCCCTAATGTTTGATAAGGTATATAAATGATCCAAATTGCAAATGTTGGAAATGGTGTGCATATATATATATATATATATATATATATATATAAAAAGATGTTGTTTGTTCACCACAAACAGTAGGAGTGTGCATATATTGTATAAATCTTTTACAGTTGAGTTTTGTTCTCTCTTTCTCCAATTCTTGCCCATTGTTGTTCTCTGTCTCTCATTCTGAACTTGCAATACACAATATGTTTACGGACACTTCTTCTCTGTTCTTCTCACCATCTTTTCATGTCAGCTAACTTTCTTGCCAAAGAATCCTATGTTCATTTGTGTGTTTGTGTATGTGTGTTTCTGGATTTGTTATTATTAACAATATACAAAAGATGTCTCTTTCTTCTTCTGGTTGTTATTGGTCCATCCCCACTCATCTCTCCCTCCATGATGGCTGATCATATGTGCAGGGATGGTGCATTCTGAGTTTGTTAGTTCTACTGAGTGGCCTATTAAAGCCAGTTTCTGGCTGACTTACATCAGCTGTCACGTACAGAGACTGCACTACACAAGGAGAACAATGCTAAGAAAACAAGAGTGAGAGGAAGAGTAGAAAACAAGAGTGAGAGGAAGAAAATGAGGATGAGAATAAAGAGAGATAAAGGCAAAGGTAAGAATGCAAAATAAAGAGAAATTGAAGGAAAAATAACAACAGGAGATTTGATTGATTGTATAACCGGAAGTTGAAAATAGGAGAGGCAATATCACAAAACAGCAGCTGAACAGATGATGCAGTTACAAGTGGCAGCATGTATGAATTTAGGGATCTTCACTAGAAATGAAAAGGAGTTTGAAAAAGTGTGTGTGTGTGGGCATAAATATATATAGTGAACCAGAAGCTATGTACTAAGTTTCATCTAATGGATCTTCATTGTATTACTGAGCCAGTAATACCCTGAAGATGTGTTAGATGAAACCTTGGTAGGTAGGTTCTGGCTCACTAGGTTTTTTAAATTTTGCTCTACTTTAGTGTATTGAGCACTTTTACGTTTTTACTTAATTTACTCTGTCAGTGTTTTTTCTTTTGACGAGGCATTGTGGTGCTGAATAATTATTTATTTTTAACCAACACAAATGTCTTTAGTTTTTTCTTTTTTTACTGATTTTTTTTCCCCTGATATTGGTTTGTTCAGATATATTTTTATTTACAAATTGTATTATCTGGGAGTTTTCACACCTCACAGTATAGGTATTATAATATATATATATATGATAAAAATATAGTTTTAAGGTATGCTATATTTATGGGTGAAAGTGCTCAATATGAGAGATAGAGCATGTGAAAATAAATGTGAATATTGAGGTTAACACTGAGTGGCAACAGTTTGTTTCATGTCTGAATGCAACATTCAAGGCTGAAGATTGTGTTTAAGCAAGAAACAGACCATTGCTGCTGGGTGTTGACCTCAGTGTCTACTTTTATATTTACATACACTCTATTGTTGATATTGAGCACTTTACCCCATAAATATATCATTCCTTAAAACTATATTTTTATCAGCTATATATTCTAATTAGGCAGCAATTGTTCTATTAAACAAGTTTTTATTAAAGATGATAGACATTGTATGTCTATTCAATTTATCAATTGTCTTTTCCAAATTGCAAATAACCTTCCACAAAACTGGCAGATGCAAAAGAATCCCAAATTAAGGTCATGTCTAAGCTTTTCTCTCATATGAGTCATCTTCAAGTGATGATGAGAAAAAAAATGAAGGAAAGAATATTAAAAATTTTTTAAGTGGCTTATTTTTTAAAAGTGTTTATATGATTTTCTGTATTTTGATTTATAGCAACAATGTGAAACAATTATGTGTATCAGCCATATGCAATGATATTTTTTTTTTGTTTTTTTTACATGAATTGAAAAATACAGCATTGGAGACTACAGTTATTTTTATTAATGTAAGGTTGCTTTTGTTGGATATAAGTAGATTCAATAATCTTTAGTCTTTTTTTACTTTTGGATTATTACTGAGTATTTTACTATTATTAGTGTGGAATCCTCTAATGTTATAGTTCTTGTAGCGCTTATTTATGTGTTTTCTAATAGCACTTTGTTCAGATGAACAGCATGTAAGTCTGCATGAAAAGGTAGTTGTTGTATAACCTATATAAAATATTCAAAATTGGCTCACTCAATTACTTGATAATTTCCTCATTGAATTTTTCTTTTCTAACAGAATGACCAAATAAAGATATTTTTCTATTAGGTTGGTGCAAAAATAATGACATAATAATGTCTTTTTTTGACGTATTTTTTAACGTCAAAAAACGACATTATTACGTCATTATTTTTGCACCAACCTAATAGAAAGCATTATTTTATTTGTTGCCAACATCAAGAAATTATTTGTTTTTTCTATCTATTGAAAAAAGGGGACATTGTAGGTGATGTATCTCCAGTGCCACTGCTGATAACTATTAGGTTGGTGCAAAAATAATTTCGCTTTCTAACATATGTTACTATGTGAGAAAACGAAATTATTTTTGCACCAACCTAATATAATTGATGAAAATTATATTCAGATTTATTTATAATTGAATATGATAAACTGGTAAAGTTAAATGAAATGACATTTACTTTGAGACTTGTTTTTCATATTTCAAGATGTCTTCTAACATATTTGGTCATCAACACAAGATTCAGCTTGCTTCTCTTTAAAAGAATGTTGGATTTCTAAAGAAGGAAAACTGTGTATCATAATAGGTAAGTTACATGAACAGACAAGTTAAAACTCTTTGCAAGCAAACACATTACACAAAAATATCTTCTTTTTCTTTTTTCAATGGCAGTGAATGTTGGATAATTTCACCACAAAGAGGAGACTTGAGGCAACAGAGATATGTTTCTACAGACGAATACCATGGATGGAGCATGTGAACAACAAGAATGTTTTGAAGAAAATAGGAACAGAAAAATTACTCATACTTAGAATCAGAAAGAAGCAGTTGTAATATAAAGAGAAAAATGGGCTTGGAAAATTTGATATATTCAAGACAAGGGAGGCAGAGAGAAATGGTGTGTATCCTACCTAACAAGCTTATGTACATTGATGGTAGAATAGGGAGTGGGTAGTGTAGTAAAAAGACGAACATTATTAAGAATGACAAAGGATAGGAAATTGCAGACGAGGTATAATTATGCACATCCTGGAGGGACACGGCATATAGAAGATCTCAATAAGTGGCTACTGAAATACACCCTTGTGCAAATTAATTGAAACAAAATGAACAATTCTGTTCTTATTTACTTTTTTTCATATTTTTCCAATGAAACATGACCCAGTGACTATGTTAGTACTTCACATGTCTATTCTACAAAATCGTTTCTTGCAGATTGACCAAAGATTCTCAATTGGATTTAAATCATGAGTTTCTGGGCCAGTTTATAGTACTTTGATTTACTCACTGGTAAGGCTTGCCAGTGTATTCATGCAGTGTTAATTTTCATACGTTTCCTTGGAGTAACATCCATCAGAGACAATGTCTGTAGGACAACTAATCGACAGTCGAGACAATCACGGATGATGCAATATTTTTCAAGGCCAAACAAATTTCATCATACAGCTCCAAAATAGATTCAGATTACTGCACAGCACTGCAAATGACCTAATCTGAGGAAAAAATAGAAATTGATTACACCCTGTCACTCCAGTGGGTCTAAAACTGACTGTATGGTGAAAAAAGGAAACTAAATCAGTTGTTTCAATTAATTTGCAAAAGAGTGTATGTAGCCATTAAATCTGTCTATAACATATCAGAAAATTTTCCAGAAAAAAAGATTATCAATATTAAATATGATGATTGTATTAGCTGATTGATTTGCATTTTTTGGTTTATCAAGCTATTGTGGATTATTTAAAGTTGAAACATATTTTAGATTCTAAGAATTATTCTTTTTGTGAGTAAATATTGCATTAACAATTTTTGGGAATAACAATGATTTTTCCAGATACAGATCCTGCTATTTAACTGGAGGAAGAGATGAATTCATACCTTTCACAAGAATATTTGCATATAAGTGAATATGATGAACCTGATATGGAATTCAAACTCAACTCTGCCATCTCTCATTTTGAGCTATAGGAGTAGATAAATTTGATCACAAGCAGGGTTTTGTTTCCTGCTTAAGAATGGGCTTCTGGTTCCTTCTAAAGTCTTTTTTATTCTCTTTCACTCCCAGTTGCCCCTTGCGTCTTGGTGGCATTATCACCTTGCTTGAGGTGAATTGATTAAAAAAAGAAAGCTTCTATCCATTTACACCACCTGAACATCCATGCTAAATGTATTTTGCTTTGTTTGAGATATTATAATAATTTAAGCTTGTTTTGGGGCCAAGATAGTTACTTATTTCTTATTGTTGCTAAAGGCAACTGTTTGAATGCTGCTTTTTAAAACAGGTAGGTCCTCTCAACATTTTGGCACAACACAAACTTCCTCTTACTTATGTTCTTCTATTGTACTGAGCAAAGGTTATTAAATATTAAGAGTATTATAAAAATGAAAAAAGCTTTTATAATCTTTAGAGATGTATATTTAGTGTGGAATTGAGAAAAGACTCCATTGTTCTTTTTGTCCTGTAAAAGCTGCAGGAAATAAGACTCATTTTTGCTTCCTGTGATTCCTGGAATTTTCCAATTCTCTTGTTTTGTTATTTTATTTGTTGCAAAATTAGGAAAGGGCCTATTCTGCAGCTCAAAAGCTGCTCTTCTTCTTCAATACACTATGTCCCTTCAGGACACTGGCGATCATAGCTCTCCACAATTTCCTGTATGTTGTAGATCTTAAATTTTGTCTTTTTATTATCTCTCCAAAACCCTGTTGTACCATTCATTTATTCAAACTCATTGGTAGCTTGTGTTTTGTTTTCCTTGGTTTCTCTTGCCTTCAATCTGACCTGTGGGTATCAAGTTTTCCAAGCACTCTTTTCACATTATGTACTCTAAAGATTTCAACTCTCTCTTCCTGATGTTAATTATAAGTGTCTTTTTTGTTTTAATTTCCTCTAAAATTTTGTTGTTGCTCATATGTTCTGTTCCTTCATCTGTGAGGAGATTGTCCAGCATTCAATGCCATATTGTAGGACTGATATTATGTAACAACTCAGTACTCTTTTCTTTGTTAATGAAATTTTTCTGTTTCTCAATATTTTGCTTAGCTTTTGGGAGGGATCTTTCAGTATATCAATGCACCTTCAGATTTCAGTGTTGCACTTTCTATCCTCTTTTAAAAAGCTTCCCAGATATTTAAATTGTTGTACTTGTTTGCTTTTTGGTATCTCCAATTTGTAATTTGCATGTTGGGATCTTCCTTTTGCCAACAACCATGCATTCTGTCAGTACTTGCATTTGATGTTTAGTCCTTCTCTCACATATAATAATAAAATATATTTGAAGCCTTTTTAAATAAAAGAAGCAAAGTTTTTAAATGCAGGATTAATGTTGGTTAGAATGTTGAACCAATCATTATATCTTAGCCATTGCAATGTCAATCCATAGCAATGCCACCTTCATCTGGTATCTATAAAACATTAACTGTGTACATTTCAAACTTTAAGTACAGAGGAACTTTATGGTTTTACCAACAAAACCACTAAATATTGATTACAAGTATTAAGTTAAAACCTGAAAAGCAAATACCTAATCCATATTAATTGCAAGAAGAGTCAGAGTGAAAGAGACCAAAATAATTGAATACCAAATATTATGGTTTTAAGAGAGAAAGACATTCACAATGTTATGGCAAAAAAAAATCAATGCACTGTCAATCACTAAACATGACTAACAGTAGAAGACACTTTGTAAATGTTGTAATAATTGTATAAAGTTCATTCTCATTTTACTTTTGTTAGTATAAACTTTTTATTATAAACAATAATTAGTGGAAATTCCTTATCTTGGTTATTACTATCATATTTCCGTTATTTTTTAATTTTTTAAACCTTTTCACCCCAAGCAAGGCAAGAAGCCACTAGCAAACAAGGGTTTACAGAGAGAGTTGGAGCAAGAGCAAAGAGGAGTGCTAGAGGAAAGGGGGTAGATCAAGGCATTTGGTAACGTCAATTGACATTACATTTGAATAGTTGGAGATTATAGCTATCAGCAGAACAAGAAATGGGGAGGGGGTCCCACAGGCAAGAAGTGTGAGACATGAAGCTATTGGAGTAGAAGAGATGGTTACATTTAACAGTTTTGCCAGTGAAAAGGTGAGAGCGAGATGCCAGCCTAGTTGAACACTTAAATTCATAAAGACTGGGAACCAGAAAAAGCAGCTCGGAGGAGGAGTTACCATGAAAGTATTTGTAAAAAAGACAAAGTTATTTTATTCTTAAGTTTGGCTCAAATGTTTATCTATTCTTTTGTTAATCATTTCACTCCAAGCAAGGCAATAAAGCCACTAAGATGTGGGGGTTACTGAGTGTGAGATAATATGAGAAAAAAATTATTAAGGAAAAAGAACAATAAATGAACAGGAATTAAGAAGAAAGTAATTAACGATTGATGTTGCATTTAAATTCTTGAATATCAAACTTGACTGAGAAGCTGGAAGAGAGATGCACATGCAAGAAGTTCGAGAGAAGAATCAGTCTCAGTCATGAAGGTAACATATTAGCATGGAACTTACGATTACATCTAACCATTTTAAATAAAAAATGATGAGACCTAACTGCCAATCTAGTAGTACACTTAAATTAATAGCATATTTCTAATATTAAGGGAACATTAAACAAAAGCTTTATTTTAATCAAGAAAGAATATGAAACTCATTTGTTTTGATTTTTGTGGCTCTAACATTATCATTTCAGTTGTTGTGCTGCTTACTTTACTTAGCTGATGTTTCCAAATGAACATTTTGATTACGTCATTGGAATGTCTCCTAGGATAGCAAAGGTAACTGGTAACTGGTAAACCTAAAGTTTTCTCTTCTCTAATTAACGAATAATTTTCATGTCTCTACACATCTTCTCATCAGCAATCATATTTGTTAACAATTTATTGCCAAACTTGATATTTGTTGTCGGGATTTACAAGAATGAGAGAGAGAGAGACAGATTTTATAATTTCAAATTGGATGTCACAAACTAGACTGTTAAAGTTTTTTTTTTATGTAACTTAATGTTTTCACAATAAAACTGGTATTAACTGAAATATGTTAGAAAATATATATATATACTCATTGTGATGTCAACTACCAATATTGACATCCCTGATGTACAATACATGTACAATCTGTCATAAAGTGTGTCAATCAACCAATGGACTTGCATGACATTTCCACAGACGACATCCAGAGAGGCAAGCTGCAGTAGGAAGAATGACATGTCAACAATGTGGGAAGAACTACAAGATTCTTGCAAGACTTAAAAGCCATTTGAGATGTCATCAGTGATAAAGTGATAATAATTGAAATGTGTGAAAAATTTAGAAAGTATGAGTGTAAGAGATGGTCTTACTCAGTCATGAATTGACTTAAATCATATATATATATATATATATATATATATATATATATATATATATATGATACATATATCATGTGAATTTAAGTTTGTAATATGTTTTTGTATTTAAATATAAGCAATAATTTATTTTGTGGAATTAAGTTTTATCAATTGATTGTTTATCATTTTGTAAAGAAATATGTAATAATAATAATATAGTTATTAATGTTTATTTTTTTATTTTAAAGATATAATGACTGCCCTGAAATATGCTACAGCTTGGTTATTTAAACCAGCAAATGGTTGATAAGCTGTAAAAAAGAAATCAATAAATCAATATAATGACTGCCATAAGTATAGTATTGTGATAAGCCAAATACCCATGAGTTATTCCCCTTGATCAAGAACTCTCTAGGATGAGTCTTGAAAGAGATTTTGACAGGCCTCACTATGAGATGTGGACTTGTAACAACCTTTTTGAATTGACATACAATAAAGATTAGTCAGACTGAACAACCTTTCTTTATTATTTCTAACCTCATGCTGATAAGAGTATAGCAATAAGTAACCTCAAAATAGATATAAAAAATTATTAATCTACTGAGTGATGGGAATACAATATTGAAAATTGCAAAAAAGTTCAACAAAAATCCAAAACTGAAATAAAAACATAGGCAAGAGAAGAACAAGAAAAATAAACTGACTTTAAGAATGCCAGGTAAAGAAGGACTTTAAAAAAAATAATTTTTCAACAGTAATTCAGGATACAGACTAGGACCTTCATGGAAATAGTCAACCAACAGGACTGAGAAGATAACTAGGGAGGAGAGGTAGGTCAAGTAATGTTTTGGAGTAGTATTGTTTGCAGTCAAATTATGGAACTCTTAAAGGTTGATAATATCAATATGCAGAGAATTACAATAAGTTCTTGTACAATAAAAGTACCAAGAATCTTTAAACTAAAGAGTAAATCCATGCATGACATTGTTCTTTCAAATTGTGCAAAGTTGACTATTGTCTATTTAACCCCCCAAAAAACAGATTCAAAGATACTAAATTAACAGAACACACCATGACCTTCACTGATGTTAAGCCAATTGAAAACAGTATTCAAACAAAGAAAATAGCTTGGAAGCAATAAAAATTACAGCAGGCAATGGTAAATTTGAGATGGTAGAAAAATTAACAAAATCAATGTCTGAAAGAATGATGAAGATTGTCAAGTAGTCCATATTAACATGCAAAATAATTTATTTACATATATTGTATATTAGGTTAATTAAATATATTTATTTATGGTTTATATATTTTGGATTCATTTATAAATAAAACTTTGTCTTAATAGTAAAACTAGACACTTTCAGATAAAATTGTTATAAATATTTTTAATAAAGGTGAATATTATCAGCTGAAATTTACTTGATATATTGCTCTTATAAATAAACTATCAGTTTTACACATTTTATTGAGAAAAATTGACTTGCATGAAAAATCAAATATTCTATATAGATATTGAATTATTCAATAACAGTTGCAATATTTCAAATTTTGTGCCAAAGGGTCATCTATACTTTAAGAGATTTTGTGGAGATATGCATTTATGATATAGGTTCAATATCGTTTGTGTGTCAGAAATATATTCTCAAGTGTTTTCATGATTTGAATATTTTCTTTTCTCCAATCCTAATATTTAGGCAGGTGGGTTCTTCAATCTTCCTCAATTACATGTTAATAGAAAATCCTCAAATATTTTATTAGTCTGAACTTCACCTTTGGTTAAGAGACAAAGGTTCATCAGACGCTGATATATATCTTTATATTTTATAAAAAATTACTGTTAGATGACTTCTTCAGAAAGATGAGACTTGGAAAGATGAAAACAATCAAACCATCTATGAGGGTGAATCAAAAAGTAATGCAATTTGTTTAATTATACAAGAAAAAAGGGACACAATCAAAAATATCGCTCATCAAGATATAGCTACCCATCACAGGTTCATATCCCTCAAGATAGTCACCCCACCTTTTTCAATGGCACTGTCCCACTAAAAATTCTTGACAGAATTCAAAGAAGAATCTGCAATGTTATCAGTCCTGACCTGACATCTTGGCTTCAATTACTTTTCCACCACAATAACATAGTTTTCCTGTGCCTCATCTATAAATATTTTCATGGTAATTGTTCTGATCATCCTTCTTCTTTGGTACTTTGACTTTACGAATTCAAGCACAGTACTAGATTGGCAGATAGGTCACATCATTTTATACTTCAAATGACTAGATGTAACAGTAAATTCTATGCTAAAAATTTCTTCTCTCATACTTCTCACTTGTTGAACTTCCTTCCAGTTTATTCATTGGTATCTCAACTTCATGAATTTAAGTTCAATACTAGATTGGCAGTTAGGTCTTATAAGTTCACTTTTGAAATTGTTAGTTGTAACCATAAGTCTTAAGCTAAGTTTCTTATCCAGAACTTCTCACTGTGGAATTTTCCTCCAACTTCCTGCTTTCTTGTTAAAAATTTAAATGAAATGTCAATAATCATCTGTTTCTGTTGTGATGTGGGGGTCTGGCAAGACATAACACTTAACACTACAGAGTCGGTCCTGATAGTAGTATTCAGTACTCAGTTAGACAAATCACTGCAATAGTATTATCTCTATCCTAGACAATCAGTCCATTCATGCTGATTTCATTTGATTGATTTTGTTTTCTATGGCTTATCAACCCATTTAAACACAGGTTATTTAAAGCCAGAAATATATTTTTGGGGCATGGTGGGGTGATAATAATAATTTAGGAATACAAAGTCTTACTAATTAATCCATAGCTGGGAGGAGAAAAGGTGGATTCATACTTTTCCCAAGGGTATTTGTGCATAAATGAATATAACGAACTCAGCTGGAATTGGAACTCGGCTCTTCAATTAACAATTCTGAGCAATTATCAATTACACCACCTACCCATCCAAGCTTACAACTCCTGGTCTTCCCAAACAGTCACCCATCGAGGTGGTGACCAGGTTTGATGTTGCTTAACATCAGTGATCATATGAGGAACCAGTAAAATGAGCTGCTGCACAAATGGAAACAATCCTATATTAAATTCTCTATTAAAATCTCTTTTGAGTTCTTGTGTTCTTTGGTTTGGAGATTTAGCTCACTTCAGTTACAAAACCATCATTTATGACTTTGGACACTGACTGGTTGTTTTGGTCAACTGATTACCCTTTTGGGAGTGGGATAATTTTGTGTTACATTATACGAGTAAAATCTTGTTAACTGCTCTGAGACAATCATTACTTTCAGTGTGTTTATCCCCATCTACAAATAGACTTAAATCACAAAATCTAATTCATGCTGAGGGTGAGGAGAGTCAGGATGATTGAAATTTCTTGTAGACTGGGTTAATGATGAAAAAGTGTGTTTTTTTTTTTTTTATTGATCATGCGATCAAAACATCTGCTCATGATATTTGTTACAGTAGGCTGATCTTGTCACCAAGTTTAACCATTTTTATTCCTGCTCAGCACCTCGGAGACAGGAATGCATTCTGTAAATTCACATGAGCCCATCATTAACCTGCATTTCCTGAACTTAAAGAATTGAATAAATACTAATCAATAAAATTGTCCAAGTATGTCTGCGTCCACTTTTAGGAAACATAAAAATCTGCCAGAGTATAAACAGGAAATTTTTACTATATGTCAGATCCGTCCTATATTCTGCACTCATTTGTGTGACATGTTGTAAAAATTGGCATGTGAAATTGTTTTATTTTTTATTTAACAACCAATTTTCTAAGAGATAAATATAGTTTGCATACCAAGTGTTGACTATTTCCTGTCATAGTTTACCAGACAAGTGCCATATGTAGTACACACTTAGGGTGATCATGTCTCTGTCTATTCATGGCTAAACAGAAGATTTCCTACAGTAGGCTGCTGTTTCTTTATAGGGTAGACTGGTTGTCTATCCTGTTATTGAACCCCTAGCTGTGGGGAGAAGAGATGGATTCATACCTTTACTAAGAGTATCTACATGTAAGTGAATGTAATGAACGCAACTGGAATTTGAACTTAGCTCCCTGAGTTCTGATTCTGAACCATTATCCATCACACTGCACATCCTCAGCTTAGTGAAAATAGTAATTTGACATTGGACAATGATTATCAAGTTAGTCTTGGAGACCTTTACTACATTCATAAGTTTCATCCTGACTGGTTGCCATATTAATATCAATAAACTTTAGTTAAAGTTAACAAACTTTGCACTGTGCTGTGGGCTTTAAGTTACTCAGCAAACTTCTTATTTAAAACATTGTATAAATATTTAAGTCTGATTTAGGAAAACTCCATGAATCTTAGAGGCATCTTATCTCAGCAGAGAGTGGTCTATTAAAAAAAGCTGCTTGACCCTAAAGTCTGGAGTTTAAGAGTTGATTTTGTGCTTTATCTGAAAACTGAATTAAGAGTAACATGGCTTTAATCTGAAAGGTCATTCTTGTCAGTGGGCAGATTGCATCTGGCAGACACAAACAGAATCAGGTTTCTTCATCTAATATCTCATTAGACTCTTTTGAAAAATCAATTTGTTTCAAGATTTCAGTTAAAAAAAAAAAAAAAGAGAGATAAAGAGAGATCATTCTTTATAAACAGAAAATGTTGACTAAAATATACCGACTTATCTAATTAATAATAATTTGCAATTTCGCACAAGAGATATGCAGTTGCTGCAATTCAGATGAAAGCAAATTTCCTAAAACCTGAAACATTTTCCTCGTTACTCTTGTTGTGACATCTGAACTCTTTTTTTGTGTCTCCAAGTGACTTAGTGATTATTCAAAGTTTGCTTGTCTTTCACAATTTTTGTTGTTCTCATCCAAGATACTGATAATTTTTGATCTTCTCATTTGTCACTCTTTTTTTTACAGTAAGGTTCACCTTGTACAAGGCCCAGTGGGGGGGTACTCAAGTAGAGGGTTATGTTATGAGACATGTTGCATAGACAGAAGGGGAAGATAATAGTTAACCATAGCATTGAATAAGTCAAGATTGTCAGGATTGGGGAAACATCCTCTTGGGAGTCAGTTCCACAGAGAAGTGGTTCGCAGAAAG
This sequence comes from Acanthosepion lycidas, assembly GCA_963932145.1. Classification (NCBI taxonomy): domain Eukaryota; kingdom Metazoa; phylum Mollusca; class Cephalopoda; order Sepiida; family Sepiidae; genus Acanthosepion; species Acanthosepion lycidas. The sequence continues at coordinate 9,986,440 of OZ010585.1, read as the reverse complement.
AAGCTGTTTGAGCGGAACTTACTTCTGACTGATGGAATACAGAGGGAATGTGGGTGGTTTGCTACTATCTAAGTGGCATGGCATGTCCTTGCCATGAAGGTTTAAACTGGCAGGACCAGGGGAAGTAGTTCATCTGAGCACTTTCTGTGGAAGTAGTGATTGCAACATCCCACCTGTGAGAGAGAGGTTGGAGAGTAGAGAGTAATTTGTCACCCACAGAAGCTCAGAGACACTTTTGGACTATCAAAGCTGGAGAGTGAGGGCCGGGCAGCTTCTGCCCAGATATGGCGGCAGTACTCAATTTTTGGGGCCTGATCTGATTTTTGTAAAATTAGAGCATCTCAGGAGAAGTCAGGTACTTACTGGAGTGTGGGTTGAACACATCCGCCATTTTGCATAGTTTCTTTTCTTTTTTCATTATAATTAAGTCTGTTTTTGCAACCGGACTTTGTGAGCTGCCTGGATGTCTTAAAGTATTTTGTTTTTGATTTTCTTATCTAATTTGTACTGATACTCATTTTGTGGCTGGACTTAGGTCATTTGCAGAATTTTGCATGAATATATTTTACCACCTCATCAAGCCTTTTTTATAAGTGGGGCTGTTATTGACATGTTTGAAACAGTGCAAGATAAACATATAAACAGAGATAAAAATGATAAACAAGTTTCTTCCATAATTTGTTTTCATTCCATGACTGGTAGGAGCATAAGGGAATCATATGTACTGCAGCTGCAGTGGAAGTGTTTCTTGGGCAAGATAGCTTGACATAACCCAACTTTATCCAGACTGGTTTTGAATTCAGAGTTTTTCCTTCGCCTAGACCAGTTGCCATCCAAGGCTATAGAACCCAGTCTATCCTGTTATTTACCCATAGCTTCAGAGAGAATAGGATTCATACCTTTCCCAAAGATATCAGCACATAAGTGAATGTAATAGATCTTACTGGAATTCAAACTCAGTTCTCCATGTCTTCAATCCAAGCCACTATCCATTACTCCACCATATATACAACATTAAAAGCACATCCAATCATTATTTGTCTCTCTTTGTTTTTGCAATCATTAGTAACTTTTGTGAGAGATATAAACAGTTAAAGAAAAATTACGAGGGAGAGGATGATAAGTAAAAATAGGCAAAAAATCTGATAGACACAAGTTAGAATTGGTAGAGATTGTCTGAGATAAAGCGAGAGAAGTATGAATAACATTGACAGAGGTAAAGAGAGAGAAGTACGAATAAAATTGACAGAGGTAAAGAGAGAGAAGTATGAATAAAATTGACAGAGGTAAAGAGAGAGTGGCACGAATAACATTGACAGAGGTAAACAGAACATGGATAAAAATAAAATGACAAAGATACAGTATTTGTCAAATGAGCAAATGTAAAAGCTTTTCTTGATTTATAAAAAAAGAGTCATTATTTATATTAGCATTAATGTACAAAACAATTATAGCAAAATGAGAAAAGCCTGTGATATCTATGAAAGTTGACTATGTCCTTTTCTCCATAAATGTATACAACCAGAGATACATCAACTCAGTCAAATTCATTATTAATATAATCAACATGAGTAAATAAAACTTTAATTTAGAGATTTTACAAGTGAATATAAAGATGTAGCAGGGTGGAAAATGCCAGTAATGAGTAAAATAGCAGGGTAGACTGAGCCTCTTATCTTTGGTTGGCACCCAACTTCGAAGAATGTAGAATAAAAACGAGTCAGATGTGGGGTTTGTAACTCCATCAATATAAAAACTTATTTGCTACTGAAACTCTGTGACTCAGTGTTTGAAAAGAAATCTGTAAAGAAAAAGCTAATGTGAAAATATCAGAAAGAGAATGTTTGCATTAAAAAAAGATTTTGCTTAAATTTGAATGAAAATATTTGTCATTTTTTTAGTAAGTTTCAGTATTCTCTGACCACTGTTCAAGCCAGTGGTACTTTCAGTTATAATTTATAAATTCTTTCTCTTGAAATTCTTCTCAGGAAAATAGTTTTTTCAAGTTCAATTATTGTTCTTTCTATTATTGATGGGAGTTTCCTTCCTAACCTTTCTTTTCTAACCATTTACCTTTTTTCATTGTCTTTTTCCATTTCTTCTCTCATTCAGTTTTCTCTTTCATTGTTTCACTTTCCTGGAATTATCCCAATTTCTCTCTTTTTATTTATCCTTAAAATTTTCTACTGTCAACAAAATCAAAGAATTTATAATTTGTCATTCTTAAAATATAAACGTTTATACAATCATTTACTGGATTTTAAATGTCAAATTGTCTTTATTAAGTTTTAACATTGTTCCTCAAAAACTAATGAAACTGTAACTTTCTTTTTATTAATCAGTTTATTTTTATTAATAAAACTCACATCTACAGTGGACAAAACAGTGTTTTTTTAAATTTGGAACTATTCACTTTAAAAACTTGTTGGTTGGATACAAAAACAAAACTGTGATAAGTTCAACCTATTTTTGAAATCTTAAGATGTCGGTTACAACACGTTGACATTTTGTTTTTAATCATTTCATCCCAAGTAAAGTGACAAAGCCATTAAGACACATGGGGTTACTGACAGTGAAAGACAATGTGACTGAGAAGAAAAGACAATGAAAAAACAGGATTCAAAAAGCCAGAATACAGCAATTGACATTCTATTTAAATTTTTGAAGATTGTAGCTTAAAGAAAAGGAAGAAGTGGAAGAAAGTTCCACAAGTGAGATGTGTGAAAGAAGAAACTATTAGAATAGAATTTACAGTTACATCTAGTAATTTTAACAATGAAATGATGAAACCTAACTGCCAATCTAGTACTGCATTTAAATTAATGAAGCCGAGGTTACAAAGTGAACACAATCAGGACAAAGGTCATGGACTTATTTATAGAAAAGAAATTGTCCATATATGCTGTCAGCTGCTTTATATATTCAGAATAAGTATCACAGTCTGAGATCAAGAAAAATGCTCTTTGAATTGTTCACAATAAATACTAGCCAGATCCCCAGGATATAGAAAAGAGAGTAAAATTATTGATCTGAATGCCAAATCTAAGTGTACTGAAAGTATTACCATTGAAGAAGGCCATGTTGATTGATATTGAAATAGAAATCATAATAAACGAAAACCCTTTGAAGAGTGTGCCTTTGGGAGTAACATTGACAATAGCATGAAATACCTCATAGACTATGGTTATTCATTAGTTAATGTACCCAAGATACATTGAGAAATTATCACTTCTGTTAATTCGAATCATTGGCAAGAAGCAATATAGGATGAAATGAACATTCAAAGGGAAAATATATCAACAAATTCCCTTATAGAAAAGGCAAAGCAACAATGAGTTCATTGGATTTTCATGATTAAATTCACCAAAAATGGTGTGGAACAATATAATCCATGTTTCATTACAAAAGGTTATTCAAGAATTGTTAGTATTGATTATCATGTGACATTTTCACCTACATTACATCAATCCATGCAATTAGCTTTTCAGTAGAGTTTACCTGTTCACTAGATGGGATATCTTATCTGAATGTTCCAGTCACTTGTGAACTGTATGTGGAACGACAAGAAGGTTTTGCAATTAATGACAAAATGGTGGATAACTAATATGGAAACTAAAGTGGATAAAAATGGAATACTGTATTGCCCTTTATTATTAATCAAAATTCTATCCAATAACACATCTATCATCATATCTAAACTAAACATGTTAGAGATAAATTATAATTATTGCTATTTGAGTTAAGAATATCAGAGCCACAAAATGTAGTTCTTTGCTCTGTTCTGATGTGAAGAAGTATTAGGTTGGTGCAAAAATAATATCGTTTTCTCACATAGTAACATATGTGAGAAAACAACATTATTTTTGCACCAACCTAATACTTGAGCCATAAGTTTAAAATGAAAATGTAATGAACCAATCTGGATATATAGAAGCACTGAAAAATGATCAGCTCAACCCACTTTCCAAAATGAGTATTTTAAGGAGTAATCATCAGAATACTAATTTTGGGAATTGTGTTTGGGTCAAGAACATTTCATCAGCTCTTCATAGAAAAGTTAATAACTAAATTTGATATGGAAAAATCATTAATCCTAGCCGTTCCTTGAGAAATAGATATAAATAAGATAGATGCGGAATCAGTTAGTAACAAGTTGTACAAAGAAATAGTTAGAAATTTAATCTACATTTATAAAAGATACTCAACTAGATCTTTTGTAACAAACTGGTCACAAGAGTTGGCAAAGTCTACCAATGCCCATTCTAATCCAGGTAAAACATAATTTCAATCATCTGAACTTTACAAAGGATGAACATCTTCATTTCAAAAATGGAATTAAATCACAGAATTTAAAAGATTTATATAATGCTGACTGGAGTAATTCAAAAGACTCATGGTTTTCAACAATCACCAAATAGTTCTTAGATATCTTAGAAAATGGCAAAATATTGCACAATTCATTTTCAAAGTGCAAAAAAGACATGCAAAGTCTACCAGTGCACATTCTAATCCAGATAAAACATTTATCTGAACTGTACAAAGGATCAAAACTTAATTTTCAAAGTATCATATATATGTCCTGAATTAAATTTTTTTTTGACACAGACCAGAATAAATCTAAAGACAATAGTATTATTACTGTTGATGATGCTAAATTGTCACCCTATTGAGGCAGAATACATAGTTTGAGCAACTGCAAAATCTCCACTTCATTTACTCTTCACTTTATTTAGTATGATGAATTCTGATTTGTACAATTGTCACCATCAGAGTGCTTTAGCTATTGTGAAAAATCCTGTACAGTGTAAAAGATCGAAACATTTAACAGAAAATCTCACTTCATTAGGTCTGAAGTACAAAAATGTAATAAACATCTTGGACAGATTTCATCTGATTCAAAACGTTGCAGATATATTCACTAAACTTGTGATTGGAGTTAAGAGGAAGAAATTTGTTAATGCCCTTAGGAATCCAAGTGGAATCATAAATTTTGTATGTCTTAGAGTTAAGTTGTTGGAATATATTGCCTAATTTAAAGAAAGGTTACTAGAATGTAAACATATATAATCACACATGGAGATTGCAACAAACATGTGTGCAAACTTGAGTCAATGGTGCTGCTCTCTGAAGAATCCACATAAAAATACAGATTTTTACATTTGCATTCAACCCAAATATTTCAACTAACAACACTGTGTACATAACTATTCATTAACAACATTTCTCCAGCTCCAACAGAATTACTATCTTATTGAACCAATTTTTGTATTTGTTACCCTATTGCAACAAAATGGGCATTGTTAACAGCATTTTGCTGAAATGCTCAAAAATTGGAGAATGATGCAATTTCCAGTCAAAAACTGTCTTATCCAAAGAAGACAGTGTTTAGGTCTTGTGATTGTAAATTGAGCCATCTGCATTCTCATCTCCTAGCCATTGTGGCACAAAAGTGATGATATTTATCAATAATTATTGATAATTAGCATTTTCAAATAATTATGAATAGGGAGCATTTAAATAAATAGGAATATAAAATCCATTTTATGAAAATTTCAGAGCAAAGGGTCAGAAAAAAACTTGAAGTGAGATTACTGAAATTAGTTTCACATGCTATATAAAATATTGTGCATTTTTAAGTTAATTTGTTATTCAGTTACCATGAATGTTGCTGTTGTTGTTGTTGTATGTTAATCCTGTAGATCTCCTCCCTGTTGAGTATAGGAACATAGCCTCACCCCAGGAGATGGTATTGCTGTGGTTTCAGAAGCAAGTAGTTTTTTTTTATCCAGTGAATTATTAGCACCATGCACAACCAGTCTTAACTTCAGAATTATCCTTCTCCTAGATCAAATGCCAACCAAAGCTAAAGAACTTAGTCTACCCTGTTATTTTAATCTGTAGCTGGAGAGAGAAGAGATAGATTCATACAATTCTAAGGGTATTTTTGTCAATACCCCAAATACATGCCAATAACTTCTATGCTGCACACACATCTTTAGAAAAGACTGACTTAGAAATAATTACTGTATTTATTTAGCAGTTGCATATACAGTATTTATTCCTTTTCTTAATTCCTTTAAATGTGAATTTAGATATGAATTGAATAATAGATTTCAAAAGAAGTTCTAACATGTTGTTATTTACAATGCTTTCCTGCTCATTGTAATATAATTTTTGTTGTATTATATTCACTGCCTGACCTCATCTTTCCTATATTCAAATTAAAATACTGATTGGGAAAGATATTTAAATAATCCCTAACCTCTATTGAGGAACAAAAAACTTGCATAGAGAGTGAGTTAAGTGAGTACACAGAAATAAAAAGAGGAGTACAACATGTCTGTATTTTCTCATCAGAACTTATTTAACTTGTACAGTAAGCAGATTCTAAGAAGATTAAGAGACATAATCTGGTTTATTCTAGGTGTACGTAACCTTAACCACTATACACTAACCACATGAAATGGGTGTTGATCACAGAGTCAAAGAGAAAACTAAAACAACTATTAGACAAGGTAGTTGATAAAAGCAAGAAAAAGAAGCAAACCATTAATTATAAGAAGGGGAATGTATAGTTGTCAGTAAGAAGAGACAATCCAAGGTGTGAATTATCTTTCTTGCTGTTTACAGAGAAGGGCTAACTATATAAGAATTGAAGATCTGAGACTAAACTATGGTTCGATTGGCAAAACATTCTGAGTAAAACTGCCAAGTGTTGGACCTCTCTGGGGAAATAAGAAAAAAAAATGCTAATCAGATTAAATCTGCTTAATATTTGATTATGATCAATACTAAATATTTTATTCTGAATAATTATTTTTAAACATTTCACCCCAAGCAAGACAGTAAATCCACTAAGATATTACTAGAAAATGTTAAAAAAAAAGGTTATATTAGTTAGTTATTAATCTTATCTAAGAACATATCTATAAAATAGAGGCACTATAATACCAAATTAGTGTTTAAGATTGTCTTAATAACCATCGAACTACCATTGGTACAAATGTAGTGTCACTAAGAAGAAAACTCACAACATTTGCAATAATATGAGAGGCAAGCTGCAAAACACTGCTGCATGGTTTTATATATATATATATATATATATATATATATATATATATATGCAATTTTATATATATTATATATGCACGATAATTATTGGAAAGTTGTCTGATGATCGCAGAGAGCATAAAACCCAGGGTTACAAACTCACATCAAGCCAACTAAATATATATATATATATATATATATATATATATATATATATATATATATATTAATTAATTGATGTAATGGAATAACCTGTCACCCCCATGAGTAACTATACTATAGGTAGTAACTTCCTATAAGTAGCTGTAAGTCAACAGACTAGAGAGACTAGCTGGGATCTGTTGAGTATGACTCAGACTTACACAAGAACTACTGACCTTCCAATAGTAGCACTCACTACTGGATTGACTTTGGATGACTTTGTGCATAATTGTTACCTTTATTCTTATTGCACTGGTTTTTTACAATAAATCTTCACTTATTTTATCCACCTTGTTTTTCAATTATATATTCCTATTAGCATGGAATATAACATTAATAAAAACGTTTTTCACTTAACTCATGTCTACTTCAAAGTTACATAGATGCAACTGCACCTCAGAATGGAGTTAAGTCACAATGGAGTCAGAACAGTTTGACTCATGTTCTGATGCATAGTTGTATCTATGTAACTTTGAAGTAGACATGAGTTAAGTGAAAAACATTTTGTTAATGCTCAATCTTTATCATCAATATTAAGCAACTCTACCACAAAGCTTGCTTGCCTTAAATGCCTTTATCAGTAACCTACTGAAAAACCAGCTATTTTGGCTTCAAAAACAATTTTCCAAATTACCACTACACACACACACACATATATATATATATATATATATATATATATATATATATATATATATATATATATATTCCATTGCTTCCCTGTGTCTCTTCTATAAATACTTTCATAGTAATTTTTCTGATGGACTTTCCATGGCATATGTTCTGACAAGGTATATTGATCCCACCACCCCATACCTTTAAAACTGTGAGTCAACTTACCGCATAAACAAAAGTGAATCATGCACCCCCCATTCCCATTGTATTCCATTAGTAAGAGGGAAGTTCTATTAGGACAGATTCTTCTGAAGAATTGCTGCTTTGTAGAACTGACTACTGACAGGTTGTTTTCCCAATCACTACAATCTAGACCTTAAGTCTAGTTTTAACCATTATATATCCTGCATAATCTCATGAACTTCACTTCTTGCCTTTATTTATGCTTACAGAGCACCATAAACTAATCCACTACCTTGAGTGGCTCTTGGGCATTGTATTGGGTGAAGATTCATATAAAAAAAATGAAATTCTCAAGTCATGTGAGTCGCACAATCAACCAAGTCAGGATCATAGAGCCATAATATGTGCTTCACCAGGGCTATATACAGTTTTGAATTCAGGGTAGTACTTCTCCTAGACTGATTGCCATACAATGCTGAAGAGGCCAGTGTGTCCTATTATTTAACCTATAACTATGATATATATATATATATATATATATATATATATATATAGTATTACTTTAAATGGTATATTTAGTGGACATGTGTGTTTAAATATCATCTCTAAATTTTGAACAGTATTAATTTAGATCTACCAGCCTGTGCACTTGAGAGTCTTAATAAAGAAAATGTACTTCCAGCAGGTTTCAAACCTTCATCCTGTTTATAAGATGAACTAATGTCAGTCTCTGTGTGGTTCAGACATTCAAATCTTGCTGGAAGAGACATTTTCTTTATTAAGAGTGCATAGGCTGGTAGATATAAATTTACACTGTTTAAAACAGATGGATGTCAATGCAAACACATGTATCCACTAAATCTAAGACTTAATATGATAAGAAATATATGAATTATAAATAGATTACTTCCTTAGAAATATATATTATAAAAACACAAACCCTTAAAAATCCATGAGATTATATTTATTTCTTTGAGGTCGTAAAATTTGGCTTTTTAATGTTCATGTTTTTATATTATTGCTCTGTCTCTGACAGTTCTCCCTGGATGTATATCCTTTTGGAAATATACATACTGATTACCAATATTATCATAATTTTTTATATATATATATATATATATATATATATATATATAAGGTTGGTGCAAAAATAATGTCGGTTTTTGATGTTAAAAAATATGTCAAAAACCAACATTATTTTTGCACCAACTTAATAATGTTCAAAGTATTCTACGTTACATAAACCTGAAGATGTTTGGAGAACATGTCAGCTCAAACATTATATACAGACAACAATGATAAAGATATTAGCTTGAATAATTCATGAAATAATGACAATTTCAAATCTAAAATAAATATTTTTCTGTGTATGGCTACAACATTACTCAGAAAGAGTTAGTTTTATTAAAGACTACAGACAAGGTACTGTGATTAAGCTTTTATTTATTTATATTCAGCTAAAAATAAAAATCATCCTTGATAATGTCTGAAAGAATAGCCAAAAGCACTTAGTTATGCTATGGATTTGAACAATTTGTTACACACTTTATGTTCAGAAAAGAAAATACTTGTATGAATACAAGAAAAATTAAATAAAAAGGTTAAACACAGTAACTTGTCAGTCATTTTTAATGAAACTTTTGAATAGTAGTCAGATTGCAGCCCAAATATACAATTTTATATATATATATATATATATATTAAGGGTAGGTTATATAGCAACTTTCCTAATGTTTATTACAATGACTGTTTTTATTCTTATCCTGGTCACTGATATTGTTGCTGCTACTGTTGGTGGTGTTGTCACAGAATGGCATACTAATCTCTGTGGAAGGTGATAATCTTCTTTATCGAATTCCATAACCAAATCTAACCTCCCAAAATTAGAGAATTGACTTGTGGCGTCTGGCCATCAGACTTGTATATCCTCACACGAAGGATTCAACCGCAGATTTGCAGGCTTATCTTGGTGAAGTAATGCAAACTTAATCTTCCACAAATAATTGCTTCCTCTTCTCCGGTTTCATAAAAGCCATGCATAGCACACAGACCAACATAGCAGCCGGAAATCTCAGCTCTGCTGCTCTGATCAATATTCCTTTCCAAACTGGTTTTATCAATGGAATCAATTATCAATAACCATATCTCTTCGAGAACTTAGAAAATTTCTTCCGTCTTATATACATACATACATGTGTGTGTGTGTGTATACATAACTGCTTGCTTATGTAAAAATTTGTATATATCGAGACATAAATATTTATAGACATGTATGCCTATATGCGTGTAAATAGACTGTTTCTCATTCTCTACACAAACACATCCACACACACACACACACACACACACATATATATATATATATATATATATATATATATATATATATGTGTGTCTGTATTTGCATGCATACACATGCATTAATGCAATGATATGTGCTTGGTTTTTGCTTTAATGTATATATGTAATGGTGCTGAAAAGTTTTTGGCCCTTCAAAGAAGCGCTTTCAAAGAAAAAAAAAGAATTAATGTATAAAATAAATTAATAAATGCCTAATGTTGCATCATTTGGTCAAATTTGGGTAAGTGAACCAGGCTGAGAACTTTTCAGCAAATATATATATATATATATATATATATATATATATATATATATATGAAGTGAAGTTACCAGCTCAACTCACTTCTTGAAATCTGAACAAATGTACAAACATCAGAGGTTTTTTTTTTTATAAATGGGTTTCTTGATATAAAATAAAAAATTTAACCCTTTGAAGGATTATACCAATTTTGATCCGAGTTCAAAATTTACATGCTTAGATGTGGTAGATATTCTGATACAATTTTCAAATCTGTTGCCAAATAATAGAAACCACATCACTTGTGGACTTTCAACACCAGCAACAACTAAAATGGATATCGCATGTAACTTGAAGAGAAAATAATGATATAATCAAGATTTTGACTATCCACATGACTTCAAACAAAAGGTTAGAAAGGAAACCCCCAATCAGTACTGGAAAGAGTGATAACAGTTGAGTTGAGAAATCTATTTTTCTGAAATGCTGTTTCAATAGAAAGATTTCATAAATTTCAATGGAAGGTTTGATTAATGAATCCCAAATGTTTCTTTATAAGGAAAAGGCTTTTCTTACCATTATCATTTAACCTCTTTGTGATATATTAAGAATCATAACATTGTACCATCAGAGTCTGATTTTGAATTGGTGATAACATGTAGTAACAGAGTTTAGTGTTACATAAGAGTACAATACAAGCAGGTCATTTTATACATAGGTGTATATATGTGCCTTTTGTTCAATTAGAACTATTTGTGATGTTTGGACTGTGTACTTTTGGGAGGTTCAATAGTTCTTTCAGAGAATTCCTGTGCATATTCAACATGACATATTGGTGATACTTCAATGTTGGCAATGTTCCTATAACCTAGACAGCCATATAGTACAGGCACTTGACAAGAACAACACATTGTAAAAACGGGAGTGAAAGACTGCACGGAATCCACCACAAGGATCAGAGCAAATATGGTCTGAGGAGTGTCAACACAGACTGTTAGGTACCCTTTATTTACAGCAGGATTATTGGCAGATGTACTTCTAGCCAGGGTTCTACTTATGTCATATCAAAGTCATGCATATTTCTCTTGGTCTCAGGAGAAGGCCATTTCTATATAAGGAAACATTCAGTATTCATTGACCAAGCAGCTACAACTGTTATTGGTTAAAATTTATAAAATCTTTGTCTTAAAACAATTTTTCAGGAAAATAGGTTTTTCAAGTTTATTATTACTCTTTCCAGTAATGATGGGGTTTCCTTCTTAACATTTTATTTGAAGTAGTGTGCAATATCAGCATCTTCATTGTCATTATTTTCTCTTTGATTGACATGTCATATCCATTCTAGCAGTTGCTGAAAGTCATTTCTATTATTTGGTAGAGTTCTTTGTGATTCTATAGTGCCAGCCCACAATGTTTAAAGAAGAATGGTCTTTGCCAAGACCTAGGGACTTCTTTTGTTTACTTTGATTTTGTAGTTGATGTTGATATGTTAGGCGGTTGACTAGACCTTTTCTTACCAGTAGAAGATTTTTTTTACCTCAGCCTGGTGTGTCACCAAGGAATACACCCTTTGTAACCTGTATAACAAACAATGTTATATTTAGTTATATTTCTAGGCATTCTCATGAGATCAAAAAAGGTTGATTTTATATCAGTGTTTTGATACACTTTATGAATTACAGCATCCAGAGTTTCACTCATGACATGCAGGTCCAATATTTGCCATCATGATGTTGGTGCTCACTTGTATTTGGGGAGAGAACATCAAGCAGCACCATATACATCCATTATGCAACTTGTTCTACTTCTGTTTTCTGCAACAGGAATGTGATGTGTTCTCCCAGCAGGATCATATGCATTTGTATGATGGATTTTGTCTCATTAAAGATATGAGATATGAGGGGATTATGTCTGACTCCTTCAGTTAAACCACCTGTTATTATATTGCATCAACAGGTGCAAGAGGCAAGGAATAATGTATTGTAAGGTTTTATTCTACATTTCTATGATTATATCCTTGTGAAAGTATTGGCTTGCATTAAAGGCTAAAGAGGATATACAGTATATTAATACCTTCCTTATTTTGCAAATTACACACATATTGATTTGTATATTTGATGATTTAATATAACTCATGTCTGCTTAATCTTGTGTAATCTGAAACATATTCAGAGTGTTGCAATTATATTTTCCATCAGTATGCATATTATATAAAAGTAAAGAGAGAGTAGTGTATTTTGGCAGCAATCCTTCTTTAATACAGGTTTCATTAAAAATGACTGACAAGGTACTTCTGTTAAGTTTTTCTATTGTATTTTTCTTGTATGGGAGTAAGAGATTTGTTTTTGGTCTTACACAGACGCATATATATTGATGTAATGGAATACTCAGTCACCCCCATGAATGATTACACTATAGGTAGTAAGTACCTATAAAGTCAACCATCTACGAGAGACTTGAGGAAGAGTGAGAGTGAGACGATGCAAGCACATTTGATCTTCCAATTAGTGGCACTCACTACTAGATTCACTTGTGTGTATAACTTTACTGTATTTCATATTGTACTGGTTGTGTACAATAAACCTTTCTTCTATTATCCACATGGTGTTAAGTATTTATTCCCTTAGCATGGAATATAACATAAATATATATATATATATATATATATATAAAAAAGGAGTTTTCTAGACAAACTCTTCTGTAATTGTTCAGTCCACTCTTCAGGAGATTTCACCAATTGACTTCTGTTTTTCTCATTTTTTGTTATTTTTATACTAAGTTTGAAGCAATTCATTTATGCATTGGATCTGATGTTCTTATTATTGGTTTTAGGTTGCTTTTTTTTTTTCTCCTTTTGTGCATGGACATATGTGTCAGATGTCATAGCTGTTTCTCCTTTTCATCATTTCTTAGTCTTTTTACATTCTCTCCCTATCCCTTTTCTTTCTTTTTCAGTACTTATATATATTTTTTACTAAACATTAATTTTCAGTATGTTGTAACTGAGCTTAAGTAGAAAGGGTTCAAACTGAAATCAAGAACTTTACTAAACTAATTTATCAGGATTCAAGAATAAAATAATTATAAATTCTACTTATTTCTGGACAACAAACATATGGTCTGGTGTTCCTGTTATATATTTAGAGATTCTTGATAAAATCCAAAACAAATCAGCAATAATATTGGTCCTGACCTGGCATCTTGGCTTCAATAAACCTTCTCCACTGCCATAATGTATCATTCCTGTTTCTTTTTTATAAATACTTTCATGGCAATTGTTTGGATGAGCTCTTTTCTATGGTACATAGACATTATGAATTTAAGCACAGTACTAGTTTAGCAACAAGGTCTCGTTATTTTACAGTTGAAATGGTTAGAGGTAACTGTAGTTTCTATGCTGAGAGTTTCTTCTGTTGAACTTCTCATTTAGGGAACTGTTTTCCATTTTCTTGCTTTCCAGTAAATTTAATACTCAAAAATTTAAATGCAATGTCAATCGTTATCTGCTGTCTTCCTGATAACATTTTTATTATTCTTGCTCCTTAATAGTGCTTCTGTTTTCTAATTCTTTCACACCTAGTAACCCCTTGTGTTTTAGTGGCTTTACTATCATGCATGGGGTGAATTCAATTAAAAAATCCTGGCTATCTAAACCCATTTCACTGGAAAATTAAATAACATCTTAAATTTAAGAGGTAAGCCAAAGAACATAGCTTTCTGACTTTTTATAAAGAGGAATAAAGATTCAAAGTTGTTATGGAAAGTAATCTTTAGTTGTATTCAGATGCAAAATTTTGAATCTCAATTTTCTCGAATCATGGGCATTGTCTGAAACAGTTCCAACTAAAATTTGATTCTCATTTTCTGGGATATTTGTCTACAGAATGTTATGTAGCAAGATACTAATTCTACTGATGTCTGTAGCAATTACTGTTAGATTAACCACATTGCTAGATTGATGACCTTTGCTCCACTAATCCAGGTTGTCAAATTTGGGATCGCTAAACAGATGACACTCGTGACTAGAGTACAAGGCAAACATGTATAGAAAAGTATATCTCTTGTATTTGAGTGATGGCTGATAAAATGTACAAAATGTGTGGAGATCATATTGTGTATCTTTTCTTATGTCTGTTCTTAAACTGACCACATTAGCTTGGACATTGACAGAGTGACAAATGCAGACTATATTTTATGTAGCCTCTGATTAAATGATCTGAAGTCCAGGGCTGTCTGTCAGAATAAAGAGTTTTTTATCTTTGATATCTTAATTCTTCAGAGCCTCTTGATAATTTGCCTTCAGCCAATCAGAATGCTAATCCCAAGTGCATACCTCCCTGGTCAACTACCAAACAACCAATCAGCATTTTCTATCAGACCATATTCATTATGATCTGAAGTATACCTTGCTAAAGTTTTAATGAGAAATAATGAAATAATGATGATTCTTTATTCAAATTTCAAAGATAAACAATAAAGAACAATTCATT
Source organism: Acanthosepion lycidas (assembly GCA_963932145.1). Taxonomy (NCBI): domain Eukaryota; kingdom Metazoa; phylum Mollusca; class Cephalopoda; order Sepiida; family Sepiidae; genus Acanthosepion; species Acanthosepion lycidas. Next base: position 9,971,323 of record OZ010585.1, on the reverse strand, counting down.
GCTTAGAGCAACATTTCTCATCTAATGTGTCCAAGCACACTAACCTGAAATGTGCACCCCCAAGTTAACAGAAGAGTATTTTATGAATTATTTTTATATTTAAATATCTTTATTTTGAAAAAGTTAAAGACACCAAGCACATGGCTTCCATGTCTCAGCCTTTGTCATTTGATATTTTAAACTGGATGCTAATTTCCTTAATCTTTAAGAAGTGGACAATCCTTTTCCTTTTGCCTTCCTCAAGGGATTTAAATCAGTCATTATCAGCCTCTCTCTAAAATAAAAAAAAAAAAAAATAAAAAAAATAGCTCTTCATAAATTTTTTTTAAATGAAAACTGTACTGCTTAAATATACAATTTAATGTCTTAAAATAAATGCTTATCTCAGGAGACTTCTTTATTATTTACCTATTTTCAAATTTCAGGACTAAGTTTCCCTTATTAAATTTAAAGAGTGTCACAGAAATTTAGCTATTCTAATAATGTGCTCTGAAGTAAAATAGATTGAGAAATACTGGCTTATATGGTTGTAAATTGTTTCAAATCATATTTAAGCAATATGACAGGAGATGATGAATTAGTTAAATTTTATATTTAAAAAAATAACTTCAAAAGATATCCATTTTTAGAAAAAAAAGGTATTTTATTATGTCAGGACTGATTGTAATAAAGAAAGAACTGTTGTAGACACCTGAATATAAATGTCCTCCTTCTTTAGCCCACCAACTTATGGAAAGACGGTGACTCTAGTGCGACAGTAAGAAAGGCTATCTTGGGAATCAGTTTTTGCTACTGGAGTGAATTTGCTCAGATATTGCTAAACAAACCTCAGCAAATTTATAGAGTTCTGCTTCTATGAATCAAAAAGTCAAAAATGATAATATGACATATATTAAGTCTGATTAATTAAATGACATTCCATGGTGCTTTTAATTAATTTTATTCTTAATTAATATATTTTGCATAAATATAGATAAACAGAAAAACAAAAAACAAATTATAGTTATAAACATAATATCACAATGCCGGGCATAAAGAAATATCTGTCACCACAGCTAAATTCATATTCCTGTGCATGTGTTTGCTATAGTATTAAGAAATATCTTTTAATGGAATGGAGGTTAATTAATCCTGAAATTCAAGGATTTAATGAAACAAAAACAGAAAAGTTTCACTGAATTATAAGATATGTCAAGAAGTTATTTTTTCTAGATAATTTACTTCTAATTAAATTCTGAAAATGGATGGCTGAAATCAGAAAGATTACATCATGTTATACAGAACCATTTTCAAGAGCAGACTTTTTTTTTTATTATGCACAGTAGTTTGCTTGGACTAGTTTCTTTCTTAATCTATGTGTTTGTATACAACACACACACACACATATATATATATATATATATATATATATATATATATATAGAGAGAGAGAGAGAGAGAGGAATGAGGTTTGGTTAATAAATCCATAGCCTGACATGCAATTATTAATTTCATTTTTGATCTGAAATTGACTGTACAATGTCTGATTTATATGATTAATAATTAAGTGCATTGCAAAGTAAGAAAATTATGTTGAAAATTTGTGGTTTATAAAATAAATGCTTTTCATCATTATGTTATAGACGAATATATTGTTTAAAATTTGCTGTAGTTGCATTAATACATTTGCCTGAAATCAAAGATCCGACTCTTGCATGCACTGCCCTTCTTAGTCTTTCTGTACATCAGTGAATATTGGACATTAGCAACAGAATTACATGAGAGAATAAAATTAGAATTAAATGAGAGAATACAGACCAATCCATGGCTAAATTTCAATTAAAAAATTTTTATGTATATCTTCAATAATAATTTTCTTTGTAAAACAAGACAAATTCTTCACGATTAATTTATATCAAAATTTAAGTGTATGAGTTTTCAAATAATTTCCATTTCTTTTGATATTTACTACAAATGACACAATTGGAAAATTCAAAGACTTACTGTTTTCAATTTGGTCAGAATTGCCTTGGCCTTCTAACTTCAATACTGTGAACTGTAACAAGATTCTGCTGGAATTTGAAGGGGCTATTATATTCCATTCACAATGGGTGATTGGTTTGTACTTAAGTGGATAGTCTGGGCTTTGTATGAAGCCACCCCACCGTTCATTGGCTAGAACTGTTTTGGAGCAATCTGAAAAATGAAATAAAAAAAAAATATTAAGTGTCAACTTCATGAGAATGATTTCAAAATTTACAAAACTTTTGTGGAATTGTATGTTTGACAAAACCTTTATGCATCCTGGGTAAGATGACAAAATACATTCACATCATGGGTAAGATGAAAAACTACATCCAACAGCAAGGCCTCTGATCAGGTTTTCAAGAGCATGGAACCACCACTAAATTTCTGGTTTTCCCAGGTCCACTCTGACCTGGGGTGGTAGCACCTGTTAGGGTCCAGCTATGGGCAAATAGTTAACCCTCAAACAGGGGTCATAACACTATGAAAGTGTAAAAACAGGTTTTAATACCAGCAATATATTTTTGTAAAAGTTTAACACCAGCAATGAATTTTGAAGAAAAAATTATTTCCAGCAATACATTATTACCAGCAATACATTTTTGTAAAAAAATTATTACCAGTTTTGAAGGAAAAATTATTGCCAGTAATACATTTTTGAGGAAAAAAATGTATTACCAGCAATACATTTTTGTAAAAAAATTATTACCAGTTTTGAAGGAAAAATTATTGCCAGTAATACATTTTTGAGGAAAAAAATGTATTACCAGCAATACATTTTTGTAAAAAAATTATTACCAGTTTTGAAGGAAAAATTATTGCCAGTAATACATTTTTGAGGAAAAAAATGTATTACCAGCAATACATTTTTGTAAAAAAATTATTACCAGTTTTGAAGGAAAAATTATTGCCAGTAATACATTTTTGAACAAAAATATCAGCAATAAAAATCTTGTCAGTATTAAATAACCCATTGATGTTGATATGGCATGAAACAAAACAAACCAAACCAAAAACTTTATTGAGAATTTTGGTCGTGTAGGGAAAGAGATAATCACCTAACTTGAAAAAGAGTTCATGTTTTGTGTGCGAGCTGCCAAAGAAAAATTACCAAAAGTAGTTATTAAAAATCTACTTTAAGTATCAGAATCTATACTAATGTTCTTTCCTCCCCTGAATGGTGTGGCCAATCAGAAATATCGCTCAGTGAATAAAAGCTGTTGTTTTTCCCTTATGAGGTTAGGATCTTTTCTGAGCTTGGTTGGCGAACATGAGTTTTTGCTGGTGAGAAGTGAAGGTTGGATTTGTGACCCAATTTCGTTGTTTCTAGGTTGCTTGTTGGACTGTTACGACAGACTATTGTTTGAACTGTGATTTGGCTACAAGTGTTGTGGTTGGGAGACAGAAGAAACCTATTTTTCTTTTCTTTACAACAAGAAAATGTTTCCTAACTTATTTCTTTCTTTAAAGCAACAAACCAAACCCAGATGGCAATATTTTGGGTTGGCAACTGTCAGACTTTAATTCTTTGTCCACCATAAATGATATAATTCATAAAGATATACAGTTGTATAAATATACCTGCTTTATCAGTAAATTATTTAGAGGTCAATTCGCTACTTGAGACATGAGCTTGTAGACTACTTGAGAGAATTAAGCACACTCTTCTGGAAAAATTTCTTGAGAAAGTCATAATACAAGAGTTTTTCACACTATTAAATACATTCTTTATATGTGATCTAGTTTTTCTTTATTAGCATCATTTAAGAAAATTCATTGTAAATTCAAGTGTACAGTCCATAAAGAGAGAATCTCTTGTCTTTAGAAAAATGGTGGCTAATACACTGACTGACTTGGCACTTTCCCCAGATATGAGTACTACACAACCACAATGCAATTCTATTGTCTCTTTCATATAGAAAGTCTATAAAGAAACAGAGCAGTCTCATTTCTTCAGCAAATGGTAGCAAATAGAAAAGAAATGGTAGGAAGTATAACTGACTGACTGACTTTATACCTAACAATTTGACCTACACAGACACAATCCATTCTAGATTTTTCTTCTTCATATAGAAAGTATAAACAGAAAAGAAGGTTGGTTGGTTGGGTTTTATGATATATCAACCCAGAAAAGAAGGTGTCTTTTCTTTAGAAAATGGTGGGAACTAGATAAGAAATGGTGGTTCATATACTGATCAGCTTGATTCACTCCCAGAGATACAAATCAAATAAGGAATACCATTCTCAATAACCCATCTAATAGGACTGATTATATATCTCTGCAATATTAGCAGTTTCCTTATAAGGAAACATTTGGCATTTGCTGACCAAGCAGCCAGTGTAGAGAAGAGTGTTAGTAAAAAGAGATTTTCAGAAATCTCAATCAGTGTACAATGATGTCACAGTTATCAACACTGGAAATAGAATCAGCAAATTATCACTGAGACCCCTCATTTTCATTAATGCTTATAGAGAAGGCATGTGTCTAACTCTCCCTGTGCTTTGTCTCACTGACAGTTAACTTGTCATGAATTGTAGAGAGAGAAAAAAGTAACTGAACAACTCATCTGCAAATAATTCCCTTATCTGCCAAGGTACTGGCAGTAAAAATGTCTGCTATATCCATTGTAAGTATTGGCAAATGGAGGGAGATTATTGAGAATTGTTTAGTGCAGGAAGTTTTTCTATTGAGTTAAACTGATCAATAAAAACCAGCAAAAATTAATATATAAAAAATATATTTAAAAAAAAATGTTGAAAATATATTTAGTTTAAAAAAGATTACGAAAGTTGACTATTGTCCTCATCTTTGGTGTTATCACGTTTTGAAAATTATGCTCTCCAGCCTTCCTTGCCGATTTCTGAACTGAACCCTTTATTTTATCTATGGAGATAGTTCTCATTCCATGATTAATTCACAAAGAGCAGCCCTCATTGGCAGGCTGGTAGATTAGTCTTAAGGCTCCAAGTTCTCCATATAGACTTGTCCTACAGGACAATAGCCTGGTGTTGGTTTGTGAATTTGGTGACATAGCAATTGTGTGTTCAATCCCTGGCCTGGGCACTGTATACTTGGTCTCAGTGGAAAAAGGATGAGCAGTACTAAAAATAAGAACAAGATATCCCTAGACATGATCAAAACGAGAATATTCTATCCTCGCAGATTAAATAAAGAGTTCAGTTTAGAATCCCGTGCAGGTTAACCAGATTGATATACAGCTGATGAAGGCCAGAAGCTATAATGACCGAAACATTGTGATAAAGATGGTTTGGTTTGGTTTGGTTTGTTATTTAATGCCTACAAGATTTTTATTGCTGGAAATTTTTTTTTCAAATGTCTTGTTGATAATAATTATTTTCTTCAAAAACTTATTGCTGGTAAAAACTTTTTTTTTTTACAAAGTATTTCTGGTATTAAAACCTATTTTCACACTTTCATAGTGTTTTGACTACAGTTTGAGTGTTAACTATTTGCCCATAGCTGGGACCCTAACAGGTGCTACCACCCCGGGTCAGGGTAGATCTGGGAACACCAGCAATTAAGAGGTGGTTCCATGCTCCTCAAAACATTCTGATCAGAGGCCTTGCTGTTGGATGTAGTTTATTGTTTTAACCAGGACACGGATTTAGTTTATCATCATACCCAGGACGGTGTGATAAAGATGAGGACACTAGTCCAAATGTAAATAGTGTAAATAATGATAACTCCTCATCCCAGAAATTGAGACAGAAATTTATAAATTTTTGAATTGATAAAGAAAACTGTACATTTCAGACAGATTGATATACAGCTGATGAAGGCCAGAAGGTATAATGACCAAAACATTGTGATAAAGATGAAGACAGTAGTCTAAATGTAAATAGTGTAAATAATGATAACTCCTCATCCCAGATAGATATAAGCATTATCGTCCTTTAATGTTGAATTAAATTCCTGTTTAAAAAATTCTTTATTATTAAAATCATAAGAAATATAATTTAAAAAACTCAAAAATGGTATTTTATCATAATTATCATTCAATACAGTTTAAAGTTGTTTTAGTGACACTGAATAAAAGCCTATCTTAAAGAAAAAGAACAAAAAAAATGTCAAGACAAATACTTCAAAATAAGAAATAATGTCAAACCTCTTGAGTCATCTTTAAATTAAAACACTGCATAGCAATATTAATCTTGACACAAGAAGGTTTATGTGCAACAAAATAAGAATGATTTTCTTGCCAGAAAATATCTGCATCAGGGCAGAAGAAATAATTTTTATGGATATCTTATAGAGAAAAACTGGCCCAAGGGGAATTTTCTTAGCATAATCTTAAGCCACCTGAGAATTGTTTCCATCACTTTCAGTTTTAATAAATTAGTTGAAGAATGTAGACATCATTGAAAGTAACATTAGGGAAATAATTCCAATATTCTCCAGAGAACAGTAACAAGAGCTTCTTTTGGCATTGTCATAAAGACATTGGCATTTTGATTGTGTTTTCTTTAAACCAAAGCTTCCAACAATTTGGTCAACATTTTGGTTGCCGCTTTTTTCTTGGCATCTTGATCCAATCTAAGAAATGCTGTAGTATAAAAAGGAACTTCCGCTGTTTCTAATATGTTTCTTCTAAGAATTCTTCTAAGAATTCTCACATAACAAGGTAAAAATTATTCTTTTCTATGAATGTACATTTTATCATAAACTCTTACATTTGGTATTGATAGAAGATAATATTTATATGAAGCAAGAAAGCTGACAGCAAAGTGATTACCAAGAAAATATTACTGTTTCCTCAATAAAGTTATGAGAATTATTACCATAGACTAGTATCAATGAAAACTTGTTTCTTCTAACTTTAAATGTCTACTGCTGTACTCATCGTGAGGATGTAGGTGCCTGAAAGGTTAACAGTACAGGAAATGGAATTAGTGAACCAAGTTCAAATTCTATGAGACAGTTTATATTCTCTTTGTACTAATGCTTTTAGAAAAGCAACAGCCAGTTGCATCTAGCTAGTTCAGCAGTAAATGATGAAACCTAGTTGTCAATATAGTATGCTCTTAAATACATGCAGTTGAAGAACTGGAGAAAAAAGCTCATCAGAACAGCTGTCATGAAAATATTTGTAGAAGACAATGGAAGCCACATGACATTAGTGGGAAAGTGATTGAAGCCAAGATGCCAGGTCAGGATTGATTACATTACAGATTCTTTTTTGGATCGGGAAAGAATCTTGAGATGTACATCAGGAGCATGAGACCAGATATGGCAGTAGTATTCACTGTATGGACGAATAGTAAATCTATAAATGTACAAGATACAATTATCTAGCATGACGCAGTTAACCAACTTTCCAACCAGAAGACTTATTAATTGATTCAATATCATCACTCCATTTCATGTCAGTGGAAAACATGAGTCCAAGAAGGTGCAAAGAATTGCTCTCCTGGAGGTTAGCATCAGCCATACTGATGACAAGCAGAAAGGCCTCTCTATGGTGATTAAATGAAAGCATTTTTGTTTTGGAGACATTAAAATTTACAAGCCATTCTTTTCCCCAGTTAACCACTGATTGGAGGTCCATTTTACAGAGTTGTTGAAACTGTTGGACTTGCTATTAAGACAGGAATAAATAATACAATTGTGTCATCAGCAAAAAAATACCTACTTGGGAACTGATGACATCAGGAAGGTCACTGATGAAGACCAGAAACACCAGAGGTTCAAGGATAGACCCCTAGCGGACCACTGCATCAGTATGAAATGAACTAGAAGTCCCTGTTCAGCACTACTTACACGATTTGTCAAGAATGATTGGATTAAGTCAAATATTCATCCAGAGACAACTTAGCCATTCAGATTTTGGAGAAGACCAGCACGCCAAACCCTATTGAAGGCCTTTGAGGAGCACAGACCGATTTAAAATCAGATAGACAAATCCAGTGATGGCTAGCTGTTAATACACTGACAGTAGACCTAGTGAAATGGAAGCCATATTGTTTATCCAAAAGGAAGTTTTCTAAACTAAGATATTAGGTTGGTGCAAAAATGATGACGTAATAATCTCGTTTTTTACGTTAAGAAATACGTCAAAAAACGACATTATTACGTCATCATTTTTGCACCAACCTAATACTTAACCAAATCAGCATTTCATGCAACCTTATGTAGGCCTGAACACTGAATATTCCAGGTAAAAAATCCATGGTATTGTAACACTAATGAATGTCTCAGACAGTTATACCCACAATACAACTGAAGTAACATGGTCACTTCACCTAAGGAGTAAAGGTTGGAAAAGCATGTCTAGTAGACTGCTAAAACTGTTTTATGACTCCAAACTGGTGACTTTTTTGGCAGTTTAAGACAGACTTAGTAAATTTTATATTGTACCTTGTTGTGGGGCAATAATTAACATTGATTAATTTTTTTTATGGCCTATCAAACCTTTGTGGATTATTTAAGGCTGAAACTTTTTTGAATTGTAAGAATAATTCTTTCTTTGTGAGTAAATATTGCATTAACAATTATTTGAGAATAACAATGATAAAAGTTCTAGTATTTAACCCATAGCGGAGGGAGAAGATTGATTCATACCATCACCAAGGGTATTTGCATGTAAGGGAATATAATGTATACAACTGGAATTCAAACTCTGCTTTCCAATTTCTCATTTCAATTACACCACCTTCATATCCGCAATAATTAACAAGCAAATTTAGCAGACAATATCTATTGTATGATGAGTTTGAGTCACAATGGTCATCCCAAATGTGTAACTTAGTACATGACTAAGATCAGTATAGTAAATATCTACATATCTACTAACATGTAGTGGAAATGAAATGCAGATGGAGTAGTCAATCACTACTGATAATGGTACCCAACCCCATCAATCAAAATGTGCTGCTCCTGCAAGAATAAAACCGGTGCAAACCCTGGAAGCATTAGGCTCCATAAAGGAGGGTAACTTTTCTGGGAAGAGGCAGAGCTTGGCAGTATACAGCGTTGACTGCACAACGGGATTGCTGTGTTTTACCAAGGATTTTTGTTCCTGTTACCCAGTATTGATTCAAATTCGTTCGTCCTTGTTTGCGCTTTCAGTGTCTCAGCTGTGTTTGTCCCATACATTTGGTATTCCCATGTGGATGTCTTGTTTATAACCTGCTTCTTGTGATCCAGTGTTTGATTCCAGTGCTGCTGAGTTTTCCATCCCTCTTTTTTGGCAGATACCCAAGATCAAGAAGATAGCTGCAGTTCAAGATCACATTATAAAGATGTGTTAACCCATTCTTTATATAAATTTCTATTCAATATGTGAGATCAGTTTGAATGAGATTTCTTTTAATGTCAGTCAAAAAATGGTTTGTTTTTTTCATTCCTTAAAGAAAATATTCTTATTAAATTTTGTTAATCTCTGTAATGATTTTCTTTTATGCATTGCTAAGTACAAAGAGCAAATATTGCTTCAGTTTTCTACTTCCATACTGACTGCAGCCCTGATCCTGCTTGTGGCACATTATCTACTCTTCGAGGCAGATTCATCATACAAACCGATTTTAATATGCTCATCTTTATCAGCATTATTAACTGACCTGATATCACAAGATTCCAGATTGCAGTATAATTTCCTCTTAAACCTGTTCAATACTTAGGACATGGTGTTCCTGCCACAGTTATATTGTCAACAGTCAAAAGTTTGTATAAATCCATCATAATTTGTTGACCACTTGGCTTTGTGCTGTTTTGCCAGGTTTTTTTCTAGCTCTGGTTCTAAGGTATATTTGTAAAGCAAAATAGTAAAAGGTTTTGAAAATTTATAAATGTTTATTTTTTCAGAATTGGTATACAATTATCAAAACAGTTTGGAAACTGAAAAGACAGTGTCTTATGGTTTCCTTAACAAAATGATATACTTGGCTGATTAATATTGCAGCTGATTGGTAATCACAGAATTTATATATCAGGGAGTTTGGCTGCAGCTATGTATGCAGTAACATCATTACCTCCCAGAATTAAGTAAAGATAGGAACATTTGAAATCTGTTTACTATGTGCATGTTTGGTTTGGTTTGGTTTATTTTGTTTAATGGCATATCAACCTCAATGAGTTATTTAATGCCGACAACATTTTTAGGATAGATTCGTATGAATAGAGTATGTATGGTTTGGTTTATTTTATGGCATATCAACCTCAATGGGTTATTTAATGCTGACAAAAACTTTTATTGCTGGTAATATTTTGTTTTGTCAAAAATCTCTTTCTGGTAATATATTTCCTTCAAAATTGTATTGCTAATAATAATTTTTTTCAAAAAAGTATTGCTGGTAATAGTTAACTATTTGCCCATAGCTGGGACCCTAACAGGTGCTACCACCCCGGGTCAGGGTGGACCTGAGAACACCAGCAATTAAGAGATGGTTCCATGCTCTTCAAAACCTCCTGATCAGAGGCCTCGCTGCTGGACATAGTTTAACGTCTAACCCAGGACATGGATGTAGTTTAACATCTTACCCAGGACACCTATGTGCATGTTACAAATTTAAAAAGAAGCAGTGATACAGTGATATCAAATCATACTCACTTCTCTTTTTTCAAACACGTGCAGGTTGAAGTCATTTCACTTGAAAAAAAAAGATATGACTCAACTGATAAGCAAAACGTGTGGAAAACCCAAAGCAACCCTAAAGGGAGTCAACTCTCCAGAGAAAGACAACAGTATAGAGAAATTAGTTACAGGTAACACCAGCTACAATAGAGAACTATAACTAGTAAAGTAAAAACTCACAGGTGTCATGCAGATACCATAGAAATTCAACAATTATATGACAGACTTGAAATGGATTCCTCTTTAAAAAAAAAAAAAAAAAAAGTGTGAGGAAGGATACTTATTTTAATCTATTTTACTAGAGGGGAGAGATATGACAGGGATGATATAGAGATGACATTAGAACAAGGTTTTTTAAATAAAGATAGTATATATGCAGAAGATAGAGGACAGATTTCAAATGTCGTCTCATACACATTAGAAGCTTGAAAATGTTGTCTCTTACTTTCTTTGGGTAAAACTAAGTTTCTACTCTGAGTGTTTTACATAGTGAAAGATACTTCATGTGTATAGCAAGGGATCTTCATAAAATGATGATGATAGACACATTGGTAAAGGAACAGAAATTTATACAGTGCAACTTTATATTTTTACCACTATGCAAATGTGAGTAAAATTGGAAACTTGTACATCAATCTTCATAAATAAAAGAGAATCTGTTTGCCTTTGTAACTTGTAACTTAGAATGGAACCCCTCTATATATTTGAATGACCAACTTTTGAGTACATTAGTTGTCAAACAGTCTGTACAAACAGATATGAATGGTAATATTAGCCATTTTTTAAGGAAATATTCAACATTCACTGACCAAGCAGGCAGTGCTACCTTCAGTTAAAAATTATTAAATCTCTTAAGAAGAATTTTTCAGGTATACAGTAAATTTTATCATGCTCTCCACTAGTGATGGGGGCTTCCTTTCTAACCTTTTGTTTGAAGTCATATAGAAGGTCAACATCATTATTTCATCATGTGATATTAATTTTAAATAAAGCAAAAATGAATAGATCTGAACTAGGATTGTTATTCAGAATAATTGTACAAAGAGTTATCATCACCATAGCCATGTTTTGTTGAGTCAGAATCAGGGTTAATCTTACACAAAGGAAGGTGGGTCCTGACTGACAGAGGATCTTGTCACAAAAATTAGAAGCAAGGTTTTACAAGGCTGAATGCTCTTCCTCAGAATCTTGCAATAGTCCAAATACACCAAGTGTTTTTATTGATGCACCACCTCTAAGAAATTTGCCATTCAAGGTGACTGATTGATTGATAGATGCATACATACACCTAGACACACAAGCATTTCTTTACATACAATGCTCTTACACTATCACACATTTTAATGTCTAAAATGTTCCTCACACATATTCATATATTATCTCTTGCTTTTGTACATGTGACATGTATCTAACCAAAAATTATAACATACCAGTACTTTGTGTCATTTTGCTTTTTTCATTTCTATCTGAGAAAGCATTAATAAAAATGAAACATGTTAGACTGAGGTTTGTTTTCTGCTTGTTCTTTATTTCATTTTATCATCTTGTTGGATTCTTATCTGTATTTGATCTTCAACTTATTTTGTCTGAACATGGAAACCACATCAAAGAGACAAAAACGACATTATATTTCCACCTACAAAAAACTTCTAGTATCTAGTTACTCCCTACAAAGCATATACATGTATATAAATGTATGTATGCTGGCCATTGGTTCCATTAAGAAGCTCATCCACTCTTTGACATGTCTTGGTTTTTGTACTGCAGTGTAACATTTCACCAGCAGAAAAAGCTGGTGGGGGAGCTGGTTTAGATGCCAAACACCCATCCATGCAGCAGCTTGTTACATGTTATCAGAAGCAGCCCTAAGCCTGACCTGATGATAAAAGACATAGGGACATAATTTTAGTTAGAGTTCTAGATAATCTATTATTTTCTTAGCTCTGCCATTGCACTTATCATCCAAGCAGCAGGTAACATTCTCTACAAGCACCAAGATGCCACATGCTTTCAAGGACCTATTTCTAAATGACATGCAGATGAACATAAAAGATTGGAAGCAATGTAATTGGAATTTTAAAATGTTCTACTTTACTCGGTTCCAATTAGGTGATTATACTACAGACCTAACTGCTTCTCTGCATAAGAACATGCTGTACAGTCAGGCCACAAAAACAAGTGAAGATACATTCAGAGAAATAATAGGTCAAGAGTAAAATGGAAGTAAGGTGTGTAGATAAAGGTACATGTAGCTTTGAAAGAGAAAATATTTTATTGTAAAATATGCAGAAAGGTTTTTTGATTAATTCATTCATTTTTTATAGCTTATCAAACCTATCAAAATATTTTTAGATTGTAAGAATTTTTTTTGGAAATAAAAATGTTTTTAATGATACAAGTCTTACAAATTAAAAAAAAAAAAACTTGGGTAAGAAGAGGTACATTTATACCTTACGCAAGGGTATTTTGTGAATAACTGAATATAATGAACTTGACTAGGAACGAGAACTCAGTTGAACTAGTAACATTCCACCATCGTCACTCGGACATGAACTACCACCAGTCACAATGAACAGATGACTCCTTGGAGAGACACCATGCCTTGAGGGACTATTGGGCCTCAAACCCAGACCTGACTTCAGGTGGAACTTTTACATACTGCTAAAGATGCAGGTAAAATTGTCGGATCCCTGTACTGATCCATTAAGTACGTGATTCAATGTGCTATCCTCTACCTTTACAAGAGACAGATCAGGCAAGAATGGAGTAATGTTGTCATATTTAGGTGGGAGTGGCATAGACTGCACTTTCCAGTCTCAATAGAGTTGAAAAGCATCTTTGAGTCCTTCTAGGGGACAAATTATTCTCCACCCTCCAACCTCTCTCTCACATCTGGGATGCGGCAAGTATCTTGCTGCTCTATCACTACTTCCAAAGAAAGTGCTCGAATGAACTACTACCTTTGGTCCTGCCAGTTCAAACCTTTATGGCAAGGGCACACAATGCCACTTAGATAGTAGCAAACTACATACATTCCCACTCTATTTCATCAGTAAGAAGCGTCTTCCTTTGAACCACTGTTCTGTGGAACTGACTTCCAAGAGAATGTTTCTCTGATCATGACAATCTTATCTTCCCCTTCCATCTGCTCAAATTGCCTTTTAATGTAACCTTCTACCTTTAGTGGTCCCTGAACCTTGTACAAAGTGAACCTTAAGGTAAAAAAATAAAGCTAAAAAAAGGTCTCCAATTTCCAATTCCAAGCCTTTATCTATTATACCCCCTGTATATCCAAGTTTACAACACTTTATTCTTGAATGGTCACAATTGTAGTTACTAACCAGGCTCAACATTACTTGAGTTTGGTGATTGGACAGGAATTAGTGTTTCAGTGCTATATGGCTATAAGTCTATTAAAAAAAGATCAGTATGATAAAACATCTGGTCAAGCTCAAAAAAAGATGTCATTCAAGAATAATTCCATTCATATCACTCATTTGTTCAAATTTTGCTGAACAATATATAACTGATTAGAACAGATATGAGCTGTCAACACAAAAGAATTAGGATATTTTCACAAAAATAGGTAGAAAGAAACATATACAAATTGAGTAAATATGATAGAATGATTGGTAGAGAGAGAAAAAAATAAACAATTAAAAAAGTGTTACAATCATTGAGAAAGAAAAAGTTTAAAGTGATCATTTGATAGGGTAGAGGGTTCAGCATGGCCACATTGCTATTGAATGTGAAACAAGGTTGAGGTTTAAAGAAACCATTTGACAGAATGCATTGACATGTGAGCAGAGAGTGTCAGTAAAAAGAGAATTTCAGAAATCAAGATCAGTAGATTTACATAAAATACACTGATTAGTTGATCAATTCAGAGATGACACAGCGCTTGACAGATGACAATGGCCTACTAATTGCTAGATAGATTGAAAGATTTCAACATACAGCTTAAGAAGAGCTGATAAAGAGACACATTGTTAAACCTGAATAAGTTGAATAAGAAGGAAGATTGCTGATTTTGAAAGATAACATATAGATAAAAACATGCATACTCACACAAATATATATATATGTCTATGTGCGTGTGTATATTTAGGCAGTATATCTTCATTCAAACATGTTTCATTGAATAATATAGACATATTGTGTCTACTTATTTTTATACTGATCCTTTACAGTTGTCAAATCAGTTTCTTGATATTAAGTTGAAATTCATCAAGGAAGGCGCCGTAGTTTGTTAAGCCAAGTATTTTTGATCTTTTCCAATAAAAGCATAAAAATAAGAAGACACAAAATGTCTATATTATTCACTGAAACATGTTTGCATGAAGGGATGTTACCTAAATACATACACGCACACACATAGATATATATATATATATATATATATATATATATATATATATATATATATATATATATATAGATAGAGAGAGAGAGAGAGATAATGTTTCATTGAATAATTTAGACATATTGTGTCTATTTATTTTTACACTGATCCTTTACAGTTGTCTAATCAGTTTCTTGATGCTAAGATAAAACTCATCTAGGAAGGTGCTATAGTTTTTTTCAACCCAACTACTTTTGATTTTTCCAAGATCATCTTCAGGGGTAAATTACATATTATTATAACAGTGATAAAATCTGCATTCAATTGTGATGCTGATGCTTAAAAACACACACTCTAATTATTTAAACTTTATCCATTGTAGTAATGTAATTTTTTTGCAAAAAAAAGCATTTCAATACAAGTGAGCTGACTGGAATTTGGTAGAAATGTAAAATGACATTAAATGTTATATGTTGTTATATTTGTAATAAATTTTAGTGTTGGTTGATTTTTTTATATAGAGGGCCTCAAGAATTTGAAGTTTTCATTTATTATTATTTTTATGCTGTAATATATTGGTTTCGTCAACAAGTATTTTTCTGTATTAGAAAGGTGGACAGGAATTTGTTTTTAGATGTTGTGCAATAGAACTTATGAAGTGTATGATATCTTCATAATGTTCTGTGTGTTGTCTGCATGTGTATATATATATATACATACACTAGTAATAAATATTCATTCCACCCCAAGCAAGGCAATAAAACCACTAAGATTCATGGATTATTTAGTGTTAGAGAACATGAGAAAAAACTACTATTTAGGAAAGAGAGGAAATTAAAAGAATTAAGAAGATAGAAGATAATGATTGACATTGCATTTAAATATTTGAAAATCAAAGTTGACTGGGAAGTAGTTCAACAAATGAAAAGTTGTGACAGAAGAAACTTAACATAGAACTTACTGTTTAACCATTTGTTATAGTGGAACACACCTATTCTATAGTTAATAGACTTTCCCACCTATAATAAGTAGGAGTAGTAAGAGTAACGGGAGTCGCTCAGTGGGTCAGTCACTCAGTCGATGCTGGATGACAGTTAGTCGGATATTAAAGTATCAGCGACCACAACTAGATTACTCTGCATTATACCTATTATATAAAGTTCTTAACGTTTTGTACGTCGAACCCATTTTAGGACCGACTTAGTACAAATACAAGCCTCCACTGTAAAATCACTCCATAACACTGTTTAACCTGTAAAATGATGAGACCGTGATGCCAATCTAGTATTGTACATAAATTCATAAGGTGAAAGTACCATCCCAGAAAGTTGATGAGAACAATTACAATGAAAGAATTTATAGAAAAGGCAGAGGGAAGCTACATTACAGTGGTTGGAAAAGAACTGAAGCTGAGATGCCAGGCTCTTTTTCTCACAGATACTGCCCAACTGACCCTTCTATACTGTGCAGTCAATAAAATAAAAAAATAAACAAATCAAAATTAAAAATGTAAAATGGCAACAATTTACACATGGCACCCTGTGTGTGTATATATATATATATATATATATATATATATACACAATCACACAGAAGAGTTTACAGAAGAGTGTATATATATATATATATATATATATATATATATATATACATACACACACACACAGAAGAGTTTGAAATCCCCACATCAGGCACATGTCCTCGACAAGTCAATGCATAATGCAGATATATCTAAAGAAATAGACTGATTAGCTGATGAAAAGAGAAAAGTTTCAAACAATAAGAAATACATACTCAGATATAGAGAGATCCAAAGAATCCTATATAAATTGAGTTAAATATAACAGGAGTGGCTAACAGGAAAACATCACCTCAACATTATATCATAATACACTTTGTCACTTTCTTTGTTTTCTAACAAAATAATCCAACAGAATGCTTCATACATCAAGCCATTATAATCTGCAAAGCATTATTATGATTGAATTGATTCTAGAAGAATAGCAAGAGAAGTGACATTCCCTTAATAAAGACAGAAGACAAAAAAGAATTACCACAAACTGAGAATAACTTATTCAGGTAGATCAAGGAACAAAAAAAAGCAAAACAATCCTTTACTATTCTCACCTACAGGCCTAAAATTAATTACAGAGTCGGTTTTTTCCTCAAATGAAAGAATAGCTCACTTGACTTGGTATTCATGTTTAGGTCATTTTTCTATGCAAAAGACATTATATCTCAAAGTTAAGATAGGAGAAAGCTTTGGACAAAGTTTGAAAAAAGAAAATGCTAACAAGTGTTGGAAAAGATTTTTATGCTTTTCAGAAAAAAAAAAAAATAATGTCCCACAGCATAGAAAATAGAAACAATTTGATATTCTTCAAATGGGTTTTGATAACTAATATATATATATATATATATATATATATATATATTAGTTGACTCTTCCATTTACGTATGAGGGTTTAAAAGTTTATTTTTATTTAGAACTGAACCACCAGACTACCCACACATGATTTGATTCTTGTGGTGAAGGCTTTGTTTAGTTTTGTGGTAAAACCCTCTTACAGTATAATGAACTCTTCCTCCTCTCATAAATACAAACTGCGAGAGTCAGATGAGAGGAGTGTAAAGTGAGTGGAGTAGTAGACGCAGTGCTAATCTACTAATTACTAACACTATTGTTTTGTATATATCTTCAATATACTTTTTCAACCTACCTTCATCTTCCATGACTTTCTTTCTGGCCCTTAAACAGGCCACAACATTTAGAACCAACCACACTTTTTGGAAGAAATGTTAACAGAGAAATGGTGCACACTGTGCTGTAGAGTCTCCAAATAGCTCTCCTCAGATTCAAATTCAGAGTTTTCCTTCTCCTAAACTGCTTTCCAATCTATCCTAGAAAGCCCAGATGGTACAGCTATTTAACTCATGGCTGGGGGAGAAGAAACAGATTCATTCATTTACCCACTATTAATCTTATATATATATATATATATATATATATATATATATTTCAGATATGAAAGTATACAAGGATAGATCAATAAGTTTGTAGCCTGGTACATGTTGCTGAATTTTGATATTAATTTCTATTCTATGTTTGACACATATATATATATATTTTTTAATCAATTCACACCAAGCAAGGCGGGAAGCCATTAGTATGCAAGGGGTTACAGAAGATTTGGAGTGAGAGCAGATAGGAGTGATAGAGGAAAGGATGAGGAGAAGGATAGTGGATAGCTTAAAGCAACTGCAGATGTCGATTGACATTACATTTGAAAAGTTGGAGATTATAGCTGTTAGGGAAACAGGAAAAGGGAAGGGAGTTCCACAGGCGAATGGTGTGTGATATGAAGCTATTGGAGTAGAAGAGACAGCTACATTTAACAGTTTCAACAGTGTAAGGGTAAGAGTGATATGCCAGCCTCATAGGACACTTGAATTCATGAAGTCTGGGAACCAGCGAAAGCAGCTCATCGGAGCAATTACCATGAAAGTATTTGTAAAAAAAGACAGAGAGAGGTGACATCACGAGCTGCGGTGGGATTTTCACTTTCAGCGTCTTATATGCATGAGTATGTCGTTGTTTGGAAATCTTCCATGTAAACAGAAACAGACTATCATCACTGTCTTGTCCGTGTATTGCTTAATATATTGTAATGTAATTGTCATCTTTGATAATCGCTTATGTAAGCCGAAAGCTTAGATTTGATTTAAACACGTATCAATATGGTGATTTCCTTTCGCTTTTCAATGATAATGTTATTAAGCTTATCAGACAATATGAAAGGAACTTACTTAAAATAAATAGACAAAACTTGTTTATATTATTTAATGAACCATGCATTAATGAAAAATTGCTGCCTATATATATAAAACAATAAAGTTGTCCAAGACACAAATGTAATTACACATAGTGCTCGATGTAAAATATAAATTACAGAGCAAT
The DNA here is from genome assembly GCA_963932145.1 of Acanthosepion lycidas. Classification (NCBI taxonomy): domain Eukaryota; kingdom Metazoa; phylum Mollusca; class Cephalopoda; order Sepiida; family Sepiidae; genus Acanthosepion; species Acanthosepion lycidas. The sequence goes on along the minus strand of OZ010585.1, from coordinate 9,952,428 downwards.
ATACAATATAAGAAATACATTTTTTTAACTTAGCTTTTGCTGTATCTGTTGCTTGCAGTTTCATACGCTCATGATTTTAATGTGTTCACCCAATCCTCAGACACTTGAGGATTGTCTGATTACTAAAGAATTACCTAAATATCAAAAGAGCATATGAAATTGCAAATCATGGATACAGCAAAAAGTAAGTGAAAAGTATATTTTAATATTAGATACAATTGATCTGTACATTTTACAATATAAACATGCTCTGGTAATAGACTTTAATCCTCTTTTGCTGAGGTTGAATTGTTACTATGCCATTGAGTACTGTTGGAACACACATGCAAATTATTTTGGTGTTTTTATTTGTTTTTTTCCCAAATAATGGTGATATTCTAGCTTTTCTATTATTAGATGCACAGGTTCCCCCACCATTTCAGTGGGTTTAAGGGTTGTTTGCATTTTATGAATCCACTACTCTGCTTAGGATAACATCTTGTGATAGAGTGGAGAGTATAAAATTCATGTGTTACCAAATCCTATTACTGACTACCTAGTAATTGCAAGTAACACTAAGAATGAAACCATTGGTCATGACCAATTAAGAGTATATTGGAATATATTATGATATAATATAATGCTCTGTCTTTTTGGTATTAAGCTCTCGTTTTCTGGTGTCCCTCATTTGCAAACTCTTTCAGGAGTTGCTTTGTATGTATGGTTGGTGCAAAAATAATGACGTAATAATGTCATTTTTTGACGTATTTTTTAACGCCAAAAAACGACATTATAACGTCATTATTTTTGCACCAACCTAATAGATAAACCTAGTGAGCCTGAAAAACCTACCCAGGTTTCACCTAAGTGGTCGTCAGGGAAAGCTTAGGTGAGACCTGGGTAGGTTTTTCTGGCTCACTAGGTTTATCTAGGTCTGCTCTACAGTTGTATTGAGCTATTTTGTTTACTCGTGTCAGGGTTTTTTCTTTGGGCTATAAAACTTGAATCTATGCGATTTTTTCCACAGACTTTCATGTTTCTAGCTGTTTCTTTTTTTAAAACCTTTTTTTCCTTCGTGATTGACTTGATTATTGGCAAATCAAAAATTCAAAGATTTTTTGAAGCAAGTATAGTTACCTATATATATATATATATATATATATATATGAATGAATGATGGCTGTGTGTGTACATGTATGTATGTATATATATATATATATATATATATTTATATGAATGATGGCTGTGTGTGTATATATATATATATATATAATGAAATACACTTGTAGTTGGTTAACTCCCTGATAACTTTGGTAATTAAAAGTGGTCAGTACTATCTAGAGTCTTTATTTCACATGTTTGTGTGTATATATATATATATATATATATATACACACACAAAGTATTGTTCATGTCTAATTTCAGATTAGACCAAGATTTAGTTTTCCATTCTAAATTACAATTCAGGTAAGAAAGATAATGATCCAGCAACATTTGTCTATCTTATAACACAACTGTTCAGTTATATAGGAAGAGGTGACTTAAACGTGCCCAGCCCAATCAAGAACAGATTCAATAAAAGAATTTCTGATGTTTGGTCAGTTTTTGAAAAATGGCCTGGACCAAGCACTTCCCCATACTTGTAGAATATGCAAGCAATAACTCATATCTATCAAGCTATTCAACAATTATAGTTCTTTATAATAAACACCTACATATAGTTCTCATACTATTTAGGGTGCTGAGAAGTTCTTAGACCAACCTGCTAACCCAAAATCTGACCAACTGATTGAAGACCAGGGAAAGGCGGATTCAGGCTTTTTACCGATGATATTATTATTAAGTGAACAAAGCTACCAAAGCCAATATTTGAACTTAATATGTTGATTTAGTTTTCTATGCTGATAATTATTTTGTCACTATAAATCTTATTACAGTCTGTTATAATTTTAAAAAATGCTGAATAACCTTGTATTCAATTATATATTTGCTGACACTGTTTCAAAATATGAAAATATGACAATAGAATTATTAGAAGTAATCATGTTCTTTTGTTTTCTTACAAAAATTCAATTAAAAATTATTACAATATCTATTAATGCAATAAAAATGGAAAATTAAAAGAAAATTTATAGCAAAAAATAAATTCTCAACAAAAATGAGGGGGTAACATAAAAGAATATTACTGTAAAATGGTAACATTGAAAAATAACAACAGTTCAACTGGTTTTTCTCGTTTTTTTTAATCAGTTGTCTCTCATCATAGCAAGAAATGTACACAGAGTGATTAAAAATCTCAAACCCAAGTCAAATGTTATATCCAAGAAAATATAACATTCTATTATACATTTTTATTACCCCCTTCTTTTTCTGCTATGAACTGTCTTTTAATATACGTGTTTTTATTACACTAATAAAATTTTGTGTCCTGTGAGAATATTTTATTACAATATCAGTCATAATATTTTTATGGGGAGAAAACTAGCAGTTGGTTTTAGTATAACTAAGATCTCAGATTTATTATTTTACTTATTTCTGTTTTGATCTTGTGCCATATAATCATCTCTCTCTCTCATATATATATATATATATATATATATATATATATATGTGTGTGTGTATATATATATATATATATATATATATATATTATATAAAGGATCCTATAACAGAAATAGGTGAAATATATGTATGTGTACACACTACTTATATTCAGAGTATTGTCCTCTTTGTTGTTGTCATTTTTCAGCCATTGTGCACTCTGGCCTTCCTCAATATATCCTTCCTGTATATCAATCTGGGTAACATACAGCGAATTCTGAATCTACATTCTATGAGGGTAGACTAATCTCATTCCACTGACCATGTCTAGGAATATCTTGTCTAGTTCTTATTCTTATTACTGCTCAGTTATTGCTCACCCATTTCTACTGAGTCTAAGTATACTCTGTCTCACCCCAGGATTGAACTCAATCACTCTGTTACCAAATGCTTTAATCCACTAGGTAATTGGGACATATTTGCTGATGAACTTGGAGCCTTAAACCTAACCTGCCTGCTGATTAGCATTGCAACTGCTGCTGCCTGTTTTGATTGCTGCTACTGCAATTGAAGACTTGCTTTCATTTGTTCTCTTCTTTATTAGCAGCTCCATATTGTATTTAGACAGTAGTAGGAATATAAATAGTGTAAATAATGATAACTCCTCCTCCCCAAAATTCAGACTGATATAATGTGTGTGTCTTTGAAGGTATCAGCCTGTTCGCTCATTCATTTAAAAAAACTTCTGTCCATATCTTTTGATTTCAATCTCTTCTCTATCTATTAATCAATCTATCTTTTCAAAAACTATGTATGTATGGATCTATCCCAGTTTGTCCATACTTATTACTCTATCTATCCATTATTTCTCATGGTACTTGTACACAAAATCAATTACTTTCTCTTCCTAATGAAATTCTATGCCTTGAAGCAAAAGCACCCAAATGTTAAGAAAGCTGCTAATTTGATTGTTCTTTGTTCGTGATTTTAAATTTCTCTCAGCAGATTGAATTTTGTTAGTTTCTTCAGAAATTTCTTTTTGCTTTGCAACATTAATGATTTGCAGATACCAGATATAAAACTAGATTTTTTTTTACACTAGTTCGGCGGCTAAAAAAAGACTTATTTGAAAGTTGATAAGAAAAAAAGCAAAAATTTTCTTATGAGAAATCCTTTTTCTTTAGTAAAGAGAAAAGAAAAATCAAAATGAGGATTTCAGTTTGTAAAATAAAGGCAAGGCACTATTTACATTATGTACAGTCAGACTAACATGCTTGTCTTTGTTGTTATGATCACCTTTTGGCCATTGTGTCCTCTCGCTTTCTTCAGGTGTCTGTCAACCCAGGTAAAATTCAGGAAATAGAGTCGAGTTCGAAATGCTTTGATGGTTACCCAGATCAATAGACACCTGAAGAGGACAACAATCGAAAATGTTGTGATAATAAAAGAAAAATAAGGACGTTAGTTCCTCTGTAAATAATGATTACTCCTCATTCCAGATATTCAAACAGAAGCAAGGCACAAATATTTCAAATCACCACAATATTTACAAAGTGTGCTTTAGTCAGACACAAGACCATGTAAACTAGTACATTACTAATAGTCTGTGAAAGCAGCTTGCTTATAATCTCTATACAGCCACCCCACCTTACAGTTTGGCCTGATCATAATAAGGAAGAAAACATGAAACTTATGTTTAGTAATAGTCTGCAAGAACAGCTTGCTAATCATTGCTGTCCAAAGATATCTTTCAATAATTAAGCAAACAAAAGTTTGTCAAAAAGCAAGAAACTTACAAGAATGCAGTTACCAGTAGTCACAACTAATAGAAAAAAATCACTAATAGTATATCTAATGTTCAGTATATCTGCAGTTTCAGGGAAAATTAAAAAAAACATTAGTAATTAGTCAAATTATTAGTAAATGGTACAGCCTAGGGTATATTTATGAGGTATTATTTTGGTTAAATAAGCCATTGATTACAATTAAATGAAAAATAATAGGAAAAAAAAGGACATGAGCCTGTAAAAACTATATTATATCCTTTATATGATCTGTACAACCTGCATCTTATAATTGTCTTATTGGAATAATTAGGATATAAAAACTATATTTATATCAATGCAACTGGAAGTTATTGTAAGAAAAATATTAATGAAAAAAATATATTTTACAAATATATAATTTGAATTTGTTGCATATAATTTTAGTGAAACAAAGTACGAATATTAAACATGATGAAATTAATATAATGAATATTATCAATGATAACAGTTTTAATCTGCATAATAGCCTTTTAAATAATGACAATAGATATATGAAAGTTACTCTAAAGTCCAAGCTTATAGGAGTTGCCAGGTAACTAATTTCAGCTATCAGAAATTTTAAACCTACTTAAAAGATTTTTTAAGCAAAAAAAGTGCGCTGTATATGGCGTCAAATATGGTAATTATTATTATTATGGTTCAAGTTTTAATTTGAATGAATTTATGATTACATTGTTTAAAAAATGGTCATCCGTTGTTCTATGTCCAGTGTCCCTTTTACCACCTCTCCCAAACCCTGCTCTGTCATTCATTCACTCAAGCTTGTCAGGGTGGGGGTTATGCATTGTTTTTGTCTGTTTAAATACTCTCATGTGCCTAAGAGAAAAGAGGGAAACCTTTAAATTTTTTTTTTTTTTTTTTTTCATTCTCAGAAAAAACTTTTTTTAAAAATGTTTATTTACTTAAATATTTTGTCTTAAGGTGAAAGTCTATTTATTGGTCAAATGGAGAACTGGACCAAAAAATTTATAAGTTATTGTTTCATGGGAACTTGTTTTGTGGAACACTGCTTATGTAGACTAAGTGGGTCACGTGATGTAGGCGTGTGAGCCATTTGAAATAAAGCAGCTTTCTGTGTAGACATATATGTTCTTTAGTGTTTGTGGTCATCAGCAGAGAATTAGCATGGAACAGTTCTATTTTATTGTTAAGTTATAGTTTTTAAATAATCTTAGGTGCCCAATAGTTTTTTTTTCTTTCTTTCTTTCAGTATATTTTTCAAAACTCTCTCAAAAAGGAGAAACAATAATTATTATAGTTGTCCAAATATTTTATTTGCATGCTCTTATGATTTTTTTGATAAGTCATTTTATTTTGGGGGTTTGAATTTCTGTCCTACCCCTTATTAAGTACTCCCTTCTTGCATTAGTCAGGTTGAAAGAAGCTCATTTAAAAAATAATAAAGCAGTTGAAGAATGTATTTTCCAAAAGTACATCAATTATTTTTCAATTCCAGAAAGATTGCATAAATAACCTTTCAATTGCACCACATAAAAAAGAGATTGCCTTAAAAACAAAGCTACTAGTTTGATACTAGTTATCTTAAACACACAAAAGTTTTTCAGTTCTTGAAATGGTAACTATAAACCAAAATGATTTAGCTACATTTTTATTGCCACAGTGAGAATTAACCATAATATCTTTTCTAGCTAATTATAGCCTCATACAAGGCCATAATTCTTCCACATGAAGAGCAGGTAAATAATTTTTGTTTGCTGTCTAAAGAATATGATTTTAATTTACAGTGTGTAAATTGATTTTTGATTTAGGCTGTACTAATTTATCTTCTGTCTTCAATAAGGAGATAGGTCGGCCATCAGTAAGACATAACTAAGACATGTGGAATGCCGGGTGAGTTATTTTGCAGAATAACAGGTGGTTAAATTAGAATAAACATTGTTAATCTGCTTATCAATGTTCTTTCACTGAATAAACAGTTTAGCACCTTCATTTCATCATATTGTATATTAACCTCAATTTCTTTTCTCTCTTATCTAAAAGGATCTAAGCAGTTTGGCACAACACCATATTTATAGCAAAGACCAAGCAAATTGCTTGCAAGATGAGCATATTTACAAATCCAACAGTGTAACAAAAAGAACACACTGAAATCCAGCATTATGAAACTATAGGTTCTCATTAATTGTGGGATTTGAGGAATCCTGGATTAGAAGTTTTGATGGATATTTGACAAATATTTCTAGAATAAAGACCTGGTGAAATGCACCTGCATTAATACAAAATGATTGAGATGAGTGGCCATTTAAGACAACTTTTATTAAGTGGTATGATAAGAAAGAGTGACTCAAATAAAAAAATGGCCAGAAACACCATAACCCAAACTCTGTAAAATGCCTTCAAAAATACATAAAGCAAAAGTCTGAGCTTTGCCATTTTCATTTAAAGCTTGATAGACTCTTTCAGCAACGATCAACAACACATCAGCAATTGACCTAGAGAAGTGAAAGCCATATTGTTTGTCTGAAAGAAATCTTTGCAAGATGAGATGCTTAACCAATTTAGAGTTGATTAGTGCCAAAAAGAGGTTGAGAGGTAGAAGACTAATAAGTCAATAGTTCAAAGGATCAATTTTCCAGATTTTTTAAAGACAGGAGCTACAAAAAAGGATTTCAAACAATCTGGAAAGAAAGAACTAGCAAAGCATCTATTGTAGATCTTGGAGGGAACAGGGTCACATTTCTTAAGTAGAATTCCAAGGATAATATCAAGTCCACATACTTTGTGGGGATCAAGTTTGGAGATGATAGCAGAAACCATGGGTGGAGTTATATGAATATCACACAGTTGAGACTTGGTTTTAAGTGGAAAATTAAGCAAAGGTACTCCTGATGAATCAAGAGGAAAATTGGAAGAGAATTTGTGGGCCAGAATTGTAATTTATTGGCAGAAGAGAGCATAGATTGAGGACTTACCTTTAATACACTCTTACAGAACTGCTAATAGTGCCAAACTTGTGAAAGGCTATAAGCTGCCTCACTTTCAGTGAATAATAACTTCACCTCTTGAGGACATGTTTGCACTTATCTTGAGCAGACAGAAATAGTCATCCTTTGTGATCAGAGCTATCATGTTGGTATAGCTGGAAAGAGTGATTCCTGTGAGCTATAGCAGTAGATGTGTATCAAGGTGAAGATTGGAGAAGAAGTGGTTTTATCTGTTATATATGAGAAAGCTTAAATGCTTCACTGCCAGCTTTTGCACAATAAAAAGTTTTTTAGGTACAATTTTTGGTAGGAAGACTAAAGATTTCACTCTAAAGGGCATTGTGAATATAATTGTGAAATGAATCCTAATCAGTATGCTAGCAGCAGAAAGAAAGCTTGTAAATAAGGGGGTATTTGCCTAATAGATGACTCAAAGGAAATATCAACAGTTCCTACATTATGATCTGAATTACGAAGAGCAAAGTTACAAAGTATAAAAGTCAGGAGAGGAAGTTAGAAACAAATTGAATATTTTTTTTACCAAACCTTGATTGAAATTTTAAGTCACTAGCTATAATATGTACTATAATCATATTTATATTCTAATCCAAGTTCACTTTGAAAAATATTTTCTTGTTTTTAATTTCTATCACAGCTTCACATCAAAGTGACTAACATTACCAAGTTAGTGCAAATCATTTTCTTAAGAAACCAGCATGAATGGTAGTCCAAAGAGACACTTTCTGTTGAATATGACAAATGAGTAAAAACTACCCAGCTCAAAAGTGTTTTCCTTGGTCACCAAATATCTGGGGAGGTGGTGTTATCCGAATAAAACATGACATTCTTTGTTCTAACTAAATTCAGTTTTTTTTTTATTGATTGTTTCCTTCAGTTGGTAAAACTATATACAGAATTTGCTTAACTCAAACATTTATGTCTCTGCAAGGAGCTAAAATGAGGATTCTTTTCCAATACCATCATAATATGCTACCTTACCTCACTATTTTGATTGATAACTTTACTAGTATTTAGTGGTGCTACATTTCACTTGCCACATGATTTCTTGCATTCCATGTTATTGTAATGCATCCACTTTTCATTACTGACAACGGTTTGTTTAAAATACAAAACATTTAAACTTTTTTGTTTTGTTTAATTTCTATCACAGCTTCACATCAAAGTGACTAAAATTACCAAGTTGGTACAAATCATTATCAATATTTGATTTTTTTATATTTTGTGTAATATTGTTGATCTTTCCATATTATACAAGCTTGGTTAGCACAAAGCCATATTTATGGTGAGGATCGGGTATATAATTAATAGCTTGCATTGTAAAAAAACATATTTCAGTTCTGAAGGATAAGATTATAAATTCTCATTAATCTTGCCTTGTTGGTACTTATAGGATTTGGGATTAGGGATTCCATTGGATCACTGGACATTTGACACATATTTCCATATTCAACTTGGTAAAAACATCAACAAGATTAACAACTACTTTCTTTAACTATTGAATATTTTTTACCAAACACTGAAACTATAAGTCACTAGCAAGCCAACCTTGACTATAATCATATTTATCATCTAATCTGAGTTCACTTTCAAAAAATATTTGTTTGTTTTTAAAGCAAATCTTTATACAGCTTAATATTTACGTTTACACAGAGCTTAAGCAAGTTTATCAACTCTTTGTCTTATTGTGAACTTCTACAGTCATTGTTTTTTTTTTATTTATACATGATTCTTTTTATTTACAGTCAATAAAGAAAGAGAAACTGAAACAATGTTTCTTGTTTTATTATGAATCATCAGTGTACCATTTCCTGAGATTTTTTATAGACCCACTACTGGTAAATTTCTCTAAGAAGCTCAACCATATTCAATGAGATTGCCTGGATGAGATGTTAGTGACAAGCAACCAATCTCATTCACCAAAGGATAACATCTTAAAATGACTCTGTTAGTCAAGGGAGGTAAATTAAAAATGACAATTAGTGATAAGAAGACAGTATATAAGTGCAGCTGTGAAAGGGTTAATGCAAGTACAAAGCAGGAAAGGGAGGAGATTTCTTTTGATTTCTTCTGTCGGCAACAACTTCCAAGTGACCAAAACAAATAACTCTCCTATTGTCAGCAATGTTCTTATTTCTAATTGGTCACTTATATTGAAAGAGTCTTGAAATTTTATACAAATAAAATATGAATTTTGCTATAGATCATTTCTGCTTCATTTTTATCAGTGGGACACTTAAAACCATAACTTACAATATCTAAAATATCTATCTCTTTTACTTATCTATATCTGTAGAAATTTGAGTCTCTGTATTGTTGATTTTTGGGTGGGTGGCGTGAAAATGAAAAATAGAGTTGTGGCCAGAGATCTGTCTTCTCAAACTGCCATTCCTTATTGCAACACAGACTTATGTCTACAGTATAAACAGTAACCCAAGGAGTTCTTTGTTAAGGCTCCCCTAAAATAAGAACTTTTCTTATGTTTTGTTTTTTGTAAGAAAGAAAAATAACACTCACTGATGATGACACTTACATGTCATAGCCAGAGAGAATGAATGTAGTACAATTATGGCTGAAGCTAAACGAGAACAACAGTTGATATCGATGATGATGATGATGATGATAAAACGTAGAAAAGTAAGGGAAAATTTCTTGTATTTTTGGCATCATGCCAACATTTGATTCTGCAGTCAGTGCTACCAAAATACCAATTGTATTCCAGTATAATAAGTTAGCAAAATCAAAATTATATCTTAATTCTCAATAGAACCAAAGAACAAGTAAACAGATTAGTGAAGGTTAATTATATATTTGACATCATTTCTAATCTAGAATTATTATGACAACAATAGAAGCTTATTGGTTCTGATATATCATTACTGGTTAAGGTTAGGGAAATAGTTCTTACTCAACAGATAAGCAAATCATTCTACAGGGTGGTCTGAAAGTCTTGTCACTCCCTACCAAACAGTAATGTGAACAATAGAAAAATAAGTAAACAAATCACATATACTGGATTCAGTTTATTCACTTTCATTGATGCTGTCAAAAACTGAGAGGGTCTGTATGAACACCAATATTTTCAGGGTACAAAATAATGTTTAGCCATGTCCTGTGTGATATTTTATGAAGCTGTGCTTTGTTAATTGTTGAAAAGGGCTCTCCAAACAGCATCCTTCAACTGATATGTATTCTGGTATCATTCATGTGAAACTCACTCTTTGATGATACCCCACGGGGCATTAAAATAGAATATTATGTAGAGATGACAAGACTTTCAGACCACTCTGTACAATGTCAGCTGTTTGTGCTTCACTTTGAGAGAACTTCCTTTATTCACTGAAAAGATGGCTTCAGATTAAGCAATAGCAGATTATAAGAAAATAAAAACAAGAACAGCTTTTCAACAATTTTCTGTTCACATTAACAATGATACTACTAGTGCCACCAAAACAGTAGTAGATTACAGATAACCAGATGAGAATAGTCAATCTGGAGGAATTTCCAGAGAACAAAGTGTTAAAATGCTATAACCACTTACCTGTTTCCTTGTTGATGTCTTCTTTTTTGATAAACTCATAACTTGCACGGAATCCCATGTCTATGCCATCGCTGTCTGAATGGAACAGAATTTTCACTCCTCTTTCAGTGAGTATAGGGCCTGGATTAGCTTTGCCACAGTAACGTCGGATTACTGAATAATTGTTGGGGCCCTCAAGTTGCTGGTAAATTTCAATGTAATCTGTTGCCTTGCAGCTAGAATAAACCAAAAAATTAATGAATATTCAACTAAAATATATGAACATTACTTTGAAATGTAATTTATTTCCTTACAACTGGAGTTCCATTATGTTAGTAAATAAAATTGATAAGTAACGCATATATGAAAGTGCATCTAATATATAACACTCAAAATATGAAAATCAGAAAATAAATATATATAAAGTTAGTGGACTCTATGTATGTAAATATTACATAAAAATATGCCATCAAATAAATGCAGTTTTATCATGGCATTTTTTATCGACATGTCCACTTGAATGCAATGTGGCATAGAGCTGAGTTTTAAGTTTTATTCTGTAAAAGTTGTTCAGCTCCCTCATAATTTATGTCTCAGGCATCAGAAGTAAACTTCAGCATCACTCTTTTAGTCAGAGTGTAAGAGCTGCCTATGGAGGCAACATCCTAGAGCTGAGTTTTAAAAAGAAAATGTGGTCAGTGACAGAAGGCATGTACAGCCAACTCTTCTGGGTCACCACACCTCCATCTTGAATTGGCATTTTGTGCTGCAAACCTACATAAAAATGCAGGTTTGTCATTTATATCTACAAGTATGCACCTTATATATTGGCTAAATTAAGAGTTAATGTATCATGGAGATAACATTTCCTTATCTACCGTGGAAAATCAAATTCATTTCCTATCTGAACTTTTTGTAATTTTAATAACTAGCTGTTTTGTCAACAGGTTTTATAATGAAATTGCTTAATAATTCAAATAAAGTGGTAACTACCTTAGCATTGTGATCACAGCTTGAGAGTAAAGGGAAGTAAGTATATTTGACATTTTTAAGAGTATATTTTGAAAAAAAACTAAAAAACAAGTTTTAATATTATAACATGCTATATATGAAATAAATGACTATAGAATGTTTAAACTTATATATGTGTTTCCATTAGAACAGTGTTACAGCATAAAAAAATCACTTAAACAAAAAAAAAGGATAAAAAAAACATGCATATTGCAGGATAACAAAGGAAAATTTTTTTAAGGCCCTGTCCCTTTAGGACGTGGGTGATCTTGATTCTCCACAGATTTATTTTCTTTATTATCTGTTAATTACGATGGATTGTTTGGGAAGCTAGTAGAGTGGTTTCTTGATATTATCTCAACAGTTTAAAATTCAGAGTTTTACTTCTTTTAGACTGATTGCCACCCAAGGCTAGAGAACCCAGTTTACCCTGCTGTTTAACTTATAGCTGGAAGGAGAAGAGACATGCCTTTTCCAAGAACATTTTTTTGAACATCATCATAGAAGACTAGCCCAGATCGTTAGTATATTAAAAGAATGGATTGCAGCACTGAAAAAAAGGTTGTTTTTTTTTTACTTCACCACTGCCATGACTATCATAGTTTATTATTTCTTTTTTTCTTTTATAAACAAGTTGGTCTACCTTGTACTTTTGGGATTTGAAAATGCATCATAGCATTACAGGATTAAAAAAAAGATAATCCACCTGACCTACAGGGGATTATTGATATAAGAAGCACTGGATTAAATCCTAAAAATATGCCTATTTTTGCATTTCCCCATCAATTCTTGTACTTTTAAAAAATGTCATATTTGGTGCTATATACATGCAGAAATTTGGTTGAATATGTGATTGCCTCCAAAAATGTTAATAAAATCTTTTCCACTAATAATAATAATAATAATTTCTAATTTTGAAATATATTTTGGAATTTTAACTAAATTTGGCCCGAATGCCTGTAAAAATATGGCAAAATCTACAGCAAACACTCAAATTAAAGAAAAAAATTATTTTCAATAATTTACCCTATCTTTTATTTTTAACATAAAATTTATAATTTTGATGAAAATTCACCAAATTTTATTCTGTACAAAGCAATGGGGAAAATGGAAATGAGAAATTCTGATTGAGACAGTTCACCTTCATTGTACATAAATGTCTTTGGAAAAGGCATGAACTCATCTCTTTTCATTCCATTTATGAGTCAAATAGCAAGGTGGAGTGTGCTCTTGTGTCTTAATTTTCAATCAGTATCAGAAAAAGACAACTCAGAATTATTCAAACTGTAGAGAAAACAATCTTTTTCAAGAACATTTATCTCATCTCTCAGTTTACAGATATAAAAAAGAGACTATGTAGTGACATAATTGTCTATGTCCTGAAGAGATATGACAATTACAGAGTATTTAATATTCTTAAAAATGACATTAATTTTCATTTCCAAATTAAAATTTTGTTTTTATTTCAATAATTATTAAATGAAACAGATTTGATTTGCAGCATTAGAGTGAAATCTGTAAAGTAACTGATAAACAATTTAATTGGTATTGGTTTCTTTCTCAAGTGTCTGCTCTTACGATAATTTCTATGTTGAACATGATTAATACTAAATCTAAATACATATATTAATATAATTTTTGTAAATATTAGCAAGTCTGGTCTTTTGTGATTTTTATAAATGACTGTTTCTCCCTTGAAAGTGGTGACTATCTTAGCCTTTAAATCACAGCTTTGGAGTAAGGAGAAGTAATGTTGTCATTTTTACTTTGCTCTTTCAATGATTCTGATTTAGGCAATGAGTTCTCCAATCATTGTTAGGTTGTCTGAATATCCAAAGAGAAAAATTATATTGATTAATGCTCTTCAGTTGGATGTTTCAGTTAACCACTTTTGCACATCTTCAGATGCATGTTGCATCCACCAATCTTCTTTTTTTTTCCTTTCTTCCATCTTCACACAGCAAAAATTTATTTGGTACAGCAATTATTTTAGGACATATAAATAAAAATTTATCAGAAATATATTGATCCCTGTTAATGAAGAAGTTAATTGATTGATGCATTTTTTTATGGCTTATCAACCCTTTTCAGGTTATTTAAAACCAGAAAATATTTTTAGATTCTAAGAAGTTTTTTTGAGATAATAATGATTTAGTGATACAAGTCTTACTAATTAATCCATAGCTGGGGGAAGAAGAGGTGAATTCATACTTTTCCCAAGGGTATTTGTGCATGTGACTATAAGGAACTCAACTGGAATTGGAACTCTACTCTCTGATTTACAATTCTGAGCCATTATCCATTACACCACCTACCCAATCCAAGCTTACAACACCTGGTCTTCCCAAGCAGTCACCCATCTAGGTACTGACCAGGCTTGACATTGTTTAACTTTGGTGATCATACAGGAATCAGTGTTAATGAACATGTGAAAATCAGAGAGAAAGAATTGACAATTACTGAAAATCCACACATATAACTAAGGAAAGCTGGAGAGGCCAGCATTCCAAATCTCTATCCAAATAACAAATAAGAGGATGGCAGTCCAAATAATTCATTGTCATCATAATTTAAACCAGAATGTCAAATTTTGAAAGTTTATTGATGGAAATTAAAGATTTGCAATGATGAAGATATTCTGAAAACTTAGAATTTTGGACAACTCTAGGAAGGCCAAAGAGCCCATCAAACAAAATATAGTGATCAAAAAATAAATAAATATTTAAATGAAGCTTGTAATAAGAAAAATTCAGTTAATAATTTTTTATCTCAGTTATTTTCAGTTGATATTTTTGTGACTCTTAGTGATTGGCTTTTTTTTTTATTATATCTTGTCTTATTGATAGCACTATATAGTGTTCAAGGCAGGAGAGAGCAAAATAATGAAGTAGGCAAAATAAAAAGATCAAAAGAATAAGTGAAAGATCTTCAAATCATCAAGCAACATTGTCAAAAATTAGCCAAATGAAATTGTAAAATACTACACTAATTGTAATTGTTCATTTTATCAATCAAATCATTCATTCTATATTCTGCCTTGGGATCCACATTTGGAAACCACACAATTGGAACTAATAAGTGTATTAAAAAAGAAAATAATGAATTATAACGGCAATAATAATTTTGCAGTGTTGAGATATAATGTCTCACAGTCAGGAAAACAAAACTTCAATTCTCATTTGGATCCAATCACAATTTTTTTAATCATTTCAACCTAAGCAAGACAATAAAGCTACTAAGATGCAAGGGATTACTGAGAGTGAAAGAAAAAGAGAAAACATTAGTAAGGAGAAAAGGACAATAAAAAATCAGGATTTAAAAAGACCAAAGATGGCAACTGACATTACATTTAAGTTTTTCACGATTGTAGTTGACAGGAAGCCAGAAGAGCATTCCACAGTCAAGAAGTGCAAGAAAAGAAACTCTTAGAATAGAACTTATGATTACAGCTCACTATTTCAACAGTAAATTGATGAGACCTAACTGCTAATCTTGTATTATGCTTAAGTTCATGAAACTGATGTACCAAAGAGGAAATCTCCTCAGAAAAATTGCAATCAAAATATTTATAGAAAAAGGCACAGGGAGCTACATTACAGCAGTGGGAAAGTGACTGAAGTTAAGGTGCTAGGTCAGGACTGATAACATTGCAAATTCTTTTTTTTGTGGGGAGGGGGCATATTTTGAGATATATAGAATCTTGAGATATATAGCAAGAGAAACAGACCAGACCAGGGATGAATGCTATACTTATAAACATGAAAGACAAATACTGGTGTAAAAAACTGTCTGGTACAATACAGTTAACCACTTTCTTAGCATTAGACTTAACAACTGATTCGATATAATCATTCCATTTCATGTCAGTGGAAAACGTGAGACTGAGTAGATGCAATAAATTGTCCTCTTGAAGGTTGGCATCAACCTTGGTGATAGAGAGCTAAAATGATTCATTAAGATGATTAAAAGACAGCAGTTTCCTTTTTGAGGCATTAAGATTTACAAGTCATTTGTTGCCCCAGTTACCAATGGATTTAAGGTCAGTTTAAGCATCAGCTCCCAATTTGACTTTATTGATCCTATTAGACTTCCTATTCTGACAGGAGTAAATAGTTTTGTTGCTTTTGGTATTGAAGAAGAACAATTTTGTAGTTATTATGTAGAAAAATCCCCCCCCTGTCATGATTTTATTCTTGACACGATTATTACTGTATGTATTCCCTCAACTCACTCAGTAATTTTTACTGTTTTAAGCCATTAAGTTTCAAATTTGAATAACAAAAATGTTACACACTATTTAGTTGAAATATGTGAAACAACTGCATTATTTAGCATTTCATAAAGAAATTAATATGAAAAGGGATTTTTTAATCATAAATTTATATCCGTAGACAAGAAAATTTAAATAAACAGATAATGACGAGTAATTAAAAACTCAATGTTTTGAGCATTATGACCCTATTCACTGAGCAGACAATATTTTTCTTGTGTATAATTAAAGAATGTTTGTAATTTTTATGGACCATTTCTATAGATGAGGCATTTTTGATCTTAGATTGCAATTATAAAAAAAAAATTTTTAAATCAAAACAAGAAGTAATCTAGGATACAAAATAATCTGAGAAGAAAATGCATAATGTCTGAAACAAATCATGTTTGTTTAAATTTACTTGTTCTATAGTTTACACAAGCATGTTTGAATAAGATGATTTTTTCATATATATATATATATATATATATATATAGTACAATAATACTAATAGTGGTGGCAAGAAAAAAAAAAACACCCTGTTGACACACTGCTTTTTTGCCAGTGCAAGATTTGCCCCACTTTTGTTTTGTTGCTAATAACCTTCTATTTATAATAGTTGACTAATAAAGGGAGATAATACAGATAACTCTAATTAATACCTCAAGGATTTTGCTAGGATGGCAGATCAGGTTTATTGTCCTATAATTTTGACACTGCCTGAGGCTTCCTTTCTTTGGCAGGGGTATTACCAATGATGGAGTTCACTCTTTAGGCCACTTGTTTTGTTCCCAAATCTTCTGGCATATTTTGCTGTTATGGCTTCAATGGTTTCTTTACCTCCATGTTTTATCAGCTCAGAGGGAATATTATCTAGATCAGGTGCCTTGCCAGTTTTCCACCTCTTTACTGCCAACTCAACATCTTTCAGTATTGATAGACTGGTCTCATCGTCTTCTGTGGAGTGCTGTTCACTTTGTAATATGGAGACATCTGAATGGAGCTGGTAATTTCTCACACATACATACAAATAAATCACATTTCTTTTCATTTTAACAAACAACAAGGACTGTAAGAACTTTAGGAAAAAACACAAAAATACAAATATCTTATATTTTTATATTTAAACACGTATTTTTACCCATTGATTCTGATATTTTTTAAGTAAAATTGACACTGTTATAAATTACCTTTTGGATCCTTTCTTGATTTGGTTGATTTTTGTGAATTAAAAATTATAGTCAATAAATGACTTATGTGGTTCTTGTTGAAATGCTAATCAGGGCTAGATGTTTGATAAATTAATTTTGATTTATTAAAATCCAGCCCTGAAGAACATTTCAAAGCAAAACTCTTGAGTTGGCTGACTAGATAAGTCACTTAAACTTTTCCTAATTTGCTATTATAGCTTTAGTTAACAATTGAACACTTTAAAAGAAATAGCAATAGATCACTGAAAGTCTTGTGGCATTTCATCTATGAGAAAGTGGTTGTAGGGTAGAAAATAATTTATCACTCACAAGAATGTGGAGATGCTTTTGGATTCTAGTGAGACTAGAAAGTGAAGACTGGGCAGCTTCTGCTCATAGATGGAAGCAGTACTCCATCGTAGGCTTGACCTTCTTCTAGAAAAATTAAATGATCTGGATTTCTTTTGTTTTCTGTCTTATGAAAATATGTTACTTTGCGTTTTATTCTTAAAATGTTAAAAGGTGACATAGAACTTTCACTGTCATTGCTTGATAATGAAAATAACCTTTTTTATATATATTTTTTTTAATCAGTGTCACCCCAAGTAAGGCGGGAGGGCCACTATCACACAGGGCGGGGGGGGGTTACAGAGAGTGAAAGTGATGGAAAAGACTGTGTATAAAGGGGACTGAGGAAAGGATAACAGAAGAACAGGGATCAAGACAACAGATGGTGATTGATGCTGGATTTAAATTTTTGAAGATTGTAGTTATCAGGGAAGCAACTAAGAGGAAGGGAGTTTCCCTGCCAGGAAGAGCAAAAAAAGAAACTCCTGGAGTAGAAATGGTAGTTACATTTAACTATTTCAACAGTAAAAGGGTGGGATCTAGATGCCAATCTAGTAGTATGCTTAAATTCATGTAGTCGTGGCATCAGGGAAGATAGCTCATCAGAACAGTTAGCATGAAAATATTTGTAGAAAAGACAGAGGAATGCCACATCATGTTTATGAGACAGTGCCTGAAGTCAAGATGTCAAGTCAGGACCCATTACATTGCAGATCCTTCTTTGGATTTTCTTGAGAACCTGGAGATGAACAAGTTTACAAATATCAATGTGAAATTTATTTGCTTTTATAAATGTCAACAATGATTTCAGATGTGAAATTCAAATATGTGATACTTTTAAAAGTTTACAATGTTATAGGAGCTGATTTGCTATTATCTGTTTTTGATTACAGAAGCAATTTTTTAAACAATGTTCCCATTTTTGGGGGCTGCAATGAAGCACTGATCAGGATTTGGTTGGATCACATTAAGATATTAATGTATTATATTATGTATGTATAATATTATATAATATTATATTACATACGAGTGTAAAACTTTGCAACTCAATAGTGCTAACAGTAACCATAAATTCTATGTTAATCATTTCTTCTCTCACCTGTGGAACTCCCATCTGGCCTTTTTGCATTCCAGTCAATTATGATGATCAAAAATTTAAATGTCACTTGTCATCTTCTGTCTCCTTGAATGCTGTTCTTTTATTGTACTTTCATGGGATGAAATGATTAAAACAAAAATATTAGGTTGGTGCAAAAATAATTTCGTTTTCTCACATAGTAACATATGTTATAAAACGAAATTATTTTTGCACCAACCTAATAGTGCTTGTATTGAAATAATTTTATTTAAATTATTTTATTTCTATGCCTAAATGTCAATTATAAAAACAATGAGAGCCAACTGGTGGAAGCTGTTTAGGTTAATTTAAATGTTAATTACTCTGATAGTAATGATAAAAATAAATTAACCTGTTTAATTAAAGTCTTTGAATGTTCCTAAGATACAATGGGTGATAGTAAAATTCTAATACAATGAATATTAGCAGTTAACTGAACTGAACTTCGGCTACTAATCAAATGATCTTGACTTGGCATTTGTGCTGATTCAAAATCACCTTTGAACTCTGAAAACAAATGCACATGAGGAACCGAACTAATTATTATTAATAATAATAATTCTTGCATACATATAGTTCTACATATGAATAGAAAAGTATTAAACCTAAAGGAATGCCATATAAAGATAGGTGTACATCTTGGAAATAAACCAACTAGATTATTAGTATGTACACTGGTTTATGAGGAGAAGTTGATTGTTATAGTCAGCAATATTTTGGCAGTAGTATTCTCCAGATTTCTTCAGGTGACTGTCATGGTTGGCAACCTCCTGGGGATTTCAAACTGAACACTTTAATCAATTCACAAGGACAACTAGTTCTCTTACCACTGTCCATGCCAGATGATGTCACACATCAGTCATTTTTTTTTTTTTTTTATTAATCTTTGCACTGTTGCTTAACTGCCTCTTCTAAACTAGGGATTAAACTGATACCCAGGATTAGTCCCTGGTTCAATTAGTACCAAAATAATAATTATATATTTTAGTTATTTGCATTATTTACATAATTCGGAATGTTATCCTCATCTTCTATTGCCATATTCACAATGTTCCGGTCATTGTACGCTTCGGCCTTCTTCAGGTGATTGGAAATTTTGATCTGAACCCTTTATTTCATCCACTGGGGTAGATTGTTCTAGTTCCACGTGCCATGCATCTTATGGATGTCTCAGTTATTTCCCTTTAACTCTCTAAGTTTTTTTGGTTCACCACTGCTGTGGCCTGGTATTGAATGAACAATTCTTTAGGTCTAGTCACTGGATCCAACCAACATCTTTATCTACTGGGCCATGTGTCCTTCAGGAAGAGGTGTGGCATGTGGAACTAGAACAATCTACTCTAGTGGACGAAATAAAGTGTTCGGTTTGAAATTTTAATCACCTGGAGAAGGATGGAGTGTACAATGGCTAAAATGTTGTGAATATGGCAATAAAGATGAGGATAATGTTCTGAGTAATGTAAATAATGCAAGTAATCATAATACCTCATCTCAGAGATATAGACAGATATATTTTAGTTTCATGGATGAGGAAAGCAATATCCCAAGGATAAATAATTCAAAAGAATTACCCAATATGAGATATCTTCTCACATGGAGAAAAGAATGAAAAACATCTACCCCCATGAAGTGAATAAAAAATACCAAGATGATTAGTTTGATAAACCCTTGAAGAAGGCTAGATGGTATAAAATGTGATAACCAAGATAAGGATACAAGTCAGTCTTTAATAATAATAATTCATCTAAAAAAATGCAAAAAGCTAATCCCTGTGTTGATCAATGATATTTTATGGGAGTTTTCTTAGATCCTAACATAAGGAAAACCCTGTCAGTACTGGAAAGGACAATAACAGCTACTGGACTTTGGAAACCTATTTTCCTGAAATTTTTTTTTAAGAGAAAGATTTTATAAATTTCAACTGATATCAGTATTATCTACTTGGTCAATGAATACCAAATGTTTCTTTGTAGGGAAACAGCTAATATCTATCATTCTATAGAGTGATAGATATTGTTTTAGATGAGAAACATTTTAAGAGCCCAATATATTTCTATGAAATCAATTGGGAGAAAGGTAACATGATGGCTTTGATGATACATTAAATATTATAATTAAAATTTATAATTAATGTCAACGCTACAAAATTTCATTGATGACTCTAAAAAACCTGTAATTGGCTGTAGAAATAACTGATCAGTATCTGTATGAAATTATCAAAGTTACTATTTTATAATTAGCATTTACGTTTTCACCTACAATTGGTGTTTAAATAAAGTTACTGATTTTGATAAAAGTGAATTTCACAAAAATTGATTACCGTATTTGACAGCATATAAGGCACACTTTTTTTTTTAATAAAAATATCTTTTAAAATTCCCCTGCATCTTATATGCCATATGTAGGTTTAAAATTCGCAATAGTTGGCTGAAATTAGCTACTTTGCCACTCCTATTAGCTTAGACTTAAACATGAAGGAGGAATTGAACATGCAGATGGCAATGCCTGATAATGACCTTACACTTACAGGAAGAATAAAAAGACCCAGCATTGCACAAGTCTGCAAATGGGGTAAGCAAGCTTGGATTAATATTAGACCAGAAACTGTTGTGAAATCTTTTAAAAAGAGTAGCATTGGCAATGCTCTTAATGGAACAGAAGATGACACATTATTTAACAACTATGATAGTGGTACTGAAAATCAGTATCAGGGTTTTGATAACAAAGATGATGAATTTTATGGATTTGAAGATGAATAAATTTTTAATGGTAACTGTACTGTTTTCTCAACTGTAATAAATGCTTGATTTTTATTTTATTTTCTTACATTTGGATATAATAAAATTATTATAGGCTTATGTTCATTTTTTCCTATTATTTTTCATTTAATCGTAATCATGGCTTGTTTAACCAAAATAATATCTCATAAATATAGCCTAGGCTGTACCATTTACTACTAATTTTACTAATTACTAATTTTTTCTTGATTTTCCCTGCTGAAATTGGGGTGTGTCATATACACCCATGTGTCATATATATGCTGTCAAATACGGTAATTCATTTTCTATGACATATCAACCCTTTACAGGTTATTCAAACCAGAAAATATCTTTTTAGATTGGGAGAATTTTTTTGTGAGATAATAATAGTTTAGTGACACATTTCTTACTAATTAATCCATAGCTGGGGAGAGAAGAGATGGATTCATACTGTTCCAAAGGGTATTTTCACATGAATATAATAAATCTAACTGGAACTGGAACTCACCTCTCCGATTAACAATTCTGAGCCATTATCCATTACACCACCTGCACATGCAAGCTTACAGCACCCTGTATTCCCAAGTGGTTATCCCCTAGGTACTGATCAGGCGTAATGTTGCTTAACTTTGGTGATTATATGGAGACCATTGTTTCAGTGTGATATGGCTATAAGCTTATATTAGTTATGTGAATGAAGAATCATCTTGAAGAAAATGCATTAAGAGGTTATATTACCTGGAGGGAGGCACAGTGGATTAATGGATAGCGGCTTGAATTGAGGAACCGGAGAACTGAGTTCGTATTCCATTTGTATTGATTAAATTCACTTACATGCTAATCCCCTTGGGAAAGGTATGAATCTCCTTCCTCTAGCTATTGGTAAATAGCAGGACAGACTGGGTTCTATAGCTTTGGATAGCAATTAGTCTACTGCAGAAAGAAATGGCAACCTACTGCGGGAAAAAATCTGCCTCGTCAGTCATGTATTGAAAGATACATGATCACCTAAACATGTATCACACATGGCAAATAATTGACTGATTACCTGAAGATGTGGAAAAAAAACTTTTCAAGCATTTCTCTAATTTTACTAGAAAGTAAAAAAAAATTGTTTAAAGAATAACTGATTGTTAAGCATTTATTCGTCTCCATTTTTTAGTGATCATTATGATGATGATTATTCTCATGTTAACCAGAAAACAAATCTCCACACATATAAATCTATTTTTACATAACAGCTAGTTACTCTCATTTTCCAAGGAAACTCCTCAGCTAGATTAGCTAGCCCATCCCAATCACAAAAAGTATTTTAGGATAAATTTATGATAGACAAATAAACTACTTGCTGCATGAAATGTAGGCCTTAAAAGTTTTGTGAGTGAATCTCATAATCACTTGATGAATAGATTAAGAATAAAATATTCTATTGAATAACGTAAGTAAAATGTGTACAGAAATTTTGGAAGTAGATCTTCATGTTGGCATCAGATTTTCTTAATCAAGTGCTAATATTTTGGTCAATGATATTTTATTGAAATTTCTTTAGCTGCAAAAATTATGGTTATCATAGAAACATGTAAAAACATTCTGTAAAAAGTTATTTTTTGCTGAATATCATTGAAATGTTTTCTTTCCCCGGGGGACTGGCGGACCAGAATTCAAGATCACTGATACCCTGCAAATTAAAGTATGAAGTTGGTTTTAGATTAATCCCACATAAGTAATTATTTAAACAAATTTAAAATAACTAAATTAATGGCTACATCTTTGTTGTCATTATCACAATATTTTAGCCAATGTGTCCTCCAGGCTTCATCAGGTGTTTATTGCTTCAGGTATTGGTAATTTCAAACTGAACCATTAATTTAACCTATGGGCCTAAATTGTTCATATTCCACTGATCATGTCTAAGGCTATCTCATCTACTTCTTATTTAGTATTGCTCAGTTATTAAATTAAACAAGTTTGAAATTCCCCGAAGGTTACCAGATCAACAAGCACTTAATAAAGACCAAAGGGTAAAATGGCTGAAACATTTGTGATAAGAACAACAGTTTGCATGTAAGAAATGTAAATAATTATAACTCATCATTTCAGAAATTCAAACAGAAACTAAATTAATTGTACAAGTTAAATACAGTTTCAAATATTTTGAGTTACCTGAATGTGATTCTTTGGATTGTTAAGTAGAGTACAGTTGGAGATCCTGTAAAAATCTTTTTGTACTATTATGCAATACCGAACATGAGATAATTTGTTGTGGGTGGCAACAAATTACTTTAAATTAATTAGTAGAGGGAAAACTAGGAAGAAAACTCCCAATGAATACTGCAGGTTTTATATTTGTTTAATTTAAAATCCATTCATTAATAAAGAAAAGAATTGATTTTGTTTTGCTAGTAATTAGGAAATAGATTAATCACTGTTTACTGCTTGACTTCATTAACCTCTGTGCAAGGAAAAACTTAAAATAAAATGTTTAACAACAAATTAGGAGAAAAAAAAGAAACAAAATATTTACACAAATGAAACCAAACAAAAGCAGTTAATAAATTCTCAATAAGATCACACCCAGAATACAGCCAAGAATACTAATTATTCTTACTAATTTTAAGATACTAATAATATATCAGGTGTAAAAATGATTCTAAATTATCAGTTACTGAAGTGAAATTTTTTGTACTCACATCAAAAAGATGAATTCTAAGAGATGAATGAAGGCATGAAAATGTAAAATTTTGATTGAAAATAAAGAACAAAATTTGCTTTGTTGAGTTGAAGAATATGGTTAGTAAATTTGTAAACAACATTGAGAATCATTCATTTGTTCAATAAACAACCTGTTTGTCAGTTAATCAATATGTATTGATTGATTTTCTTTGATCATAAATCAAAATTATTTTTCTCTTCACTTGCATTTATTTTAGAGCCTGTGTCACTATTGAGTGCCTAATGTAATAGTCTTGCAAACAATTGATGATAAGTTTAATCTTCTCCATAGGCAAGTGTTACATAATGTATAGATAAGGGAAAATAATAATAAAACAATTATTTCTTGTCCTGAACCAAAATATCTTAGAATGAGTAAAAAGAGTGTATGACCTGGATAGTTAATGTAATTTGAAACTAGTACTTAGTGGCAGACCAACATTTTGGGGGCTTTGAAGCCTGAAGATATGGCGTGGGGGCCCTTTACAACCAGCAACAACAGATTCAAGGATCCAGTTGTCAAAATGAAGGTTATATATAGATTCTGCTGAGCTCAACAAGCCCATACAGCTGGTCGGTTGGGCAAACCCCAAGTAAACTTTGAAATTTGACCAATTACAGGGGAATTTTGAGGCCATATGAAATATGTATTAGTGAATATTTTAAGACCAAAATTAGCTACTTCCAACCATTGGCTTATGATTCTATCACTAAAATGGTTTTATCTATATAATAAACATTTTTTTTTTTTTAATACAAAAAAACATTGATTTTGTTGAAAATTTGCTCATTAAAAAAGTTGCTTTAGGGATCCCTCTTGGATTAAGCTTCATTTATTTCATAGTAGATCTGCTACTGCTAATAGTAGTTAGAACTTAGGTCTGAAACAATGAAAACTGAGTAAAGAAATTCTGAGAGACCAATGGTGGATTGTCTATGTTTAAACTTTGATATAAACTGGGAAATGTGCATAAACAATGAGTACAATTACAGAGGAGTGAAATAAAAAAATCTGATACTCTTTGAATCATTCATGTCCAAGATTATTTCGTGCACCAGTGGTTTCAACAGGGGAACTGGAAGGGGATTCCCAATCCATTTAAGACTCAAATCAGCAATAATCTTATGAATGTAGAGAAAACAGCTGGCTGCCTTGCTTCCTCCAAAAGTGATGACTACATCATCTCCAATTATTCATTTAGTCTGTTGTTGCAGTATTGGGGTTCTTATTGAAAAAATTCAGATAGACAATACCAATCCAGAGATGATATGCAATGCAACATAAGCCTATTTGTAAGAGTTGACTTTGTCAAACAAATATCTACTAAGATTAGCCATCATAAAATGTAGAATGGTACAAGGTTAAGAAGAGCTTCAAAAGAATTTATACACTAGTTGATTTGGTTGTATATTTTTTATGTCAATTAATTTTAATGATCAGCTTTTCCAAATTATGAATAATCTTTCTCAAGGAAGAAATTGCCTGAAGTTCATTTTGGAAGAAAAGTACAAGAAATATGGTTCAGGCTTTTGACTTTCATAAGTCGTCATCATGAAAGCTGGAACCATATTTCTTGAACTTTTCTTCCAAAATGAACTTTGGATAATTTCTGAAGGAATTTTCTCCGAGATGGATTATTCATAACTTGGAAAAGTCAATCATTAAAATTAATCAAGACAAAATGTCTGCTATTTTTAATTGCATTTGCCTTAAAGAAGTAATTCTTGTAATAATACTTTTCTGAAAATGTCTGACCTAAACATTTTCAGAATAGTATTTCTGATACATTAATATTACCAATATAATTGGTAACATTTGCTTATAGAATACACCTTGTACTCCTTCCAGATATGAAGTATGATGATCATGACTCTGTGATAGGCATTCTAGAACTTCCATTTTATTCTGATCCAATCAGCTTGACATTAATTTCAATGTTATCCAATTTTAATCCAAATTTTGGTTTTCCTTCTGAATTTTCACAGTTTTCTTTTTATAAAATTATTTCTTCAATCTAGAGGTGAGGATCAATAAATCACCTCTCCACCCCCAGAGCATGATACTATTCTACCATGCTTTACTATGGGGAAATACACTATTTTCTGGTAACTCCTGCAGTCAAACTGATACCAAATGTACCAGTTCTCTATTTTTAGTCAACACTAGGCCTCTATACATCTTGCACTGGTTTCTGTGGTCTGAAGAGGAAATTCCAGCCTCACTATCAGAGGTTGCTTTTGATGCTGGTAAAGATACTCATATCTCACAGTACTTGAAAGATCTCAATTTTCCAACATGCACTCACTTCTGGAGCAGTGATGTCTCAACTAGTTGGGTCATCTGAAGAATGGACAACAGAATGATTCCAAAGGACATTCCCTATGCAGAACTTTCAAACAGAAGAAAAAAAAATGGCTGATCACATTTTTGATTTCAGGTTATTTGTAAAAAAAGACCTTAAATCATTTAATATCAAGCCTATCACTTGGGAAATCATTGCTTGACACTAGATACAATGGTAACAGTCAACCTGGAGTGGGCTGTTGACATATGAGATGCCATTGGCTCATCACATTGAAGTGAAGAAAGCAAGGAGGAAGTACAAACAGTGGGAGAACACTACCAGATCATCAAAAATAAGTAGCTTGTTTTAATAAAATGAGAACTGTTATGCAAGGAAGAAGAATGTGATAATATATTCATGATATTCCAATTCCACTTCAAATGGACAAATTGATGAGCAGTGTGGTAACATTTGACTCCCACACTAGAATTTTTTTATTTTACTTTTGTTTTGAGACACTTAAACAAATCAGATTTGTATTGCTTTCTTGATCCTGAATCATGATTCACCCTGTTTAACTTAAATTTAAATAAAACTGAAAAATATTGAACTTTCGACCATGATTATATAAACAGAAAAAAAAAAAAAAATCTAGCTAACACTGAATTTATAATTAGTCAAAAGTCAATCTGATTGGACTATAAGATTTTAAAACTTTCATTCACATCATAATTATACAAATTTTATGATTAAATAATGTTAAAATATAAATGTACTTTTTAGCTTTCAAGTTTGTATGAGTTTTGCAAAATATCTCAGGAAATTGATTGTTCCTGTTTTACTGAGTTCGAGGTCACTTTTGAGCTAAGGTGGACATATGTTAACATTCTATTCACACATAAGTAAATTACTTTAATTAAAATGATTGAATGATTAAAGAAACAGAATTGGATACATAAGAAAAAAAACAAAAAACAAGCTTAAATCTTAAAGGATTTAAAAGAAAATGGCTAACATTGAAAAAATGCTGAGTATATCATCAACAGAATAACTTTCCATTCTCCTTCCAAATATAATTATTGCATGTGTGAATTGATTTTTCAAAGTGATTCACAGAAGACACAATAGAATTACACTTTTAATCATATATAATCCTTAATGACCCATTTAGACTGAGCTGTGATTATAAAGTAATACTCAATTTTAACTTGAAACTCATCTTTAAATTTTAATTTGGGAAATGTTCACAGGTAGAAATGTATAAAAAGTATAGCAGTAATGAAAACTTATCAACCCCAAGATATCTTTACCACTATTTAAGATTTGATTTACTATAAAACTTATCTTTTGTAAGTGTAAATGAGGTTAGGTTTTATTGTACAAGTAGATTCTTTTACAATAAAATTGATATTCACCCATCAATATTGGGAAAATATTCATAATATATTTATATTCAATATACAATGTGCATTTCAACTTTGTTTTTATTATAATTATTTACAATAACTCATTTTGGGTTATAAGATTTTATTATGAAAATTAAAGTTTGTCATTTTCTGGTGTTCCTATTTCTTGATAAAATTCAAAGAAAAATCTGCAATTTTACTGGTCCTGACCTGGCATCTTGGCTTCAATCACTTTTCTCACTGCCATAATGTATGTAGCTTCTCTGTGTCTTTTCTATAAATACTTATATAGTATTTGTTCAGATGGTAGCTAGACTTTATGAGTTTAAGTGTAGTACTAGATTGGCAGAAAGGTTTCATCATTTTACAGTTGATTTGGCTGGATACAACCATAAGTTCTATGCTAACAGTTTCTTCTTTCACACTTCTTGCTTGTATAACTCTCTTCCAGCTCCATGCTTCTTAGGCAAGTTTGATTTTGAAAAATTTAAATGCAATGTCAATCATTATCAACTGTTTATTGACTCCTCCTCTTCTATTGTTTCTCTTTTTTCTTATTTTTTTCACACTCAGTAACCCCTTGTGTCTTAGTGGCTTTACTGCCTTGATTGCAGTGAAATGATATATATATATATATATATATATATACACATGTGTGTGTAATAGTATAGGTGAATAAATATTGGTATAAGAAAGAAACAACCATTAAAGAAAAGATATTGTAAAGTTATTTAGCAAGAAACCAATGTTGAAAATTGTAAATTAAATCAAGATCAAATAACAATAAAAAAAATACTTTGAGAATCCTACAGAGAAGATATTTAAAAAAGACAAGTAATAAGCATGAAAAGAGTTTTATTAGGAAGAAAAATATTTTACGAATCTTGTGCTGTGAATGTAAGCAGAGAGAAAAGATGCAGAATATGAAAAACATTAGCTGAAGGCATGAAAGCAATCAAATTACGAGTATTATGTAAATATGACCAAGAAAAACATTAGTTAGGCAAAAAAGTACAGGAAAACTGATTTCTCAAAACTAATGTTTAGTGATAGACATAGAGTTACCATACCTGAATGTGATAGTTTGACTAAAAAGGCAATACAGGTGAGATGGAATAATTTTTTCATCAGTTTTTCATAATGAAAGCAATCAAAATTATAAGTCCTTCTAAAGTTGAAAACAGTATCAATATAAATGCAGAGAATTACTTTTATTTTTTAAGTGGAACAGGTTATAACCAATAAACTTTAAACTAAAATGTAGATTCATGCAAGACAATACTCTTTCCTGTTCTGGCTTTCGACTACATCATGTTGAAGTGCTGGTTCCTGTACAATCACCGAAGTTAAGCGATTTATGTGACAATGTCAGCAAAGCTCAGTCCAATGAAATCCTAACAGATGAAATGCATAACAAAGAAACCTTTCCAGTTTGTCATATTTTTCTGAACACTTTATGTCCAAAAAAGAAAACACTTGATACAAAAAAAAAAAAAAAATTGAATAAAATTTGAATCACAGTACCTTGTTGTCTTTAATGAAATTTGTATAAAAGAGGGATTGCTAACCCAATACACAATTTCATATATATATATATATATATATATATATATATATAACTAAAATAAATCCTAAAGAATCAGGAAAACCTACCTAGGTTTCACTTAAACGGATCTTCAGGGTAAGCTCTTTAGGTTTTATTTTAGTTATTCCCACTCTACTTAGTTTATTGAGCACTCTACATTTTAGTCTTACTACTCACTTGGGATTTTTTTTTCTTTGGACTAAAAACTTAAGGCACTGGATGATATATTCCACCTTGTTTGGATGTTTTTCGTTCTTTCTTTTTTATTTCCAATTTTTCCGTTGGGTACTGATTTGTTTTGACATATCTACAAGTTGAGATATCTGAGGTTTTTTCCAAATGAGTATTACTATTAGTATATATATATATATATATATATATATATATATATATATATGATGACTGATTAATAAGTAATAAGAAAGAACTCCAATCCTGTGAGATATAAAGATAGAATAATAATACTGGAATGAAAATAAAGTAAATATATTTGTCTTCAAAATTATGAGGATAGATTGACAAGATCTCCAGTTCCTATGAAACATTTTTTTTTATCTGATTTAATCAGATGGAATAATGAAATTGGTATCAAACTGAAGAAAGTCTATTTCTCCACCAACTTATTTTCCCATATAGTCACCATTTAGTGCTGCAAATTTTTACAAAACATCCTATCGACTTTTTCATTCTATCCACAAAGAAAATTTTTGGTTGACTTTTGATCCAATTGTACACAGCAACTTCAACAGTGGATGAAAAATGTTGGCCTTTCAACTTCTCTTTCAATTTCAGGAACAACCAAAAATCTAATGGTGCCAAATTGAGGCTGTATGGAGGCTGGGTGCAGCAATTGTGAATTTCAGAATTCTCATCATTTATACAGTTTGTTGACTTCAATGCAATCTCTTATTTTGTACTAAAAACTACTAAAAAAGAACAATATTCTCCTTTCAAATATTCTGTGGATCTATTGTTTGATTTCTTGTAAGGTTTCATTGATTGCTTTCATACATCTGTGAATTTTGATATGCAATCTATGCAATCTTCTCCTTCCAGAAAATCTATCACTGATTTCTTCTTTGCTATTACTCATTGTCATTGCACAGCAAACTGACACAGAGGATGATTTCACATATGAGGGAATACATGTTCAAATAGATTTCTATTAATGATGCTACATGGTACGAGACTTGACTTAGCAAACTTCAAATCTTATTACAAAAACTTAAAGAGAAATTCTCATTGTAGTTAGAGTGCACTTTCAAGTTTGTCCATATAAAGATATATTTATTTATTGAACTCAGGAATTGTTATAGAATAAATATATACAAATTTTAAAACATCATCATATTAGTAAATACATGATATTTCTCAAACCTCCATATACCAGTGTAACAGCAAAACTGTCTAACTGTTAGATTAATCTTTGAACCATTGTATTTTAGAAATGATTAAAGAGATCTCACTGAAATTCTCCAAGGTTTTTATAAAACTATTGGATTCTACTTTGAACAATAAGAATGTATTTGACTCTCATCTGAAACGATGATCTCTCTTCCTGTTTTGACCTCCTGATCTAGTTTTCCTCTCTACTGTTCCCTCTTTTTTAAATTTATTCACCATTCTCTTGATGTTTCTTGAATGGATTTGAAGATAGAAGCCAGAGTATGAATGTTGGTACCATTACTGAAGGCTTGAATGACCTTTTTCCTCTCACCATTGCTCAGTTGTAAATGCATAGTCGGGCTGACACAAAATGATTTTAACCTGTTCTCTTTCTAGCAGAATAAAGCAAAGGGTTTTTCAGTGATTCTAATGACAAATGGTGTCAAGATGGGTAAATATCTACTCTGAAAACCATGAAAAAAGCTCAGTTGCTTTAGTGCTTTTTTAGATATTAAACATTTTGTGGGATGGACAATTAGAGTATGCTGTTATATCCAGTATATTATTAGATATTTGCAGGTCATACAGAAGGTCTGTCCGGAAAGTATTCAGCTTTTCAATAAAGAAACAATATCTGTACAGAAAATATCCAGCTTAAAAAAATATAACCTACCCTAGTGTAAGAGTGTCTGCGAACTTAGACACTTGTTTCATTATCCTTTCTAATTTCCAAAACAGCTTGCAAATTCTTTTGTAAGCACCATCAGCTATCTCACTGAATTCCTCTTAAACTCGTCCATAGTGTTTGAATGGGGATTTTAACTTTGAGGGAAAGCCAAAAGGGAGCCAAATTTGGATTTTGGTGAATATTAACAAACTTATTTGTTGTGATGGTTTGAAAAAAAAAACAAGAAACATGAAGAATCGACTAGTTTGGTCAATGTGTATGCAAAGTTGGTACATTAAACAAGCTCACTCCATCAGAATTTCACTGTCAACTGAGTAAACTTGTGGGAGAGCATCTGTTCACACAAGCATTGCAATGACCCCGTTCGATTGCTTGCCAAGTTACATTTAGACTGTACAACTGGTTCTTGACACGTCCAAAATGGCTGGATATACTGAACAAACTACACACACACACATATTACAATGTTAACTTCAACCAGTGCTGTTCATCATTTTATATATATATATATATATATATATATATAGTTGACTCACCCGTCGAGTGACTGAACAAACTACACACACATATATTACGTTAACTTCAACCAGTGCTGTTCATCATTTTATATATATATATATATATAGTTGACTCACCCGTCGAGTTCGAAGTATGAGGGTCAAGCAGATCAGTTTCCAGGAAACTGACAGCCCGACAACAGCACATGAGATTTGATTATAGTGGTGAAGGTTTCGTCCAGGACCAACCACACTTTTTGAAGGGCCGAATACAGAGACCTGGTGCACTAAGTGCCACAAGGTCCCCAAACGACCCTCCGCAGGTTTTGAATTTAGAGTTGTCCTTCTCCTAGACCAGTTGTCATCCAAGGCTATAGAACCCAGTCTGTCCTGCTATTTACCCATAGCTGGAGGGAGAAGAAGAAGATTCACACCTTTCCCAAGGGTATTAGTATGTAAGTGACTATAATGGATTCGACTGGAATTTGAACTCGGCTCTCTGATTCCTCAATCCAAGCTGCTATCCATTACTCCACCGTGCCGTGCTTTTCCTCTAGTAAAATTATTATATATATATATATATATATATATATATGTGTGTGTGAGTGACTTAAACAAAAGATGGTCATAAGTGCCTAAACTCTACTAAGTCCCACTCTCTTGTCCATTCTAAAATCTCTGCTTGCTAGTGCAGAATACAAAAGCTGTCAAAAGTACACTAAGCCTACAGGGATGCAGAGTTTGTGCTGAGAGTTTTCCAACTCTTAGGAAGATTACCAGCCAAAGTTTAAGAAGTCCCCCTGCCCTGATATGATGGCAAACACTCACTGACTTGCTGGAAGCTCAGCTGCCCTTTGACAGGTCTTGTTCGAAATCTTCCCAAATGTCTATCCAATGTTTGACACCAGATAAGACCTAGTCAAGGGATGGGTCACTGTAATCATCGCTGACCTGACCAATAATGCATTGGTATTGAGTTGCACTGTTTTTATAGCTAACAGTTCTATTGGGTTGATCAAATTGGAATATATGTAAACAATTCTTTCTTTTTAGTTATGATTTCTGCTTGTATGCTAGATAAAAAGTTATTTTAATGCAATAGGGAAAAGTGGAAATGGACAAAGGAAAATGAAATAAGAAAGAAACTAAGACATTTTTGTGACAGCCTTTTTCTGTGACAAACTCTTTCTTCATAATTTTCAATGCATTTTTATAATAAAACTAGTATCTACTTCTATGTGTCATACCCATTCTGTATTTATAATGGCTCTCTACAACTTCCTATTCTTTGTAGCTCTTAGCAATGTTTGTCTTTTTACTATCTGTCCTTTCCACTGTTATCCATTTAGACAAGCTCATTAGGTAGGTTACTGTTTCCCTCTGTTTCTCAAGCTTTCAATATGTCCTGTGTGTGTCAAATTCTCCAAACTCTGTTTCCTCATTGTGTGTCCTAGAAATTTCAACTCTTTTTCTTCTAAGTATAAGCATCCTTTTTGTTTCCATCTTTCTTAAAATCTCCTTGTTGCTCATTATATTCTCAGCATCCTTTTGTAGAACCACATTTCAGTTCTTTCTTCATTATGAAGTATCTACTGCCATAAAGCTAGTATAGTACCCATAAAAAGTGATGCGATTATTTATATATGGATTGGAATTCCTGCCAAGGATCAGAATATTTATATGTTCTGTCTCAGATCAATGTGTAGTACCAGTGAAAAATGTTACATGATATAACTCAACAAGTTTTGTCCCTTATATTTTTTCATCAGTTGATGGATTAATTTCCTGTATCTTGGTGTTAAACATACAAATGAACTGTCCACAGTTTTATGTTAGTTCTTTTTAAGGTACCAAGCTTTTGACTGGTTTTGGTCAATATCAAGAAGGAATAAAATTAAATTAAAGTCTGTTAGTGACAGTTTGCATCTTTTGGATGATTTTTATTTTTAATGGCCAAATACAGAATTGAATCTGTCAGGAAGGAAAATTGGTCAAAAAAAAAAATAGCAGACATAACTTGTTTGCTATGTTCAACAAAACTTGTTTGAATAAATATTTGTTGCCAATATAAACATAATATATTTATATACATATATCTATAATATCTGTATACGAGTGTATACAGATATTATAGATATATTATATGAATATATATATATATATATATATATATATGAATGCATTTTGCACATATGGATAATTGCAATGGTTCTTTATAGCAAAA
Organism: Acanthosepion lycidas; assembly: GCA_963932145.1. Classification (NCBI taxonomy): domain Eukaryota; kingdom Metazoa; phylum Mollusca; class Cephalopoda; order Sepiida; family Sepiidae; genus Acanthosepion; species Acanthosepion lycidas. Next base: position 9,918,142 of record OZ010585.1, on the reverse strand, counting down.
CCATGAGCAATGTCCTATATATATATATATATATATATAATATTCAGTCCATAAAATTTACTTTGATACTTGACCAGTAAATAACTTTTTTTTTATTTGCAATCTATTTCTATGGTAAATAGTGATTCTTCTCTAGTAATATTATTATCAATGATTTTTCTCTAGTAAAATTATTATCAATGTTTTTTTTTCTAGTAAAATTATTATCAACGCTTTTCCTCTAGTAAAATTATTATCAACAGTTTTTCTCTAGTAATATTATTATCAATGTTTTACTTGAATACAAGCATTACCAATGTATTTATGTTCTATTTACAATTACTTTATTAAAAATTACTAAAACAAATTTTAAGTGCAAAATTCAGTTTTTAAATGTTTACTCTTTCACTGCAAATATTTTGGTTTGTCAGAAAATGTTGAAAGCTAAACAGTAGAGTGGCAGATTAGCAATAATGCCAGTGGGTAGTAAAAATGGAGTAAGATAAAACATTGCATACTCAATTCAAATGCAATCAACTTTAAAGTACAACAATGATTACTGTTTCAGTTTTGCCCCTATTCACCTGAATGCAATCATATGATTGAATGTATATTTTGATGTATTTGTTTATTAAATCCTACTTGTGACATCATAAGCTTCTTCTTTTATGTGTCATTTCTGCATCTTCCTGTCACTTGTAGCTCTTAATAATTTTTTTTTTTGTTATTTATCATAAATCCTATTCTGCTATCCATTTACTCAAGCTCACCAAATATGTTATATGTTGTCTTGTCTTCAATCCATCCTGTGAGTATCTTCTTTCCTCATTTTTTGCCCTAGATATTTCAACTGTTATGTATAAATTTTCTTTTTGTTTCCATTTTCTCTAAAACTGTGTCATCATTTACATGATCAGTCCATGATATCCTTAGCATTCTTCTGTAGAACAACATTTCTGTTGCTAAAAATCTCTTTGTAATCTTTAAAAAGATTGCCCAGTACTCATTACCATACAGGATAACAGATATCATGTAGGTATCCTTAAAAGCAGTAATTTATTTATTTTGATCTTACCCTTGGTGTTTAATGCACAAAGGGGAGGATATTTATATTATAGGGAATTTTCTGAGCATATTAAAATCACCCTGTTTAATAATTTTGCATTTTTTGATCATTTAAATGACTTTCCAATCCCTAGTTTTATTAAGATCCCTATTTCTTGTATAGTGAAAATAATCCCCCTCCTCAATTATTAACCCATCATTAAGCACTTGAATGAAGCATTTAGATATAGGATTAACTAAAGAATCTACCAATAGAAGATAATAATCCTGCTTCTCTTCCCAAGGCCAATCTACTGATGATGATGGGCAATATGCCAATAACATTGGTGTTCATAGTTGGGATAAGAATGATCTTGAACAAAAACATCCACTATCAAATGTTCCAAGAAAAAGGACTCAAGATAAACCTTTCCAAAACAAAAACTATAATCTGAAATTGAATTGAAAGCAGTGATGGTATCTAACCTGTAACAATCCTAAAAATTCAGAATGTGAAATTAATACTAAAACACTCCAATACCTCAGTGTATGTATCAGTCATAACAAATTCTGTATTAGAGATAAGGATATTTAATATAGAATAGGCTATACTAAAGTATATTTGCCCAACCAAATTTGCTACAAAACCAAAACAATAACCCCAAAATTCGTCATATTCTTAAATAGCCCCATTAAATTGAGGACCCAGTTTATTCAATCTTTTCCTAGACAATGCCCTGTACATTTACAAGTACAGATGTGAACAGATGATTTATGCATTCCCTACACATCCCAAACAAATCTACCAATACAAGATAATGATCCTGATTTCTCTCCCAAGGCCAATCTACTAATGATTATATAATCTGGAATTAGAATGAAAGCAGTGATGGCATAACAATTAAGGAAGTGGAATTAGTAAATTCCTCATTGTATGGATCAGTTATAACAAATTTAGTATAAGGTATAAGGAAATTGAACAGAGAATAGGCTGAGCCTAGAGGTAGTTTTACCCAACACCACAAATAGCTGCAAAACCAAAACATCAACCTGAAAATTTGAGTCATGTTCTGAAATAGCCTTATCAGATTGGGACTTTCCTATGGATGTCATGCACGGAGCCAAATCCATTCAAAAATATTTAATTTGTCAACAACAGCTTTCTAAGATCGATGGTTAGAAATGGCTTTGGGCAAGTGAAGCCTATGAGTTTTAGAAAAGACCATGCTTCTTTGAACACTGTGATGCTACAGAATCACAAAGAGCTGTACCATATAAGAGAAACCACATCACTTGCAGACTTTCAACAGTGGCAACAACTAACATGGATAGCACATGTAACTCAAAGAGAAAATGTCATAATAAATATGTTGACATTCCACAATCCTTCCATTAACAATTTAGAAAGGAAGCCATCTACTTGAACTAGAGAAACCTATTTTCCTGACAAATTGTTTTCAGAGAAAGATTTTTATAAATTTCAAATGAAAGAATTCCTGGTTACTCAGTCAATGAATGCTGATTATTTCCTTATAAGGAAATGACTTATATTAGCATTATCATTACCAGTTCTTACATATGAAAGTGGGAAAGGTGCCTCACTATGGTACAATGAAAGTTAGTCTTCTAAGCTATTACTATTATAATGAGTGCCACCTTCACTAGGTACTAATATTATTTTAGTAAATTTCTATTTAAATGTGGGAAAATTCTAATAAATTCTGTTTTTCCTGAGGTTCTCATCAAATAAAAATTATATTAATATATTTTTCCATGCTACAGTAGAGAGTGTTTCTTCTTGTTTTGTATTTAATATGAGGATTTTTTTATCTCTTTTAATGGCAACATTCCCATAGTTATACTATTATTGATTTTTCACTTTATTCCACTAAATATTATTATGATCTTCAGGTTTTCATTTTTTGAAGATCAAGTAAGTAAAAAAGAAAAAGGCTTTGATAAGATTTGAACATGTATCTCATATCTCTGGGAGCCTCTCATTCATAATGCCATCTTACTGATTAAGCTATGAAAGTCAGTCGTCAAGATCATTCAAATCTATCCATATTCTTTTATTCTGCAATTTCTATAAGATAAAAGAAATGCAAGTAAAAGACATGAATATTAATAGCAAAAGTTAATTCTCAGAAATAGAGTTGCACTGAAATTTCCAAAGTGTGTCTTTATATACAAATAGATATATGAAATGACCCAAAAATACATGGCCCAATCAGAATGTCATTATGTGGCGGGTGCCATGATGAGCAACTGTCAAATCATCTTGGTTGACTATTGTCTTCTTTCTTTCCTTATCAAAATCCTTCAGTAAAATAAGACATTTTATGGCCTATTGAATTCACAATTTCAACCTGTAATATAAGTTAGCTGAATATGGGTACTTCCACATGGTGTAATGTTTAGCAAGCTTCTCTTGCTAAACCAATTACAATTGAGTTTGAGCCTTACTGTGTGCTCCATGTTTTCAGCCTTTTGCCACAAATAAGCCACACTTACTAAATAGGTTAGCCAAATATGCATATCAGGAATTCATTGTTTTGTATTTTAAGAATGTTGCTTTCATTATCTACATAATGAATTATATCTTTATTTGTGCAATGTCCTTTAAAATGCTGTAAGTTTTGAAAATTTTATGAGATTTTTTACACTTGTGTTCCTCTTAATTTGTTTTTACATATAAAGTTGGGTGTAATCCCCAATGATCAAAGCACAAAAACAATTAATGAAACTTTCAACATTTAAAAAAGGAATTCTCAAATTTTTAGAAATTGCAGAATAATTTGAATCATATAAAAAATTGGACTGAATATGAATTATAGCATTTTTCTTATTTCATGTTCTTTTTTTAAAAAAAAAATTAATACCTTTTCCTTTTCCCTGCTTTACATTTTGAAGGTCAAAGGTTGAAAGTTTAAGGGCTAAATCCATAAAAAATGAAATCAGTAATTACATGCATGTGAGTAGAAAAAGACCATGCTCATTTTATAGATACAAAATCTAGAATATGATCAATGCTAGAAAAGAAAGTTGATGTTCCTTATTCATCCACTAACTACAGCAGTCTCTTTCAGGAAGCAATCAGACTTTATTGTATTAAATTCCTACTCATCTCATTATATTGCAGAATCTGATCTAATCAAGAAGTTAAATTCTACTTATCCCTAAACTTATTTTTATAGAGATTCAAAAATATTCATGTCTTTGATGATCATGTTTAGATGCAATCAGGTGCTATTTCTAGACTTGGCAGGAGCTGCAGTCAAAGAATAGCTTGAGGAGGAGGCAAACTTTCATATTGATTGGCCAAATAAATGTTTTCGACAAGATACCTTCTCAATTTAGGTGTCACTACTGAGGGTGTGGTATGGTAACAGAAATTCTCTTTAAATGATGCAGACTGTACTACCACAAAAATATATTTCTTAAATCTATAAGAATGGCTGTTGCTATAACTCCCACCAATATGGACATTAAAACCATTTTCTGTTTCCTGTCTTGCATTAGGCTTTTGATGAGCCACAAATTCAAACATTTCTTTTTGAAAATATTTTTATATTTTTATGTGGTACTGGAAGATTTGCATCAACTTAATTTTCATGTGTTTATGCATTTGGCTCTCATAACTTTCTTCATTTAACAAATTAGGATGTGCAACATGTAATGAGAAATTGTGAAGGTGAAAGTTCAAATTTCAGTTATGTTTGTTGCATTCACCTTTGGATAAATAACCTTTGGAAAGGTACAAATCTATCTCTTCTGTCCCTGGCTGTAAGTTAAATAACAGGGTAGACTGGGTTCTCTGGCCATTGTTGGCAACCAGTCTAGGACAAGGACAACTCTGAATTCAAAACTCAGTCACTTGAAGTTGTACAAAGATGGTTAGTCATGGAGTGCAGTTATTATGTTTATAAAATAAAGACATGATAGATTTTAACATCATTAACAGGCATTGGGTCCAATAAACGTGTCATTTAACAAATACTGACAGAGAATAAAATTTTGTAACTTTAAATTAACAGCTCTTACAAAATTTCTAGATAGGTATTCATGTTGATGACAAAAAATATTTACTCCTACCTTAGTGACAGAAACTGGCAACTGCTCTTGAAATTTAACTTCAATCAGTGTTTAACTTGGGAAAAGAATGGCTTATAACTTTTAATGCTGCCAAAACAAAACTGATTTCATTTAATCACCATAGAGAAACTTTTCTGCACCATGTCACCATGGCTGATGCTAACCTCCTGAAGAGTAACTCTTTGCTCTTTCTTGGGCTCACTTTTTCCACTGACATGAAGAGGAGTGATTATACTAAATCAATTGCTACATCTACTGCTAGGAAAGTTGGTTAACTGTATTGTGCCAGAAAATCTTTCTCATCAGAATCCAACTTACACATTCATAAATCTACCATTCATCCCTGCATTGAATATTGCTGCCATATCTGGTCTGGTGCTCCTACTATATATCTTGAGATTCTTAACAAAATTCAAAGAAGGGTCTGTGATGTAATCTGTCCTGACCTGGCATCTCAATTTCAGTCACTTTCTCACCAACATATTCACTCTGTCTTTTCTACAAATATTTTCATGGGAATTTAAGTGTGCTTGTCTAAACCACTGTTTAACTAGGGGTAGATGTAACCATCAGTTATGTTCTAATGGTTTCTCACCTGTGGAACTCCCTTTTAATGCCTTGCTTTTCTGCCACCTACAATCTTCAAAAAATATAAGAAATCACCATCTTCTGTCTTCCTGAATCCTGTTCCTTTTATTGCCCTTTCTCCTCATTAAAGTCTTCTCATTCTCTTTCACACTCAGTAACCCCTTGTGTCTTAGTGGCTTTATCACCTTGAGAGAAAAAGTAGGTCGATTCAATAGGATCAATGTAAATCAAAATAAAACAAAATATTTGAAAACTAGAACAAACTGACCTTTCCAATTTTTGTCCATATCATTGCCTAATTGAAGAACTGACAGAAGTCAACAAATTTTCTGTTGTAACTCATGAGATATTTGACCTTTTGCATAGTATTTGTTTTTGAAAATTTCAAAACTTTTGATGTTCTACTTACAATAAAAGTATAATACTAAGTTGGACCTTTACTTTGTGTCCATAAAGTTAGCTAAGTCAAAACATTGAAATATATAAAGTAGACATCTACTAGAATAAAAAACTAACCAGAAAATTAAACTTATAACTATTTTGTAATTATCTTTTTCAAATGGCTTCTTTTTTACTAACCACTAGAAAAATCAAGAATTAAAACAAATCATCTTATGTTTTCATTTGTAGTATAAGCAATGGCTGGTTGGGAGCCATTATAGTTAATTTCTTGATAACATTTAGTCTAAGTTCTCACATAAATAAACTTCAATGTTATGTTTGTAATCTGTTGTGAAATCATATTTTATTTTAAATTAAATATGATTTAAAAACTCATGATGGTAATGATTTTTTCAATTAATAAGTGATTCAATAAATTTGTTGTTTTCTTAATGGGAGCTCTGGTACCACTCAACCTTTTCAAAAGAACTAACTTAAAATCCACCCTGGATGGTGGGTTTTCCACTAGCTGAGAAAAAAATTCTCTAATTATCCGATGCTTTTACAGTTTACAATAATATTTTTAAGCTTTCAATGATATTTAATATAAAAAAAGTCATCATCATCATCATCTTCATTCAGTCTCATGACTGGGTGTGGTCATAGGGTCTTTGCACAGCTGAACACCAGATCAATTCCCTCCATATATCTGGATTAAAAACTGGAGATGGATTCATTCAGATGTAGGATGCTTTAGGCAAACCACAGCTAATTCCCTCCAACTTGAAGGCTCTTATTCTTTATAGAATCATTGATTCCCCCAGCAGGGAGCTGTCTGCCCTGGCCATTGACCAGTATAAGAATCCCTCTATCCAGCAATTATATGACATCATCACACTAGCTGCATATATAGATTTAGATACCCAATCTATTTAATTGTTTTTTGTTACTGATCCTACAAGAATGTTTGTATGCCATTGTTTATAATCCTGCTAAGTGTCTAGAAAAGCCTGGTGAAGGAATCAGCTTAATCACCAATGTGTCCCAATGTATCATGTAGTATTGTGATACTTGGCACAAGGAGCTCTCATAGAATGAGCTGACATAAAGCATGTAGCGACATTATTATTATTATAAATAAATAAAAATATAATAAATATAATTAAACAGTAACATTAAAACTTTGTATAAAATAAATAAAAATAAAAATAATAAAAGTTCTCCTGCCAGAAATATGAACCTCCCACCAAAAGACATTGAATTCAATCCCTTCACCATCAACATTGAGGCAGTCAACACATCCCCCAAGTTCTCTCTCTGTGACATTGCATGGAATAATATGGAATGAGTTCTCCATTTTATCACATGCAACCATGAAACATTTGTAACCAAAAATACACACATCAGTACAAAAAATAAGATAAATTGTATGATATTAATGTACAATTTAACATGCCTTTACTGTTATCTCTGTGTATATTTGTTTCCTGTGAAGTATGTTTTTATTTCCTGTGAACATAAGGCTATTTCTGCTGCTATGATGTGAGTGGCCCCACAAGCATGTACACAATATCAATAGTTTGAATTATTAATAAATCATCAACGAAAACACATTTGTTATTAAACATATAAAAAAAAAATTAATTGCTGTTTTTAGACACTTTAGGAGATTTGAGTGTGTGTAAATATACAGTCAAATCTATTAATGCACGTTTTTCATATTTCCTTATTAATTTCAGTATTATTATGTTTTTGTTTGATTTGTTTTTTATGTCTTATCAACCCTTTCTGGGTTATTTAAAGCTGAAACATATTGCAAGAATTATTCTTTTTTGTGAGTGAATACTGCATTAACAATTTTTTTTCAGAATAACAATGATTTTTCTAGATACAAGTCCTACTATTTAACCCATAGTTGAGGGAAGGAGATTGATTCATACCTTCCCCAAGGGTATTTGTACATAAGTGAATGTAAAGAAGCTGACTGGAATTTGAACTTGGCTCTCTGACTTCTCATTCTGAGCTGATATCTATTACAAATATTCTTTAACTTATTTGTCAAAACACCTTACAAACTCTGGTCTATTTATAATTATATTAATATAGCAAAATTATATTATTCAATGACAATAAAATCCAAGTTGAAACTATAAGTAGAGCTGGAAAATTTGTCACAACTAGTATTTATCTACTAACAATATTATAGTGTTGTTGTTTTAGCCAGAATTTAAAAGTTAAAACAAAAATATTAATTAGTGGTGTCTTTCATCAATTAATTAAAATATTTGAATTCAATCATATTTTTATTCAAATTATATATATACACACACATAAATGCCCATTAAGGAATTGTATTCCTGATCAATCAAAATTCGTAAATAATTATATAGGCCACACTACAACATGTTTGACACACAGACTCACTCTACACCTTTCTGACCATAGCTCTATTAGATCTCATTTAAATATTCATGGAGACCTACTGGACAATATTTGTAATATACTTGTTGACAAGGCTAATATAATAGCATCATCTACATGCGAAAAAAAAAAGGCTAAAAATAATGGAAACCTTATTAATAAAAACAAAAAAAACAACACCTAATAATATTAACTTTGAACATGGACACAATATCTTGACTGTGTTTTATAAAAATGAAAACATTTTATAAAACATACATACAACAAACTATTTCTTATTTAACAGTTAAATATTTAATCCTTGAAAATGGCTAAATGTATAGCTGAAAGAGCTCAGATAAAAAGAAGATTCGGACAGTTTTTATATATATATATACATTGTATTTTAATCAAATCTATATAAATTCATTGAATTGCTGTTAATTTTTGACTGGTTTTCTTTTATTTGCTTCTTGTTGCTTATTTTATTACAATGCTCAGGTCATTTTCATGGATTGGAAAATAAAGAAATAGCATTCAGTAAGATTTGAACTCATGGCCTATATTCTTTGGAGCCCATTTGAAATGGACACATTTACTAGTCTGGTCACAGAGATTGTATACATGAAATTTAAAATAATAACAAAATTTCCAGAAATTTGAATATCTGATAAGATATAATTGGAAAATAGCTTTTTAAGGAAATTAAACTGTCTTAAGAGAAAAATGTTATAAGTACTAACAGTTTGGTCAACGAATACCAAATATTTCCTGTATGGAAACAGTTAATTTCACCTTCACTAAAAAAAAAAAAAAAGAAGTTTTATTCCAAGACAGCTCACAATTCCTCTATTTGTCATAGTGATGATATTACGGAATTATATACTAAAGAAATGAAACCAAGGCTGGCAATAAGTCAAAGTTGAAGTTAAGGCCAGCATCAACTTGGCTATAGCTAATAATAGGACCCCAATTCTGTGTTTTTTTTTTGGTTGGTGGGTGCATGTTACTTTTTTAAAATTTTGATTTTTAAAAATTATTAGTGAATTGTTTAACTTAAATATAATTGTGGTTAAGTGTAATTGACAAAATCCTCAACAAGTTAAATTGACAAAGTTCTCAATAAACAATAAGAAAACAAATAAAATGAACAGGGTAAAATAATACTAAGTAAATAATATATATGAAAGTAGGCAAAGCAATAGTAATGAGGTAAAAAGTTCATAAAGTCAGAACTTAGTTTGAATACCAAAATATGGAGGATGAGACCAAGAATTGTCCATTTTTATTGGATAGGAAGAAATCCTAGAATGCATCTGTAGGATTTGTCTATAAATTTGGATAAGTGGGGGGGGGTGTTCTTAATGGTCATTCCAGCAGATTGGAATCAATAATGATGCTAAGCTAAACCCTTAATTTGTGTTTCACAATTGCTGAACCAAAGCTAAAAATTCTCTATTTAAACAAAAAAGATAATTTGTTTAACCAAGCAAATATTTAGCTAAAGTTTTATCAAGAAACTAAAATCATGAATATTTCTAATCAATTTCTTCTGGTCAAGAATAAAAAAATAATCATGTTCTTGTGTTTACATTTTTATTATGAGTAATAACCACCAGGGGCCATAAATATTAACCTCTCAACAATGTTTATTAACCTTTTCTCACAAAAACATAGTTCAGTGTTATGCCAGTGTTTGTGACTGCAATAAAAACCCTGTAAAAATCTCAATTTCCCAAAAATGTGGGTACTTGAAATCTTTTGTGAAATCCTATCAGATATTTTGGTTATCATTTGCAAATACAAAAGAAGAAAAGTGGGAAAATGTAAGAATGAAATATAAATCAATAACAAAGAAAGAATCTATTTCTTGGTCAGAATTTTTTTTTTTTTCATTTCCATTCTATTTTCTTCTTACAGAGATAGATATTTTATTATGAAAAGGAAAAAAAACAATATTTACAAGCACAACAAAATGAACATTCAAACATTATCTTGTAAACAGTCATTAAATTCTTGGGTGCATTCATGCACACTAATTGGCAACAGAAGTGATTCCATGAAATGCAAGTAAAACTGAGAGCAGAATATATATATATATATATATATATATATAGTAAAAATTAAAAAGTATACTTAATCATTAATTTAGATATAATATAGGGGGTACTAAAAAGTATTTGGCCTGACTCACTTGTCAAAAATTGACCAAATATTAAAATCCTTTGTTAAACAAAGAATGTTTTAGTACATCTCATATTTGTAATTGTAGGTTTATATATATATATATATATATATATACACACACACACACACACACATCTGAAGATTATCATTATCATCCATATTCATCCACCCTGTTTTGTAAACATTTACATGCCATGTCTGTTACAAAATGACTGATTGCTTACAAAGCTTGTCAATATTTGTTCTTTTTTTACAATAATGTCCACTCTGAAGTTATACTTGAGGGAGAGGGTTATAGATTAAGGGGCACAGTTTATGGGGATATGTGGGGAAGACAATGGTTAACCCTAGACTTGAACAGGTTAAGGTTATTAGTGATTGGGGAAGCATTGTCTTGGGCGTCTGTTCCACAAAGCAACAGTTCATGGGAAGAAGCTACTCAAGAGGATCTCATCAATGAAATATGAAGGGAATCATGTGGTCTACTACAATATGCATGAGGTTCAGGAAATTTGAACAGTCTGTATACATGGAATGTAGTATGGAATTTTGCCTCTGTCCACATTAAGTGCTAAGATAAGTAGTTTACTTCCATTGTCAAATCTCCTAAACTGAATAGAAGTATGTATGTATGTATATATATATATATATATATATATATATATATATATGCTCCCTCTTGTAGGGTGAGAACTTTGTTTGTTGCTACTAATAAAGGCTAAAAGCTCTTCACTATGAATTGAGCACTCTGGTAGCCGGTAATGCTTATATCTCATATATATAGTGCATTAAAAATTCCCTTTCTCTGCTGTGTGCACTGAGAGCCTAAGGGTGAGAGACTCTGGCTGATGTCAAATCAGTTGGGTTTTGAGCCCGGCTTGAAGCTAGACAAGTGATTTGTCTAGCCACCTTGAATGATGAGCTGTGATATAGTTAAACAGTCTGTCTTCTGTATGACTATATATATATATATAGATATGTATGTGTATGTATATATATATATATATGTATGTATGTGTATATATATGTATGTATGTATGTATATATATGTATATGTGTGTATATATATACTTTATATAATTTTGCATTTTCATTCTTATCTTTTAGTATTTCTTTGACATTGCTAATTTGTTTGTTGCTTCCTCATTTATTTTTTTTCAAACAGACACCTCTTTGTATCTGCTCATAATGAGTGTAAGCATGTCTTCAATGATAGAATGAGACACTGTATAACCTCTCACACATTTGGTTTGGGAGATTACTGATGGCTCTTTAATTGTATGCTGAACAAAAGTAAATCTTCAATTTCTTCTCTCTTCAATCAATTTGTAGAATTGGCATCTACTTATTGTTATACTCTGCTTCAAATTAGATCTCTTTCTGATTCACTCTAGATGTCAGCCAGATGTGAATGCTAAGAAAGCAAAACCCAAAATAAAAATGTCATCCTTTGTGCAAGGGCTCCGAACATCACTTTCAGCCCACAAAACAAATCCCTTCCAAAAATATAAAACACAATATAAAATGAGTCAATTATGAATGTTGTCACCAAAGAACAAAGCATGAAAAAAAGATGAGTTCATGAGCAACCACATTTTCTTTTAAGAATGTCACTCATAAATGACTAAGATAGATTCACAGTGAATAGGCAACCTTCAACTAATCCATTACCAACCTTTATCAATGTCCCTACCATGACCTTGGTCAACCGACCCAATACACACATCAACTCCAGGCCTTACCAACACAACCCTTACTCCAAGTCACTTTCCTTGCCCACAAAGAGACCTTCCACTCACATCCTCTGTATTGGCAATACAAAGAATATTATATTAACATTTCTTGTCTTCTTTTTCTTTTGCCTCACTGATGAGACTTGTTGTTTCATTTCTCTCGTGCTACCATACACATGATGTTTATAACATTCAGATGATAAAAATTTACTCTGAAATACTCTTTTAACTTCACTCTTCAGGAGTACCTATGCCTGCTTTTCCCCAGAAGTCAGCTTTATCAATCATATAAATACCCTTGCAATTCACTCACATCATGCAATGTGGGGCAAAGTGTATATGTGGGAAAACAAGATAAAAAATTCCTCAATTGAAACCTAAGTAATAAACAGAAATTCAACTTAAGATAGCTAATCTTTACAATAAGACAGCAAAATTATGATAATAATTTCTCCTGCATCTATCAAAATTCTCTTTCTATACCATCGTTTTGTGTTTTCTACACTTCACATTTTGAAGTGCAACTGTTATTTCAACAGTAGTTACCTTAGGAACATCACCCATATCTGCTAATTGACTGTTCATTGTATTTTTATTTTCAAAACCTTTCTCTCTCTCTCTCTCTCTCTCTATATATATATATATATATATATATATATATATATATATTACTTTTTGGTTATCCTTGTCATCTTCTTCCTACATTTGATAGCTTCTCTCTTTCTGTCTTTCAATGCAATTATTGTTTATCTCACTGAGTGGAGCTCAATCTTGTACCGATTTCAAGCTGTTTCCTTTCCTGCTCTGTTCTTTCAAAGTTCAACTTACATTTTTTTCATCTCACTTTTCTATGTTTGAAAGAGAACAAATAGATTAACAAATGGGAGAAAGAAAACAAAATGATATCTACTCAGCCTGTCAGAATTAGGGGTTTGAGAAGGAAGCTTGCTTTTTAAAACAGTGCCTCTTATAGGCAGGAATACAGATTCATAATGAAGCATAACTTGTTGATTCAAACAAGCCATCTTGATATGGACAATATAACCTCACAAAAATCAGAATTTGGCCATATTTTTTGCTCCATCATATAGAATATTGAATTCCATATGCAAAAAATATTTTCTCTTCTAATTTGTTTAGAAATGTATCTTTTTTATTTGCATAATTTAACTATCAAGATTAGATATTTTTACTACAAAGTTGCCTGTCTGTTTATTATTTACATTTTAAGTGGGAAATTTATTTTTCCAATGAAAAATAAATGTACAGGTGGTATAATGGATAGCAGCTCAGAAGGAGAAATTGGAGAGCCAAGTTCAAATTCTAGTAAGGTTCATTACATTCACTTACATGTAAAAAATACTGTTGGTAATAGTATGATCCATTTCCTCTCCCAGTTATGGACTAAATAGTAAGAATTTTACCTGGAAAAATTCTTTTCTTTTCAAACATTTTTAATGCAATATTCTCTTGCAAAAAAGAAATGTTCTTACAATTCAAAATATGCTTTAGCTTTAAGTAACCAACAAAGGGTTGATAAGCTGTAAAAAATAAATCAATCTCATTCAGTGTTAAAAACTGTCTTTTTTTTATCACTGATATTGGATTCTTCCTAATTTTATACAGATTCTATATCACTTATAACAAATTCAGCATAAGGTGATATGGAAATTGAACATAGAGACAGTTTTGCCAAACACTGCAGATGATTACAAAACTAAAACTTGAAAACCAGAGTCATGTAAATAAATAGCCTCGTTAGATCAAGACTTCCATATGGATGTCAAGTATGGTGGCAAACCTATTCAGAAATATCTAAACTGTTTCCAGTCCACAACTTCTTTCTAAGATCAATGGTTAAAAATAGCTTTGAGCAAGTGGATCCTGTGGATCTTGCTAAAGACAAAACTTCTTTGAAAATTATGAAGTGGTGCTGTAAGGAACTGTACTATATAAGAGAAAACCACATCACTTGAGGACTAGAAACAGCTACAATGGATATCATCATATTGAACTTGTAGAGAAAATAATGACATAATCAAAATGTTTACATTCCACACTACTTAAAGTAAAAGCTTAGAAAGGAACCTCCCTATCAATACTGGAAAGAGCAATAGTAATTACTTGACTTGAAAAACCTATTTTCCTGAAAAATTATTTTAAAAGAAAGATTTTATAAATTTTAACTGAAAGCTGCTGCTCGGTAAATAAATACTGAATGAATATTACCACTACCTTTTATCAAATTATATTCACTTTTAATTAAAATGGCCTTTCCAAATCAAAACTGTGATCACAAAGGTTCCATTGGTATATAAGATTCTGCAGGCAGACAAGTGCATTGTGTTGTTTAATTTTAAATCCTTTTTATGTACATACATTCTTTTTAAATTTTAGGATTTTTTCAATGTATTTTGGTGGACATTGTTTAATTTCTGTTTGGTAAACTCAGTTATGAGGTGACTGAAATCTAGCACCACCATTTTGGAAGGGTTGTGTCCCATATCTCTTTCTCATTCAGAAACCCCTGCTACAAAATATGATAATTAGGTATAGAAATGACTTCCATAGGGCCAAGGTATTGTTGCGGAAATGAAATACACATGGAGCAACCAACCTCTACTGATAATGGTACCCACCCCGGTCAGTCAAAGAGACAACATTTAGTGTGCTGTCTCTGCAAAAAGACAGCACATAGCTACCCTGCCAGAACAGAGCCATTGTCTTGTTATGAAGATAGAAAGTGTCTACCAGCTTCCTCATGGGAGTCGTGAACTGTGCACTGTTAGCTATGCAAATGATTCCCTTGCTAACCAAACACTAAAGATTTAAGCTCCATAAAAGCAGGAACTTTTTCCGAAGTGGCAGTTTGGTGTGTTGACCATAAAACAGGATCACAGTGTGTTACCAAGGATTTCTGTTTGTGTTACCCAGTGTCATTTGAAAGTTGTTCATCCTTGTTTGTGTTTCTGGTGTCTTGCCTGTATTTCTCTCATGCATGTGGTGTTCCCATGTGCAAGTCTTGTTTGGGTCTTGACCGTCATGATTCAGTGTTTGATTCCGGTGTTGCTGCTGCTTCTTTCCATCCATCTTTGTTGGCAGATACCCACCCAATACGAAGAAAATCTACAGGTATCATCTGTACTTTTATCAGGCAATTATTAAAAATTTGTTATAATTTTAAGTGACCAAAGACTTTTGTGTCATAAATACAAGATCTAAAAACAATTGTGTAATCTACAGCACTACAATCCATCAACACTTCCCACAATAGGAATTCCTTTCTTGACTATTCTTGTTCTTGCTATTATCATAAGATCTGAAGATTGAGTTATGTGGGTCTATTGAAAGTGGGTGGGGAAGAAGAAAGAAAAAAACAGAACAAAACAAATACTAATGAATGGGTATAAATATACAACTGAGGAAGGCTAAGGTTTGATTAGTCAAATATTTAGATAAATAAATGTTAGATAAACACAACTGACTGAATAATATAAGGAATAGAAGTAATATTTCTCATTGAAATTCATGACAATATATCATAGTGTAAATTTGTATATCAGCTGATGACATTTGTAAACAAAACTTATATGCAAATACCTTAGATCCTTTGATGTCAAATTGAATTTAACTGTGAATGCTGCCATTATTTTTAGAAAAAATAGAAGACTGTCAATGCTTCTGACTTGTTTCTTTAAATCCTTACTTAGTTATCTTACAGAGTATGTTTGTTTTTGTAAAAAGGGCACAAGAGTTCCCTTCAGCAATTTTCATGGAATAAATAAACCAGAAGGAATTAATTTATTAAAATGATTCTGCAAATTAAAGTTCATTTCATAACTAAGCATATTAAATATTTTCAGATATGTGAATCGATCAGATGTGGTTTTGGTAGCAGTGTTTTACATGGATGCGTTCAGAGGGTAAAAGTGGTAAATTTTTTATGGGAAATACTATTAGATGTAGCCAGTTATATAACTATGTTGAGGGTGGAATATTTGTAATTATGTTCAGTTCAAAGAAGGTCAGAATGTGGAAAATTCAACAAAAGATTCTAATCCTGGAAATTTGAAAATAATATACAATTTTTCATAAATTCATATCTCAATGAATTTATGAAAAATTGCAACTACTTAATGACTATCATAATTGTTTTATTTTTCTATTGTCTGACACTGGTGTCTGTCAAGTTAAAGTAACCTCTTGTTAATGCATGTTCAAGAAAAAGGGATTAGTAATGTAGTCACCTCTCATTTACCTCCCTTTTTGTTGTGGAAACTTTAAAATTCATTTAAATATGATTTAAAATGTAATTTGCTATTTTCAGTCAATAGAAACAAGAAGTTTCTCTAGCAACACCTAAATACTTGATGAGAGAAAAGTTTGCTAAATTCATTGTCACTTCAATGTCAACTGCAAGTGTTATTATATTCTTGTTATCTTCATTAACTTTAACTGTTAGAAGACTTTGTCTTCTGACAGATTCATTGCAAATTCAATTAATTATTGTACAGAATTTAAAGGTTTACATGTTGGTGTATTGTAGGTGGATGCATATTTACATATAGAAAAAAATTAATGTAGAAGCAACAATTAACAACTGTTACTATTTATCCACTGTGTTTTTCTATGCCATATTTCCTATTAGTATGGAATATAACACTTTTTTATAAATTATGTTCTCGTAATTATAATTATGTTTTGTGGTCCAAAAGTAAGGATAAGAATGGTTAAAATGGTTGAGCTCAAGTCAACTTTGCACTGAGTTGCAACAAACAAATTATTACTTCATGAATGGAACTGCAAAATATGACTGAATGCTCTGCATTAGAAAGTGGAAAGAGAAAGGTTCTGTCCTTTCTGGAAGTGTGGTGGGGAGGGGGGGTTCATAAAATTTCATAGATGACCAAAAAAACCTTCCTGGTTCTTTTATTACTTTCATCATGAAAAAATGTATTTATTTTATTCTCTTTTTATTCTTTATTATTTTATTTTAATAAATTTATTTCCTTTATATATTTATAAGGAAGAAACTTTTTCTTCAGTTCTGGGAACAAATATAACTAATATACTAATTGCATTTATGCATTTACCCATCTACTCACATCTCAGTACATAGACGATAGGTTTGAAAATCAAGGGCACAAATAGGCCACTACATACTGAGGGGTGGTGCAGCAGGTTAGAAGCAGGGGTCTGCAAGAGCTATGATTGGGTTCCCATCCATGGGGACAGTGGACTATTTTCCCCAACCAGGAGTTGATGGACCAACAAAGCAGAATTAAATCAGTTGGTAATTTTCAATGATAGAACAGGTGCAGGCAGGCAGGCAAGACTTTGCATGTTTTCCAGTTATTTTTGTTCATCAACTTTAAAAGCAGTGAAATTTATGTGTAATTTCACAAATGTGGAACAATCAACAATCCTATTTACCTCTCACAAATACAAATATTCCCACTTTTCTTGAAAATTTCAGTTCTAAATGGCAATTTTCCTTTTTATTGCTGACATTTTTTTTGTTATTTTGTTTCAATTATAAAATTGACCAAAAACACGTCTTTCTTCCTTTAAATTTCAGTTTATTTAACAATTTTCTCTCGAACTTCTAAATATGATTTTTTTTTTGTTGTTTGTATCAGTTGTCTTTTACTTCAAATACCTATTCAATTTGACATCAGATCTATTCCTCTTCTCATTACAAAAACAAAAATAATCTTTATTTTATGTTGTGTCTACAACCCCACACCAATATAAGTAACCAAATTTATCCCTTACAAATATATATATATATATATATATATATATATATAAATATATAACAAAGTAACTTGTATGATTTATATAAAGTTCAATACTTATTTCTGCTTTCCCTGATATGAGTTTTTTGTTTTATAATCAAAAAAAAAAAAAAATACATTTATCCTCTCACATAATGAAAAACATTTGATGTTGGGGAAGTTAAATGTTTTTTCCCTTCCCTGGAGAGGAACCAGAACAGACCCTGCTGAGCTTAAAACTGATTGACTGACTGTTTGCAATTGGTGGGTAGGTGAAGTTTAATATTGCTACTGCAAATGTATGGAAGGGGCAAGAGACAAATTTATTAAACTTATTAAAATTTAAGGAAAAATATTGGTCATGAAAATAGTTTTTTGCAGACCACATGCAGCCCACAGGTTTGTTTTTTTAAATCAGTATCACTCCATGCAAGGTAGAAAAAGCCACTAAGACAAGGGTTTATAGGGTGTGGAAGAATTAGGAACAGAAACATTAATAATGAGTGGGAAGAAGAAAGAGTAATCAGGATTGACATTGCATTTAAATTTTTGCAGATTAAAGATGGCTAGAAAGCAGGAAGCCAGAAAAAAGTTCCACAAGTGAGAAAAGAAACTGTTAGCATAGAATTTATGGTTATATCTAACCAGACTGAAAATTGATAAGATCTCGATGCCAGTCTAATACAGCACTTAAATTCAAAAAGTCTGGGTACCATAGTGAAGAGCTCATCCAAACAATTACCATGAAAGTATTTATAGAAAAGGTATGCTTGATTCCCACTGACAGACAATTGTATTAATATATTTTACTTGAGTATCACCTCTGAAAATCTTTGAGTTATTTATATCAAATTAGTGTTTTGGAATATTGTTGAAGTTTCGGTCTTCTTATGATTTCTGTATTTGATTTTCACACATTTTCATTTAATGATTCAAAAGTATTATTTTCAAGTGATAGAGATTTTATGTAAAGTCCATAAAGAAAGATGATACTTTGCTTATAACAATGATGTGAAAATATATACAGAAATATTATAGCTTTCTTATCTTATTTTTATTGTTCTGGAACTGCTTGTAATTAAACTAAAAGCAGTGGCAAACAAAATTTTCATATGTAAACAATGGGTTGTCATTCTTTGTAAAGGTGAAAGGAATAAATTTCAACAAGGAGATATTTTCATTATTTTATGATTAACAAGAAATAAAATATACTTGTATGCACGCAAAATGGCTGAAAAGAAAGAAAGCAAAAAAAATCGAGGTATTAGAAATTGCATGTCTGTGCATGTATGTCACCAGGGAAAGATATCTCCAAGACAAGAATGGGTCTTGTATTATCAGTACTGCATGTTAGAATGGGAAACAGGATATGTCCTGTTTTTATAATTACTTAACAGTGTCACCTAACAGCCTCTTGGCAAACCAAGTGGATGTAATCCCACACTAGGAGCAATCCAAAACAACACTATGTTTGTGTTCAAATTATCCTATAGGAAATATTGATTTAAATTAATGTATTTTTTACTCATTCACATTTCCCTGTATACAAAATAATTTTTCATTTGTGTAGTTTGCTGAAGAAACTTTGGTTGTTTGGAAAGTAATATTGTGGTTAACATTAGAATTTCTATATTTGATTCACAATTTCTTTCATTTGGTAATCCAAAAATATTAAAGATTGCATCTCACTAATCTGACTTGTTTGGGATCAGACAGGTTCCTGAATTGTAGAATTTCTAAAACAGTGAAGCTTAGAGTTAAAATGGATAAATAAAGCATATTATGGCTTGTATTATTGATAGAATTTACATAGGTATAAATGTAGATACATTTTATTTTCTAGGTTTTTAAATTCCTAAGTAAGGTATCTGTACAGATCCTACCATACTTTGTTTTAAAAAGGTAAACAGAATTTATTTATTCACAGACTTATCTTTTAAATGCATAAATCAAATGAAATAAAAAATTGTCTACCAAAATTGGAATGGAAAATTATTTCATTCTTTATTAAATAACAAAAATTTATTAAACTAATAAATGAGTCTAAAGATATTTTTAAAATCATTGTGTTTTTTACCTAAAATATTTCTAATGCAAGCTTTAAATAATTATTTTATGGTTATTGGTAAATAAATTTTCTGATTATCACTTTGAAAAAATATCTTTCAATCATAATTTCTTCTATATTTTTTCTTATAAATGCCCCCCAAATTATTCAGATTTTCTGTTTTAATTCCTCAGGAACAGGAGTCCCATCATAACATTTTGTTCAACCAGATTGAAATATATCATTCCAAACTATGAACAATCAGCGAGGTTCATCATTGAAAATGTTTTTGCAGTCAAGTCAATAAAATGAGATAACAAGTCATTTGTATTATAACACTTCTACTTCCCACTTTTTTCATATTCAAATAACTATATCTGTTATTTTACCTTTCTACAAAACCAAAAACATTGACCTAAGAACTCAAGTCTTGTTCTTAAATAGTCTTGCCAGATGAAGACTTTCATATGGATCCTGTTCAGAAATATCTAAACAGTATGCAACTGCTTGTTCAGATCAGTGGTTAAAAATGAATTTTAGCAAATGAAACCTGTAGGTCATAGCAATGACCATTTTTCTTCGAACCTCATGGAGTACAACAGAATCACAAACAATGAACTGTACCATATCACTTGACGATTTTCAGCAGCAACAACTAAAATGAGTAGCAGATGAAACTCAAAGAAAAAATAATGACAATCAAGATGTTGATGTTCTACACTATTTCAAACAAAAGATTAGAAAGGAAGCCCTGATCTCTACTAGAAAAAGTGATCATATTTATTGGGCTTGAAAAAACTATTTTTCTGAGAATTATTTTTAATAGAAAGAATTTATAAATTTCAACCAAAAGTAGCACTAGCTGTTCAATCAATTTGAATATATTATCTTCATCTTTCAGAAAGATGGTAGATAATACATTGAAACTTTTCTGCTTGTTAATCTGATTTAAGTCTCCTGAAAATCTATTTCATCTGCTTGACCTTCAAACAAAAGGTTGTTTTTTTTCTTTGTGTTTTAGTCTCATACAACTTACTAAATATTACTGTGAAAATTATAAAAACTAATTTCCATTTATTATTGCCACTGAAAAAGAATGTTCTTGAATGCATAAGTTGTTTGTTAGGTGAGCAAAATATTGAATTGGAAAGTGAAAAATCAAACTGGTAAAAAATAAAAACAATCTAGGTTTATGTTTTGGTATTTCTGCCCATTGTAAATCATGACTTAAGGGAAAATAAAGTAAAACTTTTTAGAAAAATAAGAGCCAGTCTCTAACAAAAAATTTAAGTTTGGTATTTTGATCAATCTTTTTGAGAGAATCACTTTCTCAGAACAAACAGCCGTCAGCAATAGTTCATCATGATAAAATTAAAACATCTTTTCTTTTGAAGATTATAAAAAAAGAAATTTCTCCATCTTTTTCTTTTCTTCTCTATTTATATTTACTAGCGCTTCACTTGATCTCTTTCTTTCAACTTTTTATTTACAGACTAGAATCAGCAATGGTTATAAAAGTAATAATTTAGTTACTTTCAGTGTGGTATTGTAACTCCCACTTTGCATCTAAAACCGAAACAATACTAAATTTCTTACATTCTTACTTTAGACACAGCCAGATTTGGTAAAAAACCACTGAGGAAAGAATTTATTTGTGAATAGAGGCTTGTAAGATGAGTGTAGTTATCATATATAACTCTCTTACAAATAACCTGGTAGCTGCAAAACAACTTTAAAAAGGGAGATAATAAAAACACAAGGGAAATAACTACTGATAAAACTACCTCCAAGTCAAATTTTGGAAATTGTATAGCCATAATGTTGCAAATAGGGCAAATCTTTTATTTTTTTAAGTTAATGTTTATTTCACAAGAGATCTGTTGCATGAGTTTCATTATCTTAATGTCAGTGTAAGTTAGAGGATGGAAGTTTTATTAATTTCTCTCTTTTTATACATAGATTTTAATATGTTCATATTATTTTTTCCAGAGCCTAATAATGAAATATGTGATTCTTAACTAAATTGCTATAGGATTTATGTATGAATCTGACATTTGATTGCCATTGTCGAGTTCATTTTTCTCAAACAATGTTCCCTTGAAGCCTCGGGTTCTACAAGTGGTCACTATGGGTTCCATAAGAAATGGTGATAAATAGGATAGTGCATTATTGAGTAGTTTTTGCTAAATTTTACTATACATATACGACTTACTGTTTATTTTTAAAGTAAAGTTCACCCTATACAAGGCCTGGGGCCACTTGAGGTAGCAGATTTAGTTGAGGAGTAGTTTATATGGATAGGAGGGGAAGATAACTTAACTCTAGACTTGAACAGGTTAAGATTATAGTGATCAAGGAAACAAGTTCTTGGGAGTGGTTTGTGGGAAGAAGCTGTTTGAGTGGAATTTACTTTTCGCTAATGGAATACAAAAAGAATGTGGGTGGCTTGCTACTATGTAAGTGACAAGGTGTGTCCTAGCCATGAAGGTTAAACCTGGCAGAACCAACGAATGTCGTTCATCCAAGCATTTTCCATGGAAGTAGCAATAGAGCAGTGAGAGACTGTAAGAGAGAGAGAGGTTAGAGTGTGGAAAATAATTCATCACCCAAAAAGACTCTGAGACACTTTTGAATTCTATTGTCGGAAAATCCTTTGTTATTATAATAACTTATAATGAAATTTCATATTTATGTTTATTTTTTTATATATTTTTACAGATTTTTTTTGTGAATGAAAACCTGGATTGGAGGTCTCATAAATGTGCAATTTGACTTTTTGCATTGCCAATAAATTTGAATAAAAAAGGTGTAATTTTTTCCTTAAACCAGTTATCTAAAAATATATATTTACCATTTGAACTTACAATTATAGATATTAATAATGGTATATAATATTTTTATGTAGGGGTTCCCTGAGATATAAAAACTATATTCATGAATTCCAAACAACAAGTAAAAATAATCAATCCAAATAAATAAAGTAAATAATAAACAAATTAACAAACCAATCCCACCAAAGTAACTGTTAGAATAGACTATAACAGTCAATTCAGAAATTAGCTATAACTGTTATATAACTATCAAAAAAAAAAAAAATTACTATGTTACTTAAAAATCAGAAACCAAAAAGAGTAAATAAAAAATATATATAAAATAATAAATAAGAAAAAACAAGTAAAATAAGTCAATCATCAGTCTGCTGTCTCTGAGTGTTGACTTCAATGTTCACTTTTATATTTACAGATATTCTATCTCTGATATTGAGCACTTCATCCCATAAATATAACATAACTTAAAACTATATTTCTTCATATACAGATATATAAAAAAAAGTGTAAACATTGTGTGGTAACAGTCTGTATTGAAATCAGTGTCCATACTTCCTATATTTACATGTTGACATCAGTGTACATACACACATCTTATATTTACCTATGCTCCATCCTGCATATTGGTT